>JAQHUG010000396.1:664430-691767 GCA_028555095.1 Dicrostonyx torquatus | reverse complement strand
ACAAAGGGAGTAAATGTAAGTTTTTCTTTTAACAATAAAAAAATTAAAAAAAAAAACATAAAAAACTACAGTTTCCCTTTCCTCTTCTCCTCCCAGCCTCCCATTTTTCCCAGCCTCCCACTCCACATCCCTTTTACCTCATATCTACTCCTCATCCTTTCTCTTCAAAAAAGGTCCGGCCTCCCAGGGATATCAATCAAGCATAGCACAATTTATAATAAAACTAGACACAACCCCTCATATTAAGGGTGGACAAGACAACTCAGTAGAAGGAAAAGAGTCAGCTACAGCTCCCATTTTTAGTAGTACCACAGGAACCCGAAGCTACATAACAATAGCATATATGCAGATGGTATAGATCAGACCCATACAGGTTCCTTGATTAGAAATTCAGTGTGATTTCCAAAGCTACACACAGAAACTCTGTCTTGATAAAACCAAGAAAGAAAGAAGGAAAGAAAGAAAAATATCTATTGAGCCTTTGAACTAGGATTCTTCTTTTATTCCTGTTATTCTTAGGTTTGGTCTTTTCATGATGTGCCACAATTCCTGGAGGTTTCATGTCAGGAACTTCTTAGATTTAACATTTTCTTATTTTTTTTATTGTTTTGAGACAAGGTTTTGCTGTAGCTTTGGAGCCTGTCCTGGCACTAGCTCTTGTAAACTACCCTGGCCTAGAACTCAGAGAGATCCACCTGCCTCTGCCTCCTGAGTGCTGGGATTAAAGGCGTGTGGCACCACCATCCAGCAGATTTATTATTTTCTTTAACTGATATATCTATTTCTTCTATGGTATCTTCAATGCCTGAGATTCTCTCTCTATCTCTTATGTGCTGTTGGCGATACTTAGTTCTGTGGTTTCTCTTCACTTACCCAAACTTTCCATTTCCAGAATTCCATCAAGTTGTGTTTTCTTTATTGTCTTTTTTCCAATTTGTGGGCTCTGATTTTTCTCAGACTGGCTGGCGACAGCCATGGCTTGGATTCAACTTGGTAGCTGAAAGCTAGCAACTTAGAAAGACAAAAGTTTGGAAGGCTTAGCTCTGGCCTTCATTGACTTGTAGATTGCCCAGGAAGAGATGCTTCTGACTCCAAAGCTGGTAAGGTATGCAGGTGTGTGGCTGAGAGGATGTGCCCTGGAAAAGGAATATGAATAGGGAATTCCTAGAGTTGAGAGAGCATTCAGAGCTTTTGGGTAGACAATAAATGCGGGTCATGCTGGAAGGACGAAGGAGTCCTGAGCTGCCCTTGAACGTTCATGGTGTGAGTGGCTGATTCTTCCACCCACCACCGAGAACACACTTAGGGCAAAGCACCAGATTCTATGTTGGGGCGACGGTCCCCAACACCCATTTTTCAGTTTTTGAACAGTTTTATTTATTTCCTTCATTTGTTTTTTCTTGTTTTTTTTAAAAAAGAGATTTATTCATTTCCTCTTTAAGGACCTCTGTTGTCCTTAAAGGTTTTAAGGTGGTTTATTTGTGCTTCAGCTGTGTTGGAATATTCAGGGTGTGCTGTGGTAGGATGGCTGAGCTCTGATGGTGACATATTGCCCTGGCTGTGGTTGATTGTGTTCTTATGCTGGCATCTAGGCATCTGGGTTTGGGGCGATTATAGGTCTAGGTGCCAATTTATGAGTTTGTTTTTGTTGGATGGGTGTTTTGTTCCTTTTTCTCTGGTTCCTCTCTGGTCTTCTTGTCTGTGGTTGAGTATTTTGTCTCTGCTTAAGTTGGGGGCTGAACTTTTGATGGCCAGGGTGGCCTCTGCTTGAGCAGGAGTTTCCACCCAAATTGGGGATTGGGATTCTGGCTGCAGGAGTGGTCCAGGTCAGTTCAGGGTTCCTCTCGGGTTTGGGGAGCTAGTGTGGTCACTGGGGATCTGTGTGTTGGTGTGGCCTCTGGGGATCTAGGTGCTGGCATGGCTTTCTGGTGAAGGAGGGAGCTTCAGATGGAGGGGTTGGACCGGGGATCTGGGTACTGAGGTCGATTCTGGTGGATGTGTGGGTGGGATAGGGTGACAGAAGCAGGAGGAACTGTTGTGGATATGCTGGGTGGGTTCTGGGAGAGTGTTGGTGGTCTGTGAGCAGGATGGGGTCCCTTATCTGGGTGCTGGTGTATCCTCTGGTTGTGCAGGAGATATAAAAACATATGTATCAAATTGGTCATTTGTATTATTTCTGTGGAGAAATGTCACTGGGCATGGTGGGAACATATTTATTATTCTGGCACTTGGGAGAGACAGAAACAGGAAGACCAGGAGGAGTTCAATGTCATCATTGGCTGTATATCAAATTTGAGGCCAGCTTGGGGTATTTGAAACCTGTTTCAAAAGACAGAGGTGAGGAAGAGCTTCTATTCAAATTGATCCACTTTTGAATGATCTTGTTTTCTTCATGCTAAAACACCTTGCATTACTGACATAGATCCTACGATGTGTCTCCTTCTTATATATTGTTGGGTTTAATTTGTTTCTTCCATGCTGATGAAGAATATTGCTTTGTAGTCTGCTTTTACTGACTTTGTTTTCTTAGTAATGTTAGTCTTTTAAAATATGCTGTACAATATTCTTTCCTTTTAATTGTATTTTATGAGTTAATATATTATTTGTATCATTACTTCCTAATCATTGATAAAATTAGCCAGGACTATCTGGGCCTGGAGTTTCCTTTGTAGGATGATTTCAAAGATTTTAATACTCAGTTTAATGGGTATAAAGGCTTTTGGGTTTATATAGTTCTTGTGCGGTGAGCTTGGTAGGTAAAGTCTTAAATGAAATTTCTATTTGGTGTTGGTTGTTAATTTGCAATTATCCCAAAGTAAGCAACTCTGAAATTTTAATAGCTGAAGAATCATTAACAATACTACCTCTATTCATTTTTGAATTGGTCTGGTAGGAAAGTATCAGTTTTATTGATCACAACAAAAGCAGTTTGTTATTATATTAAATTTCTATATAATCTTTCTTCCCCTTGTCCTGTTCCCTGATTCTTTACTTCCCATTCTTTTCCTTTTGAGAGAGGAACTGAAACAATGTCTCACTCTTAGCCCAGGATGGTATAGACCTTGAAGTGATCCTCATGTCTCTGTCTCCTGGAGCTGAGACTGCAGATGGGAGCCATCACACCTGGCTTACTTTTCAGGTTTTCTATTTATTTAGTTTTTGTTATGGTCATTATTATTTTCTTCCTTCTGCTAACATGGGTTCAAGTTGCTTCTCCATGTCTAGTTTCTTAAGAACAGAAACAGAAGTAATTCACTTGAAGAGTTTTGTGGGGTTTTTTTTTTCATGTCAACTTTTAGTTCTAGAAAACACTCTTAAATTCTGTTTTGATGGCAACCCAAACTTTCCTTAGGCTGTGGTTTTATTTTTATCCATTTATTCATTCATTTACTAATTGCGCTTTGATTTCTCCTTTGATCCATAGTTACTTATAAGTATTTTATTTAGTTTGAAATATTTAGACATTTGCAAAGATCTTTCTGTTGATTTCCAGTCAAAGAATGTACGTGTGTGTCTTTTATATTTTAAATAGGCCATTTAGACTATGGAGTTTATGATCCAGAATATAGCCTATCTTGGTAAAGGTACCATGGGCACTTGGCAAGTTTGTGTGTTCCAAACTTCGTTCATAAAATATTCTGGGATTGTTAGTTGGGCCAAGGTGTTAAGATCTTTTGTGGCCTTATTTATTTTTCTGTCCAATTATTGGAATAATTATTAAGAGGAATTGAACTTCTGACTATAATTATAATTCTCAGTTTTTGCTTCATGTATTTTTTCTTAGACTTAATTCTTTTTAAAATATATTTATTTATTTTGCATCCTGACTACAATTTTTCTTTCCCTCTTCTCCTAGTCCCTCCCCTACTTCTCCCTTCTGCCCATCCACTCCTCCTCCAAGAAAAGGGCAGACCTCCCATGGATATCATCAAAATATGGTATATCAAGTTGTAGAAAGACTAAGAACCTCACTATGTATTAAGGCTGGACAAGGCCACCGAGGATGAAGAATAGAGTCCCAAAAGCCAGCAAAAGAGTCGGAGACAGCCCCTGTTCCCACTGTTAGGAGTCCCTCAAAAAGACCAAGCTACACAACTGTAACATATATGCAGAGGGCCTAGGTCAGTCCCATGCAGTCTCCCTAGTTGTCAGTTCAGTCTCTGTAAGCTCCCATAATGCCAGATAAGCTGATTCTGTGGGATTTCTTGTGAAGTCCTTGAACCCTCTGGTTCCTACAATTCTTCCTCCCTCTCTTCAGAAGGATTCTCCAAGCTTGACCTAATGTTTGACAGTGGGTCTCTGAATCTGTTTCCACAAGTTACTGGACAAAGTCTCTCTGATGACAATTGGGATAATCACCAATCTATGAGTATAGCAGAATATTTTTAGGCATCATTACATTGACATTTTTTTTCTCCAGTCATGTTTGGTTCTATCCTCCTCTGGTCCTGCTGCTCCAGGCAGTGCCAGGGGTGGGCTCACTCTCATGGAGTAGGTCTCAGGTTGGACCAGTCATTGATTGGCCACTTCCACAATCTCTTTGTCACCCTTACCCCAGCATATTCCATAGGCCAAACAGACTGTAGATCAAAGGTTATGTGTCTGGGTTGGTGTCCCAATCCCTCTACTGGTAGTCTTGCCTGGTCTCAGCAGGTGGCCAGTTCAGGCTATGTATCCCCTTTTGCTTGGTCTCTTAGCACAGGTCATCCTTGTGTATTCCTGGGAGTTTCCCTTGCACCAGGTTTCTACCTGACTCTGAAATAACCCCCTTTTCAGTTGGCTTTTTCAGTACTCTCCCTGACCCCACCCGACCTGATCCCTCATGTTCTCATCCCATCCACCCTCAGTCTACCCACAAAATTAATTCTATTTCCCCTTTCCAGTGAGATCCATGTGTCCCACCTTGAGTCCTCCTTGTAACCTAGCCTCTCTGGGTCTATGGATTGTAGCATAGTTATTCCTTACTTTACAGCTAATATCCACTTATAAGTGAGTACATAACAGCTTCATATATTTTCATAAATGTGCAAATATTTAGAACTGTATATTATCTTGAACAATTAATCCTTTTATCACTCCAGTGAATTTATTTACTCAGTCCTGAAACTTTTTTACCTTAACGTCTAGATTATCTACTAATGAACCCACACTAGCTTTATGTTTTCATAAGTGTTACCATGTATGATAATAAAGCCACTCCCACCTTTTCATTAGTGTTACCATAGTATACATTGTTTTCCTGTTTTGTGGTGGAATTTAACACAGAACTTTTTACATGGTAAATAAGTACTCCACCAACCAAACTAAACACCCACATTAGCTCTGTCCTTTTCTTCCCCCATTTGTTTCCAACTTTTTGTTGTTATTGTTGAAAATAGATTTTTTTCATGCCATATATTGTGATTAGGGTTTCCTGTCCCCAACTCCTCCCAGATCCTCCCCATTTCCTTACCTACCCAAATCCACACCTATTCTTTCTCTCTCATTAGGATTCAAAAGATATCTAGAAATAATAATAAAAAACAGCCAAACAAACAAACAAAAGAGGCCAAAGAGAAAGCTCAAGAAATACAGATAAGTGCAGAGACACACTCAATTACACACACACACACACACACACACACACACAATTCCCATAAAAACACAGATCTGGAAAGCATAATGTATATGCAAATGACCATCTTGTGGTTTGAATAGGTATGCCCCTATAGACTGGCTGGCCCATGCGTTTGATTGCTTGGGTTATAGGTGTCCATTTCCCTTCTCATGAGGCTCTAGGATCTCATCTGGCCCAGATAGGTGCAAGCCCTGTGAATGCTGCAACATGTGAATTTATATATCCATTGTTCCTGCTGTATTTAGATGGCCTTCTTTCTTTGGTATCCTCCATCTTCTTTGGCTCTTATCATCTGCTTCCTCTTTGGCAGAGTTCCCAGATCCTTGAGGGAAGAAATTGATGGAGACATCCCATTTAGGACTATGTGTTCCAAACTCAGTCTCTCTACACTGTCTAACTGTGGGTCTCTGTATTTATTCCCATCTGCTGTAGTAGGAAGCTTCCCTGATGATGGCTGAGAAAGACACTGATCTATGAGTATAGGAGAATGTTGCAATTTGAAGTACTTTATTTATAAGCCACATGTAGCTTAGTTTTGTTTTTTAATCCATTTGATAATTTCTGCCTTTAAAGTATTTTCTGTTGTTTTAAAAATAATTATTATTTTATGTGTATGGTTGTTTTGCTTGCACATATACATGTATACCACATGCATGCCTAGTGCCTGCACAGGCCAGAAGAAAGCACTGGATTCCCTAAGAAACTGGAGTTTTGGATGCTTGTGAGATTCCATGTTGGTGTTGGGAATTGAACCTGGGTCTTCTTGAAGATTAGTCTGTGCTCTTAACTACTGAACCATCTCTTCAGCCCCGTGATTGTATTTAGACCATTCTTGCTTAGTGCAATTTTTAATATGGTTAATTGAAAACTTGACATGTTATTTACTTCTAATTTATCCAAAATTTTGTTCCTCTTTTTCTATTTTTATTCCTTTTTTGCAGGATTGGTCAAATTCCAATCTTTTTCTTATATTGTTAGACATTGTTGGAGTGTTGGAGAGAAAAGGTTTTCTTCTATCTCTTTGTTCTTGGTTATTGGGACCCTGAGAATTAAACCAGAAGGGACAGGTTAAGAAGAGAAAATAATAGATCTGATTATGTATATACACAAGAGTTCACAAGAAAATAATACTGAAGGACGTAATTAGAATTTGGAGCAATATCTTACCTTTATAAAGGATAAAGAGGAAGAGAGTATATCTGGGTAAACAGCACTCATTCAAAGGAAGAAAGAAAGGTTATTTACTGAGAAACAAATAATGTTTCAGAAAGATAAATGGGTCCTACAGAGAATAGCTTAGAGATAGTTTCGCTACCTTTTCCTTCCAGTACATGTAAGCTATACAGAAATGCTTCTAGCTGCTTTATTTAGAATGGCTCAAACAAGACTGCTTTCCTGAAGTGGGTTAGTAATTAAACTGTGACACCTAATATTATTCATCAATAAAAGGAGGTGACTCACTTACATTGTCTAATAACTTGGATGAGCTGCAGAAAATTGAGCTGTGGGGAAAAAACACAGCCCCACAAAGTTACCTACTGCATTATTCCACTTACATAACATTCTTGAAATGATACAATAATAGAAATCAGGAGAGCAGCAGTTGTAAGAGGTTACAGAGGCAGTGTGGAGAGTGAGAGGAAAACAAATGGGGATGGCTACAATGGTATCAGAAATAGTACTTGTGCTGATGAAAATGTTTGGTGTCTTCACTGTAAATGTTCCAGTTGTGATAGCATAATGCATTTTTTTCAAGATGTTATCCTTGGGAGGATTGAATAAAGGATACAAAAGATTTCTTTTTATTTTTCTTCTCTCATACAACAGATCCTGACCACAACCTTCCCTCTCTCTCCTCCTCCAAGTGTCCCCATCCACTGCTATTCTTTGCAATAGTTGTTATAATGGAATGCCAATCTACTATTATGTGAAAGGAAATGATTTAAAAGGCCAGCAAGATGGCTCAGTGGATAAAGATGCTTTCCACAAGTTATCTTCTGGACTCTTCATGCATGCCATGCCACAAGCTTGCTCACACATGCATGTGCGTGCACGTGTTCACACATAATAGATAAATATAATAAAAATTCAAAAATATTTATTTTTAAATGAAGGCATTAAATAGAGAAACAGCTGAAAGTATTCTTCAATAGCAGTTCTCTCTGACTGGCTGTGTAATCCTCCTCACAATGTGAGTACATTTTTGTTGGAATTGACTAACTGATTCTAGGTTAGCCCTTCAAGCAAAAGAAAAGTTTCCCCAGGGAATTATATCAAGCATTTAACAAAGTAGCAGTGTGTTAGGTCTCAACCCCTGGGACAAATGGCTGAGGCTCCTATTTTACATGCCAAAGCAGACACAGGCCTCAAGGTTCTCCCTGCACACCTCAGTTTCTACCTGTTACAGGGCCCTTCTGGCTGGCATACCCAGCCCCTACCCCAACTTCACTTCCCTATATAATGCAGTCATTTTTGGTTACCCTTTCTCTTTTGGGCCTCCTGGCTGCACCTAGTTCCCCTCTCTCTCCTGCCCCTTCTCCTCACAAGGCCCAGTGCAGTCCGGTCATGGCTACTCGGCACTCACCCAGATGTCCCTGCCCCTGCCTAGCTCTTCCACATAGCCATAATAAACTTTTCCATCCAGTATACCTTGCCCTTGCTTTGTTCAATTTATTTCTTTTTCCCCCATTCATAGTGGTCCTGTAGAAACCCTATCAGAAAAGTAAAAATTGTGCTTCCTAATTAATTTTATCATTTGAGAATCACTGGCACAAAGTGGTGGGAAAAAATAACTAGAGGAAAAGAAACCACAAAATAAAAGCTCTCATGAGCACAGGTGAAAATTTGCTTTAAAAAAAGTTTAGAAAAATCCAGTATTGTTAAACATGATGCTATATCATTATCAAATAGAATTACCTCAGGTATGCAAACTTAGTTTGACATTTAAAAATCAATCCTGGATACTAGTAGATTTAAAAAAGATAGCTATATGATGATTATAGTGTTTTTAATAAAATAATTTGGCATAAACCCAAACTTCTGGTTTTTAAAAGGTGTCAGCAAAGTACGAGTGGAAGGGAACTTTTCCCTTAGGATAAGAAAGCGCTTCTGGAAACAAACAAACAAACAAACAAAAAGTAAAAAAGCCTCCAGCTAGCGTCATGAAGTGAAGGCTGTTTTCTTTGTAAGATCATGAAGGGCTGGGAGAACCCCACCGCTGCTGAACACCATTATACTGCATGGTACACATGGCAGATCCGTCCAGGAAAAGATGTTTAACAAGAGTAGTTTGGGGGAAATTAAAAATTAGAACAACACCTATAAATACTTAATAGGATGCCTAGAATTCCATCTCATTCAGTTTTGGCACATTGCTGGTAGGGCATGTAGGTTGTGGTGACAACCTTGGAAAATAATTTGGTAGTTCCTTTAAAAGCACACATTTTCTTTTTCTTAGATTTTACTTTAATTTTAATTCTGTTGTATATCTGTATGTCTCTGTGGGTTTGGGCATATGAGTACAGGTGTCTGAAGATGTCAGAGAATACCCTGGAACTGGAATTTTGGGCAGTTGTGAGCCAGCCAACATGACTACAGAGAACAGAACAGGCAAAACACACAAACACACACACACACACACACACACACACAAAACAACAACAGAAAACAAAAAACACAAACAAAATAAACTTCCAACCTGTTGCATACAGTGTGGTGATGTATGTCGGGGATTCTAGCACTCAGGACGCTGATGTAAGGAGTTTGAGGCCAGTCTCCAAAGTAGGTGAGTGAAGGATTCAACATATATTCTCATAGTAAGGTATTTATTTACTCAAGAGAAATAAAAAGGCATATTTTCACTAAGAGGTTTGCATACTAATATCAAAGCTGCTTTATTTATAATAGTCAAAATTCAGAAGCATCCCAAATTTCCACCTATTAATCTAAGTAAATGAAAAATTGTAGTCAATCCAGAAACAAAGTGCTAATGACATATTAGCATGGGTGAATCTCAAAATAAACATGCTGAGTGAAAAACACAATTCAGAAATAAATGCATATGATTTATATGATTCCATTTACATGAATTTCCAAAGAATATAAAATTATTTATACTGACAGAATGTACATTAATGATATTTGCTGTGTATTGATTTATTACCTCGGTAAAGTTTGAAAAATAGCCCTGCGCAGTGGTATATGCCTATAGTGTTAGGTACTTCAGGAGGCAGAGGCTGGAATGAAATTACAGATACTCAGAAATTTTAGTCCAACTTGGGCCACATAGTGAGACTGTGTCTCAAAACCAAACCAAAATCCCATGCAAGTTTATTTGTATTCCATACATTTATTTTAAGCAAATTTATAACCTCAGATTTATAAAAAAAAAAATTGCATGAACAAAGTCCAAAAATTGAAAAAAGAAAGTCACAATTTTCAAATAAGGGAAAACAGTCACTAGAATTTTCTAATTAAATTTATGAGTCACATCTACAACTTACAAAATAAACAACTTTTTATATGAGGTGGAGAATCATGCCTGCAATAATATATAGAGGAAGGAACTATAAAATTATAAAAGAACATATGCCAATATACATTACCATATGAATGCAAATAAACTGGAAAATCTATTGTTTTTCATATTTAAGGTACTAAAGAGGGAACACAGGGTCTCATGCTTGCTAAGCATATACCGTACCACTGAGCTACACCCTTAACTCTGTACTTAATCTTGATCTTGCTTTGGCCCGTGATACCATCTCATCCAACAGTCCTATTCAGGATTCCCTCCCAAAGTACCTCTTCCCACTGCATCCTCATATGCAGAAAGACTTCAAGGATCAAGGATTGGAAGCAAGAGCACAGACATTTTGAGGTGGCCCATTTGCTGCAGAGATGATTGAGATTATCTGGAAATTCTTCACCAGTTAATCTTGTCAAAGTACTAAGTCTTCCCCATAGCTATCTAAATAGCTCAGTGTGAATGGTTCCTTGCCTTCAAGGATCTGAAAACAGTCACATAGGTTCCAACTTCACGGTGTTCTTCTAGTGTCCTAGTTTTCAGATCCTTCGTGATCTTGGTACACTTAACCATAGCACCTGAAGTAGAATACCAAGGCTATTGCATTCACATCTACCAGGAGCTTGTTTAGAGTCTCATGTTCCTCCCCATACCTAAAGGAGATTGGCATTTAACAAGATCTTCAGATGAGTTGTGTGCACATCAGACTTTCAGAAACACTCCCCTTGAGGAGGACACATTCACATTTGTTAACATGTCATATAACGGGTGCTCTCCAAATGTAAGATGATCCCAATATTCCTGTGGCATAGAAAGAAATGCTTAGAACTTCATATATAATCATTCACTGTGGAAACGATTATTTATGGAGATTGTTGCTTTCTGTGAACTACTGTTACCAGGCACTGTGCAGTGGGAGACAAAGGTGAAAAATCAGTTCATCGCTAAGGTCTAAGAGTTTCAGGCTCCAGTAGAACAGCTGTCATAGCACATAAGTGATAAACAGTAAAAGGATTATGTGGATGATAGCTTTGGTTGCTCAGAGAGGAAAGCTCATTTGGGACAGTGGTTTCAGAGGCATAGACCTGTCTCTGGACTTGGAAAATGAAAACCAGCTCATCCCTGGATACAGTTGTGGGGATGTGCTGCAATGTGCTAAGAGAAGGAAGCCTCAAATTTTAAGAAGCATTGGCATTAGTATTAAAACAGTACTCTCTAATGGAGCTATTTTGAATTTTTAATCAGATTAGTTGGAAATGAAGCTCAAGAATGCATTTTCAGAAAGTCCCGGGTTATGGTGATGCTGCTGGTTTGTAAATCCCATGTGGAGAGCCATTGATTTTTGAGGAAATCATGTGGGTCTTTGGAGTTGGAGGGTTCATCTGTATTTTTGTGCTTTGATTGGTTAAATAAAGACTCTGCCTGGCTTGTAAGATAGGTCAGCCCTTAGGTGGGCGGAGTATACAGAATGGAAGTTCTGGGAAGAGAGAAGGAAGTGGCGAGTCGCCATGAGGCTCCCACCGCAGATGGATGCACCTTAGAACCATCCGGTAAGATCACCACCTCATGATGACACACAGACTTTTATAATGGGTTAGTTTATGTTGTGAGGGCTAGCCAAGCAAAGGCTAGAGATAATGGGCCAGGCAGAGTTTAAATGAATACTGTTCTCATGTGGTTATTTCAGGCATAAGTAAGCAACCAGCGGCTGAGCAGGCCAGCGGCTGGGGGCTGGGAACTGGGTGCTGGGAACATAATCCACACATCTACCCTATTTACAACAGGTCTTGAAGGCAGTTTGGATTCTTTCACTTTTCACTCTTTAACTTAATTTTCTTTTTGATGGTTCTCTTGAAGAAACAGAGTGACAATAGCCATCTTGCAAGTTGTTAAGAAGGCCCTTGGTATACTGCCTGGTGTTCTGTATCCTGTATGAGTGAAAAGGATGGTGTTATTTATGTAAAGGCCACTTGAGAGTGGCCACAGAACTGCTTTGCGGAACTTTCAGTGAGTCTTATATATTACTGACTCATAGTATGCAGTGTTTCTTGCATGGGTTGTGCTGGTCCATTTCTTATTCTGATGACAATTCATGTTCCCTTGTAGTGAGTAAAAGCAGTGGTATCTAAAGGCTTAGGCAAAGACCAGTGTCATTCTAAATACATCAAGCAAAAAGATGATTTGAGAAATGGAAAGTGAAATTTGCATTCCACTAGGTAAAATTAAAACAATATTTCTCATTTAATGAAACTTTCTTAGACTTGCTTTTTCTTTTTAAAGAAACCCAAGTAACTCAATGTATTTGGAAGAATATGGAACTAGATATATTTCTTTTCTACAATAGCAGTCCGTTAGTTATTAAATACCATGTGTTCTGAGATATTTTGATTTCACTCTGACACCCCAAGACTGCCCAATGATAAAGTTATAGCTTGAATCAAGAGGCGGAGACCTTGATTGAATTGGCTGTAGAGATGCAAGAAATTTGATTAGAGAAGATGCACAGGAAGGAAAGGGTAGGGCGATTGGAGTTTGAGCTCTCTTGGTTCCGGGATGACATGTCTCTGATCAAAAAGCAAGGCCAGCTAGTTGTTACTCAGTCTCTCTGAACTAGCAGGTTTTCACCCAGCCTTTGACTTCTGAGTCTTATTGATAAATGAACAATAGATACTTAATTTAAATCTGGTGAAAGCCATGCCATGATGCAACCGGAATGGCCAGTGGGACACTGACTGAGGGGCCATGGGGAAGCAGACAATAATTAAAATATCAGTATATTCCTATGCAACCACTAAGTTGATAGAAAGCAAAAGCCATGAACAAAATGATTTGGCAACTGAGCCTGTTGTCCTATCACAACTTTTTTTTTCTTTTCTTTTCTTCTTTTTGTTTTTCCAGACAGGGTTTCTCTGTGTTGCTATGGAGCCTGTCCTGGCACTAGCTCTTGTAGACCAAGCTGGCCTCAAACTTATGGAGATCTGTCTGCCTCTGCCTCCCAAGTGCTGAGATTAAAAGCATGCACCACCACTGTCCAACTCCATCACAACTTCTTATATAATTCCTAAATTAACTTGGGAAATTATTTTCATGCCACTAGTACTTGACTCTAACATGGAGATGCATTAGGCTATGGTTGGCAGCTAACTACACAGCAAAAGTTTTATTGGAATATATTAATTGTACATAATGGTGAGTTTCATAAAGAATTTCTTTCAAGTATGGCATGTATTTTGCAATGTTCTCATACCCTTCTTTTTCTCCTTCAATTTTTTCCATCTTTAGATGGTCTCCAATAGTCTTCTTCATTACCCAGTCTCCCTTTTGATCCCATTATTTGTGCAATTATGATTTTACATATTTGTAAATAACAGTTGAATTTACAAAAGAGAGAAAACATATTTGTTTTCTTGATCATGACTCAATTGTACTTAATATGATGATTTCCATTTGTATCAACTTTCTAGCAAACCACAAATGTTGTTCTTCTTTATGAATGAAATAAAATTTCCTTGTGAACATATGCTTAATTTTTAAAAAATCCATTTATCTGTTGATGGACACCTAGGATGATTCCATAACTTTTCTTTTCAGAATAGTTCAACAATAAACAAGACAGTACAAGTATCTCTATAATATGCTGGCTTATCAATGAAAGAGGTATCTTGATTAAGAGAGCCATTATGGAGTTTGGGAGAAGCCTGGTTCTAAGGAGATTCCCAGGAATCCATAAGGATGACCCCAGCTAAGAATCCTAGCAATAGTGGAAAGGGTGCCTGAACTGGGACTTCCCTAATTGTCATCATAGAACCTACATCCAGTAGATGGAAGCAGATGCAGTGATCCACAGCCAAGCACTGGGCTGAGCTCCTGGAGTTCAGCTGAAGAGAGGGAGAAGTGTTGTTTCTTAAATAGTGATTTCTTTTCTGCATTTATTGAACTTCATCTCCTCTTTATTTTCTGATTCAGGGGGTACCTTGGACCAGAAGAATAAGAGTCGTGGGCCTGTCTTTTCGTTGCACCCCTTAATAAATTACTGACCAAACCTTGTAGGTACTCACTTTAGAGGAGCGATCATATGAGCAAGGGGGAAGGGTCAAGATCATGATGGGGCAAACCCTCAGGCAGCTGACCTGAGCTACTGGGAGCTCATGGAATATGGACTGACAGCTGGGAAACCTGAATGGGACTGAAATATACCCTCTGAATGTGGGTGACAATTATGTGGTTTGATCAGTTGGGGGGACCCTGACAGTGGCACCAGGGTTTACCAGATGCATGAGCTGACTGTTTGGAGCCCATTTCCTATGGTGAGATACCTTGCTCAGCCTTGATAAAGGGGGAGGGGCCTGGTCCTGCCTCAACTTGGTATTCCAGACTTTGTTGACACCTCAAGGGAGGGCTTATCCTCTCTAAGGAGTGGATGGGCTGGGATAGGGGTATGTGTGGGTGGGAGAAGGGGAGGTAGGGAAGGGAAACTAGTGTTGGTATGTAAAATGAAAACAACAACAAAGACACCAAAATTGCAAATAAAAGCAAAAAATTATGCTGGCTTATAATCCTTTGGTATATACCCAGGAGTAGTATAGCTGGGTCATATGGTCATTTAATGTTCAGTTTTTGGATGAACCAGCATCATGACTATTTTATGTTTCTACCAGCATTATGTAAGGGTTCCTTTATCCTGCACCTTCAATTAATATTTATTGCTGTTTTATTAATGATAGCTATTTTGATTGAGGTGAGATGCAATTAAAGTACAGTTTCAATTTGTATTTCCATGATGGCTAAGAAGTTAAACAGTTTTTCATTTTTATGGACTATTTGTATTTAAACTTTTGAGAAGTTTGTATTCATTTCATTACCACTTTTATTGATTGAACTTTTGATTTTTATTTGGCATGTAATTTTTGAGTACTTTGTGTATTCTAGATATTAATCTTCTATGATATGTATAGCTGGAGAAGATTACTTTCCTGTTTTATAATTTACCTATTTTCACTATTGTTTGCTTTGCTGAACAGAAGCTTTTAATTCCATGCAAGCTATTTGTCATGATAAAACAAACTTGATGATTAAGACACAGAAAAACCTAGCATGTATGACGCAAGACACATGTATATGCTCCTGTCCATGACACACATCTCAAAATAATCAAACAAATCCGAAACCCACACAGAACAGATATGTTCCAGTTGATGTGGAGAAAAAGCATAGAGCAGAAGTCTTTATCCAGTGGAGTTCTGGATGTTTAGGAACCAACATCAAGATAGTGGACATATGTCACCTCCCACATTATGTGTCCTTACTGCCTCCTCTGTTGCCTTCTGGATCAAATTTAAATAGCTTATTTCAAGAGCAGTTAATATCCCTTCACTTTAGTGGTTCATTGCATAAATAGACATTATTTAGTGACTTTGACTTTCTTCTTTCTAAATAATGTGGCTGAGGTATGTTTAATACATTTTAGTTTTCTCTCCTCAAATCATGTCAAGTAAATTATATTTTCTTATGCCTTGCAAAGTTCATGCATATATCACTTCAACCATGATCAAAAAGGATAGAGCAATTTTAAGAAAAATGATACAAACCAGCTATATTTTATGAGCCTAAAACTGTTTTATTCAGAAATTCCTGAGGAAAAATGTCTTACATTTTTAAGAAAAGACATTTTATTTTTTGATATAGTGAATGCTAGGTTACCATATAACATTAAACAGGAATTTTTGGTTTTCCTATTTTTGTGTTTCTTGTCCACCCACACAACCAATGTCACACACATTTGGTGTTTTAAGTCACTTTGAACAAACCATGTTTCTGGATTCCTAGAGCCCCAGCACCAATTGTAAGCATCCCTGCAATTTTCTGGTTCAGGTGCTTTGTGCTATATGATTCTAAGACCATGAGCCAAAGGGTTTTATCAGAATTTGGAAGGGATAGAACCTTCCCTAAGTATTAGGGTTTTGTCACAGTGGCTACATTCAGTAGGTTTACGGGAGTCATGAATTTAGTGAGGGTAGGAAACATATGAGGTGTAGGAGGGTAAAGGGAGAAGGGATGCAAATGATGTAAATACAGTATTCATGTATGAAATTCTTAAAAGGTTTTTTAAATTAACATTTGAAATAACATATCAGATTTGGATGCAGAATTCTAGATTGATCGTTTGTTTAGAGGGACGTTTTTATCACTTAATGATATTTAAAAGCCAGTAAATTTTGTTTGATACCTGTTTTATTATATGTAATTTTACTATGTTAAAGTTAAAACCTTCCTTTTTATTTGGACAGAAAAGGGGAGATGATGTGGGATACCCCTCTGTATTCTGTGGATATGTTTTATTACCATTGGTTAATAAAGAAGCTTCTTTGGCCTATAGCAGGGCAAAATATAGTCAGGTGGGAAAACTGAACTGAATGAAAAAAGGTAGAGTCAGGCAGGTGCCATGTAGCTTCCCATGAAGCAAGATGTGAGGTAACAAACCACAAGCCTCATTATAAGATATAAAATAATAGAAATGGGTTCATTTAAGATGAATGTACCTGAGTCATTGGCCAAAAAGTGTTCTAATTAATATAGTTTTGTGTGATTATTCATGTCTGAGAGGCTGGGAAACAAAAATACAGTCTCCATTTACATTCTATTACATTTTGAAGCCACTTCAGACAAGGTGGTTGCCACTGATTAGGTCATGAGGTAGGGGAAATAAAATTTTAATCCTAGTTGATGATCTCCAAAGATTATTTAGAGATCCTGGCTACTCTGACAGCACCCAAGACCAGAGTGCATCCAGTAACACCACCTTTCTCTAAGACCTGTGGTCTTTTGGGGGAATCTCTGTAGACAGAAGTTTTTATCCTGCCCAGTCATACAGCCATTCATTCCCAAATAAACACACAGAATCTCACATTAATTATAAAATGTTTGGCCTATTGCTCAGCCTTATTACTTACAAACTCTTACGACTTAAATTCACCTATAATTCTTGTCTATGTTTAGCCACGTGGCATGTTACCTTTTCTCAGTAAGGCATTCTCATCTTTCTTCCTTTGCATCTGGCTGGTGACTGTGTCTCTGCCTTTCCTCTTCTCATTATTCTCCTAGTCTGGTCACCTCAATTATACTTCCTGCCTCGTTACTGGCCATTCAGCATTTTATTAAACCAATATGAGTGACAAATATTTACAGTGTACAAGAGCAGATCTCTGCTTCTACTCACTACCTGCCCCCCAAATTATTTCATTTCATATGCTTATCTAGGATGATCCTCCTCTGAGTCCCAAAATGTTGGCTGAATCCGAAGCTGAGCTAGAGTAGGTGAAAAGAGCTTAGACACTGCCTGTTTGGAGGAGTCTCTGTGAGGAAGAGTTGAGTGTGAAGTTTAAGATTTATACTGGTGGAGCAGAAGTTGTTGGTACCTCATCAAAGAATCCTCAACTCTTACCATTTCCACATGCCTAGATATATCTTCTTATTTCTAGTGCCTGGGACTTTTCCTGGGGGCTTTCATTGATCACTAGAGCAAGATAGATTTAAACATAGAATATAGTGGAAGTGATGTTGAGTTAATGAATGGAGTCGTTCTCAGCCAGTGGCTAGCAGAAGTTGGTGGGAGATTCCCACAGTCCTCATTCCTTCAAGGAGGACAACTTTGAGGTGTGCTCCGTGAGTGAGACACACTAGGAATGAGCTTCAGCTGCCACAGCAGTAATTTGTTTATTAATTCACCATGCACTGCTTTCTCTCCTTCCCTATCTCACCCACTGCTTTTTAAACTGCTTCTTCCTGGCATACTTTTCATATGTTTGTCACAGCTTTTTTTTCTGAGAGATCCAGGCCTTAAAAGTTAGAGTTTGGGATGTGTGAAGCTGTAGCTGCCCACACCAGATAGGACCACATTATAGGGGTTGCTGATGCCATCTTGGTGACTCTGTTCCATGGTGATGGAGTTTAGACGTTCTGCAGTAGAAGTAATGATTTGATTAGACTTCTATGTACCACTTGGGAAAAACAGGGACAAATGAATTAGAGCAATGGTTCTCAATGTGGTACCATGAACATAAGGATGACAGGGGAGTTTTTTTTTTTTTTTTTTGCTTTTGAGTCAAGGCTTTCATTGAATTTCTGATTTTCTACCCTCAGACTACAGAATAGCTATGATTAAATTGCAGAGTAGCTGCATCACCATGCCCTGGGCCACCATACCTGACTTTGGAGACTTCAAAAATATAAAATTTTGCTTTTCCCCCAAATGGGACAATTTGGGCATGAGCCCTGAAAACCTGTGTTTTAACAAGGTCTCCAAGGAATTCCAAAGCCCCAAAAGTAGAGAGAATAGCCTAGAGACTATTTACAAGGCTATATTCCAAGAGCCCTGGTAAAAGACTGTAAGAGCCTGAGCAATTATATTGGATTACTGTCTCCCATTTCTTTTTGCTTTGGACCATGTTCAGCATGCACTGTGCTTAATAAGTGCTGGAACTCTGATGTGTCTGTCCTGTGCCATCATCAAGCGGGTGAGAGCTGTAATGGAATGACTAGAGAGGAAGAACAGTGGAGTGAGGAGGAGATAATTGTTCATACGAGGTCAAGCACTGACCACATGGCAATGAGAACATTGTCCCCCTTTCAGTTCCAGGGACAGAGTCCCTGGGGAAATTGGAGTAATGCTCCAATTTAGTGAAATCTGATATCCCCTTTTGAATAAACAGCAGATATTTCTTCTTAAGAAATCAAAATGCAATGACTCATGTACATGAAACCCAAAATGTATTTTAAAAATCCATAAAGTAGGCAATAAAAGATCTTTAACAGCAATTATTTCCTGAGAAAAGGAACTGTCTGTATGTGGACAGGAATAGGTAGATTTTGGGAAAATAGAGGGTGATGGCTAAGTGGCCTAAAATCTCAAATTATATTATGTTAATTTGAGACTTATTCCACATTATGTATTTCTTTTTTGTATTCAAATACAGTTTGTCCAGGGTCTAGTTTCTGTTATAAGTTTTGGGATCCCATAATTACTCTTCACAACCTCTTCCATTAGCATCTAGACTCTAAGAGCCTGCCTGTGGGAAATTGAAGTCTCCCAAGAGTCCAGAGTGCTGGAGTGAGGTGAGGGAGACATGGTTGGCAATGAATTCCAGGAACAAGACGGTCTTTGAGGCCTGTGCAGAAAACTGGACCACATTCTTTAGACCAAAAGGAGCAATTGCAAGGTAGTTTTGTGGCTTGATTTCTGAGCCAGAGTTGAAACCAGGATGAGGCTGTAGGAAATCTGAGGGAGACCTGGCAGAGGAGGAAAAGGCTTTCCCTGAGCCAGGAACTGCATAAAGCCACGACCAATCGCAGGGCATTAGAGCTGAGTGAGGCTGGCAAAGATGGCTCCCCTGTCTGATGATTTCCTGTGAGTGGTGGCAGCCAGTGTTCTGCCTGCTGGAATGTGGTCTGTGGAAGAACCTGGCTGGAGTTATTTGTGTGTTATTTGTCTTTGACCAGGGAAAACAAAGGAGGTCTTTACAAGAGGAATGAAAGAGGACAAACATTTTGTGACCACAAAGCCTTGAAAAGGCACTGTGTACCCTTCTTACTCAATGGGACTGAGGGATTGCTTGAGCTGTGTCATACAAAATTAGTATGAAAATGAAGAAGTATGTGCATAAGCATTTACTAGGCATACGGAAATTTTTCATAAACAAAGAAGTCATTAGTGTACTTTGAAGAATAGGCTATGGTTGGCTACACCAAGGGACTTTTCAAGTCAAGTAGGGTTTCTTTGTAGATTAAATGCTAAACTGTCATAAAATGAGTAAGCACACAAATCTCATGTCAGATAGAGAGACTAATGGGGCCAATGTCAGCACTGAGCTAGAGAGAACAAACCCACAGGGCAAATCCAATATCTTCAAAGCTCCCACAGTAGAGGGGCCTCTGGACACATGCATTTCTCTCCACTGAGTCCTTGGCTTCAGTAGTAATGTATCTGGTTGCCATAACAACCAGCTGTGGAATGATTAATGTAGTTACTGAGTAGCCTACCAGTTCAGCTGTTAAAAGCTGACAGGGGTTTTAATGATTGAATGGCTTGCTTGATGGTTTAGTTATCAACCTGAGAGTGGTGGAAAAAAGCCCGAAACAAAGCAGATATTGGCTCTTGTGACTTCTTTCCCCAGATATGAGGCTCAGAGGGAGAAGGTATCACCTAAGTCACTGGTGTGTGGTAAAATGCCCAAGCCAGATTCTCTGCTTCTTTCTGCCATCTGGTCAATGTATAGTACCAACTCGATTTACAGAAATCAACCAAAGTCACTTCAAAACTGTCTGCTCGTTGCCAACAGACTTTAATTCCCTAAAGATGTATCTTAATTAACTCAGTATAAGAAAAATAGCAGCAATAACTATAAAATTGACCAAAGATAAATACTGGCATTTTTTACAAAAGCTTAATTTATTAGGACTTTAAAAGGGTTGCTACAGCTTGCCTTGATTCTGTGAAACATGGTGTGTTTTTGCAATTCCTTTTAGTCATAAATTAATATAGGCCATCAGGGATGAGACTAATGGTGGATGAAGGCTTTCTCATGGGGAATCACAGTACCTGAGAAAATGGACATACTTCCAACTATTCCTATAAATGATACAACTTGTCATAAAACTAGTCCCCAAAGATGCATATTAATTCCTAATAAACCAGCCACATTATTGTTTTTCTTTCCTCTGTGTCCTAGGCTTGTATTGTTGTGGTAAAACCCAGTGACCAAAAGCACATTGACAAAGAAAGGGTTTATTTCCTCTTATAGCTCTCAGGTCACAATCCATCATGAAGGGGAGTCAGGGCAAGAACTCAAGGCAGGAACCCAGAGACAGGAACCAAAACAGAAATGATGATGAAGGAACACTGATTACTGGCTCGTCCCTTATAGCTTTCCCAAATTAACAGAAACAGCAACGAGGACACTCAATAGTTGTATTTACCATAATTTTCTAGCCCAGGAAAGTTTGGCATAGATACCATTATGGTTTGACTATTAAATGCCCCCCCCAGGTTCATTTATTTGTATGTTTGGTCATCAACTAGTAGTTCAGCTTTGGGAGTTGTGGAACCTTTGGGATGTGGGTACTGTGGAATAGAGGGGTACTACTGGGGGGTCAGGCCTTGAGAGTTATATTCCAACCCTATTTCTAGTCCCATATTAAATATTCTGCTTTCTGCTGCCAAGATGTGAATAAGCTAGCACTGCTATAGCTGCCTCAGATGGAGCTGCTCCTGCTGCCATATATTCTCTGATGTCATGGGCTGGATCTTCTGAAACTCTTGAGTCCAAATATCCCTTTTCACGTGTAACTTATTTCTATTTGATCACCATGACAAAGAAAATAAATAATAGGGCAAAGGGGTTTAGGTGTTAAAGAACAGTGATAAGATTATGTTTTGAATTTACATTTCTTTATTTTGTATGTGTGTACATGCACACTCATGTAGCATGGCAATTGGGGATATACATGGAAGTCAGAGAACGACCTGCTGGAGAAGGTTACTTTTATGATGTAGGTCCTGGAGATTGAACTCAGCTCCTCAGGCTTGTCGGCAAACACCTTTACCAGATGAGCTATTCCCCTGGCCCTGCAGATTCATTTAATGATGATTTGCAGGAATAATTCACAGAAATACTTTGCTCCTCTGTTATAGAAAATAAAAGTTTGCAGTTGAGATTATGAGCTAATGAGGAGAAAAACTAATGTAGCTACAGGCTGGTTGTCCGTTATCAACTTAAGAACGTGTCAGGTTCTTCCTAGTTCCGGTGTAGCAAGGTTAAATATAGAGAGTGTTAGGAAACAGTTATTGGGTGAAATGGTATATAGGAAAGGTTTGGTTCCCATAGTGGGTAGGGGTGGCACATAAGTTGCTGAGACAGACTTGCAGGAGATGAGTATCTCACTGGAGCAGTTAAAAATAAAAGACAAACCATATGCCCTGTAAATTTCTGATTCAAACTGTTTAGTCACTTTGAAATGGAAATACTAAGTCCAAGACTTAAAGCACTGGCAATGATGGGAATTCTCAAGTCATGAGGACATAGATGGGTGCTGTTTTCCTAAGACACTTATGCAATCTTTAGGCAAGCCCCCTCTCCACTTCCATTTTCTCTTCTCTCACTGCCAATATGGACTTCAGGTTTGTTAGGACTTTTTTTTAAGAGACTTAAATGTCCAATCCAGGAAACATAAGTGCAGTCTGTTTTTATATGAACACTAAAAATTAAACTGTAATAAATTAACTCATAAGGTTGGGTGTGCATGAGGCACTAGGGATTCTGATTTATGCCAGCAACTTTGTGCTCCCAGACACCACCATTGCCTACCACCATGGCCTAGCTGAGGAGAAGCAATAAATGATTAGAAATGGAAGCCCCCTTGGAGAGTGGAATTGTTACATCTCGGTAGCTGTGGGGATCACATCGCCCAAAGCAATCATCAGGGCAGCACAGTCTCTGTACCAGCATGGAGTAGCAGCTGCTGAATGGAGGGTGTGATTGTTCTCACTCCATTTTAGTAAGGGAACCATGAGCCAGGGAAACAGCTCATGATAAATCACAGTAAGAGCCCAGTAGACCCAAGCTTGGTTCTGTCCAGAGGTGAGGCTGATGGAGAACAGAAACAAAGCATAAAATTGATTTACTATAAATTAGTTTTTCTCTGAAAAAGGTCAATTTACCCCTGAAGAATTTTTTAAATCATTACTATGTGTCAGAAAATGTGATCAGGACATAAGGAAGCTGGCGAATTACCCGTCTATAGCCTGAAGAACCAGACCTGGTGTGTTGGGGGCCAGCTTAATATGGAATATAGTTATCTCCAAGTGGGAGACAGAACAAGAAAAAAACCTGTTTCTTTCTAAATTTGTAAAGAGAGAGAGTGTGTGTACTATGGCATGTGTGTGAATGTCAGAGGACAACTTGTAGAAGCCAGTTCTCTCCATTCACTATATGTGTGCTGGAGAGTGAATTCAGGTCATCAAGCTAGACAGAAAGTGCCTTTAGCAGCTAAGCCATCTGGCATCAAGTCACCTATGACAGGAAGACTAGTTGAAACAGGTAACAACCTTGACTGATAGGTTATTTCCTTTTATTACTTGAAAAATAGAGAGAATTTAATAGAATCGTGGCCTGCATTTGAACAACTACTGAATTATTCTTTTCTTCTGTATCCACAGCATCTTTTCCTGTTTCATGCACATGGGAGACTTTGATAAATGTGTGTTGGGTGAGGGAGTTCTTGCATTGAAAGGGAGTTGTGCTATCACTGTGCTTGTTAGTTTTGTTTGTTTGTTGTCAGCTTGACATAAGCCAGGGTCCTCTGGGAGGAGGGAACTTCAACAGAGAAAATGCTTGTGTCAGATTGGTCTGTAGACAATTCTGTGAGGACGTTTTCTTGATTAACGATTGATGTGGGAAGACCAAGTTTATGGTGGGTGGAACAACCCATGGGCAGGTTTTGGGGTATATAAGAAAGGAAACTGATGAAGCCATGAAAGAAAAACCAGTAAGCAGCATCCTTCCATGGCTTCTGCTTCTGTTCCTGTCTCCTAGGTTCCTGCCTTGACTTCCTTCATTGATGGATTGTTGCCTGGATGTGTAAGATTAAATAAATCCTTTCTTTCCAAAATTGCTTTTGGTTATGGTCTTTATCATAGCACCAGAAACTCTAATTAAGACACCTACATACCCAGTCCTCCGCTTCCTTATTTAGAAGAATCAAGGTAAGTAGAGGCAGGAAGGATGTGGTGATTTATCAGTTCAATGAAAACCATCTCCATTGGTCAGTTTTTTTTTTGTGACTATAATGAAATACATATCAGACTACTTATAAAGAGGTTTATTCAGTTCACAGTTCTGGAGGTTCAAAATTCAAATGTCATACAAATGGGCTCAGGCTTCCCATTCTGGGTCTTTGAACCCATATGTTAGGTTATTTAAAGGGAGCTGTGGAGAGACAGAAGGTAGAAAGAGAAGCTTGCTCTGATCTTACACAGGACCATGTTTATTCACAGGGAGGGAACATTTTGTCACCCACATGTGTGGATGGCCAAACACCTACAGAAAAAGATGGGATGCAGCTCCTTATAGGGGTGAAAATGACTTCTGTAGCCTGGAAAGGAAGCTGGGAAGTGTAGTCTTTCAGCAGAAAACTATCATTGCTAATTCAGAGAGGATATAAAAATTCAGTGTGGTGGTGTTATAGTTGCTTTCTGATGAAGAGGGTTTTCTGGGCCCTTAGAAGAAGGTCTTCTGGTCACAGAACATAGGGAGAATCTTAACTTGATTGTCATTGTGTCTCCCTGAAGAGACTTGTAAAATAATTTTTAGAAGGCTGTAGACATTTTGGTTATAAAGTAAAGCTGAGAGATTTTCTGTGAAGGTTGGGGGAGGGGAGAAGCAGAGGAAGGAGAGACAGAGTGGGCTGGTGGTAGAAAGGGGGCATAGAGTTGACTCAGAGTGATGGTGACTGGTTCCATTGCGAGGACTGAGCTAACAGAAGAAGCAGACAAGCATCAAAAGAAGGGAACGGGAGAAAATGAAGGACTAATGTAAAGGATTGTATCTGGCCTGGGATGAAAGGAATGAAGGTTGCCTTTACCAGAGTGTCTCCAAAGCATCTAAAGGGTCTTTTTGCAGATGTGTCAGGAGCGAATGGGGCTGTTGTAGGATGAGGGCTGTTGGGAGAGCTTATGTAGAACATTTTGTTTGGGTATAGGGTAAAATTCCATTAGTAAAACATTTAAAAGACGGGGTAAAAACTTAAGTATGAGGGTAATAAGGAAATAATGATTCAGTGGAGGAACCAGAGTCGGAGGGACCCAGCAGCCCGTAAGTATGAGGAGGCTTGTGGTTGAAACTTTGTCTGGCCCCTATCTCTAGGCATTATGTCAAACTAGTTAGTATTTTTTGGTGTGGAAGCAGTATTATTGATTGTGCTCAAATCCCATTTTAGCAGTAGTCAGATCTAATACTTTTTAATTGTGGAGCACTGCAGCAATCAAGAAGTCAAGCTGGTACTGGAGGATGTTAAACTAATTCAAGATTTCTTTAAGGTGTTTGAAAGGTAGTGAGACAGAAAGGATAACTGAGGCAAGTAAGGCTTCAGTCCAGTTGTGTGAGTTCTGACTCTCCAAAAGCAATGCCCAGAGTGGCAAGTTAGACAGAGTGGTGAGTTAGACAGGCCATGAACCATTAATCCCCTTTTACAGGTAACCCAAAATGCTGTTAGAGGTTTAGGGGCATCGGTTTCTCAGTAACTGCTTCAAGGCTGACAGAAGGGCAATGAGGGGAACAGCAGTTAGAGTGACTCAGAAGAGGATCCATCCAAGGGGCCATGAGAGAACTTGACAGTTGGCAAAGATGCAGAACACAAACAAGTCAGGAGGTAGTACCTGGACAACTTTGTGGGGAGCATTACATGAGAAAAACTCTTACATCAAGATTAACACGACTTAAATGCAGTTGTACAACTGGCTGGGCCATGTACCAGAGCTCTGTAGAAGGATAAGGTGACTGTAGTTAGGTGTTTGTTTACATCATACTCTTGCATAAGGAACAAGCATCTGGAAGGTTTGTAAAAGAAGTCAGCTGAAGTCAGCATCCAAGAAATGAATCCGAACAGAATGGGTCTAAGTGGTATTCCTTCCTTCCACATATGGTAAACTTTGTATATTTGATTCAAATAGTAACAATGCCAGCTGTTATTTAATACAAAACAGAGTATTTTAGGCGAAACAAATTTTTTATTAGATGTAATCTGATAAGTTGAAATTTTAAAAATTGGGCCTATTACCTTAAATGACCATGTTTTGTATTTGAAAACATAACAATATATATTTTTGTTAACTTCAAATTGTTATACATATATTCTAATACATATATTCCAGTAAATATTAGACTGCATGGAGAGACAGTTTAGTTCAAAGTTGTATTCCCCCAAAAGAAATTATTTTTCAATTTCTAATTTAAAAAGTATAGTCCCAGAAACAATGACTGCTTGTCTAAAGAGCTTTACAAAGTTTTCTAAAATTAATCTTATTAACAGAACCTTTAAAAAAATTCTCTAAAATGTTTTCATTCCACATACTTAATCAACAGATGAAAGCGACCAGTCACGTCAAATCTATAATAAATAATGTAACATTGGCTGAGCTGAGAAGAAGGCTAATATCAACTCTTGACTCCTCCTACCAGTGGACAAGTCTCTAGGTCACCACATGCTAATAGCAGTAAGCATGCTTTTTAATATCATTTTATTTAAAATAGATCAGTTGTTTAAAGGCATAATTTGTAAAGCAAAGCAACCAAATTAAATGATCCTTTGGCTTCTGTTATTAATTACAATAAAATAGTCCCACATTAGCTCAGTATGGAGTATAATAAATGTCTCTTTATTTAGGGGTAGACACACAGATCAGTAGTCCTCTGCATGAGCAAGGAACAGAAAACAAATCCAGCAGCCAAAGGGCTGTGCACATTTCTACATCTGTATATATAGTACATGTGACCACACCCATGTTGAGCCAGTATCTTATAGGCTATAGGCTGAAGGAGTTACCAGAGCACCTCCCCATTATGTCTCTAAGCTTAATACAAAACCATATAAAATAAGAAAAATATCAACTATAAAAATTAGAACTACAACAGCATAAATAATATCAAGGAAGAAACATATGCTAAATGTTTCAATAGTTATCCTATTCTAAGGAGTCTAAGTCATGTATTAGGGATGGCTTGGTTAAGTCATGAGAGGAAAGTAACTACAATTATCTAGTCTTCAACCCCATCAAGACCTGAGAAGGGAGATAATATTACTTGATTAAACAGGAAGTGCAATCAAGCAACTTCCAAAAGGTACAATAAATGACAGGGACAACTGGCTATCCTAAAATTGCATCAATATACAAAATATATTAAGCAGAAGTAGAAACATGCAGCATACAATATAACAAAATAACTTTGCATAGATGTACAAATATTGTAAACAAAATAGGAACATATTCAATATAACAAATATTATTTGAATTTGTATCAATATATAAGAATCTATGCCAATGTAAATTGTCTATAAATAATAGGTCACAAGTATTCACTCTATTACTCACTATCATTATTATTGGTGTGAATACATTCACACTAATCTACCTATTATGCTATCCA
>JAQHUG010000396.1:652698-663730 GCA_028555095.1 Dicrostonyx torquatus | reverse complement strand
TATATATATATATATAGCATTACCTTGAATACATAAATATATGTATTTTACCCTGTAGATGATATGTCATCATAAGTATAAGTCAGATTTCACTTTGCTTGGTGATTCTTTTTGGATAGTTATCTTTTTCTTCTTCAGGCCTTTAGCTGTCCAAGGTCTTTCTACTCTTTGAAGATGAATATTTTCCTGCAAAGACAAGAACAGAACCCTTCCCCAACTCTTACAAGGTTTCCTTACCACCTGTATGATTGTCACCTCTGTGGATGAACTGTCATTTCTCTTTCTCAAGAGGTTTCTCTTTTTCAAGCTGAATCTTTATTAATTTTTATGATATCCATAGCATTTTTTTCTTATGTGGAAACAAGAGCAAAACCCCTTCCCCAATATAGCACATCTCCTGGTTTCCATTTTGAGGTCAATGCATTCTTGAAATACACAGGCTGATTTAATTCAGAGGTTTTTTTCTATTATCCAGTGTCTCTCTGCTGCCATTGTTCCTTTCTCATTAGAGTTAAGAAAATTCAAGGTCAATAAACTATTACGCAATCTATTTCTGGAGGTATTTTTATTCCTTTCTGTTTGTTTAGCATATCCTTTATAGTTCAATTTGATCTTTCTATAACTGCCTGACTATAGAATTGTTTGGTATACCTGTAATATACTTTATATTATAATAAGAAAAAAGTTTCATTTTCTTAGAGATATATGCTGGACCATTATCTGTCTTCATTTGTTCAGGTATACCCATGATGACCATAACTTTTAATAAATGTGTGATTATTGAGTCACCCTTTTCTGAGCTCAAAGCAGTTACTTATTAAAAACCTGAAAAAGTGTCAATGGTGTGGTATACATATTTTAATTTCCCAAATTCTGCAAAGTGGAACACATTCATCAGCCAGATTTCATTCTTTTCCCTGCAGGTACCAGTGTTTGGTTTCAGAAAGAGCAGTTACGAAATTTTCTTATAATCTCCTTATCTTGTTGCCATGTAATAGAAAAACTCTTTAAATCTTTGCTATTGATGTGATGCTTTCAATGAAATTCTGAGACCTTCAGCACATTTCCAATCAATAATTGATTAATTTCTGCATTATCTTGTGCTAGAGGTCCTGGCAGACCCGTGTGGAATTAGATGTGTGTTATATATGTGGGACAAAGCCTAGTTCTGATTATGTCTTAAACCTGAATGAATAAAGTCAATTCTGTCTCATCTGGTATAAATTCAGCAGTTTTAATATACAAAAAACTTTTTTTTCTGCACATTGCAAATTAGTAACTATTTTGAGAGGTTCTTTAAAATCCTTTATTACCATGAATATAGCATATAATTCTGACTCTTGAACATAATTATAAAGGCGTTTTTCCTCCTTACTTAAATCTTCTGATTTGTAACATGCCTTTCCTGATTTATTTGCATCAGTATAGAATAGAATGTACAGGCTCTAGTTATTGGTGTGTCACGCACAATGTGGGAAAAAAATCCAAGTAGCTTTCTTAATAAGGTTAATTATATTGCTTTTGGGATAATTGTTATTAATCTCTCCTAAAAAATTAGCACAAGTTCTTTTCCAGTAATTTTTTCCTGTAATTTTTTAATTTCATCATTATTAAGAAGCACTATAATCTCTGCTGGGTCTATTCCTGCTAGTTGACAATGTATCAATTTTGCTTTCATAATTAATTCAGAGACTTTTTCAACATAAGTTTTTAATTTTTTACTTGGTTTATATAGTAAAAAAATCCATTCTAAGATAATATCTTCCTCTGAATTAAAATTCCTGTAGGGGAACTTCTGGAGGACAGTATGACTAGATGCAGTAAAGATTTGGATCAACTCAATGCACATGTGCTTTCCGTAATTTATCGTCAATCAAAGTTAACTCTTTCTCAGCTTCAAGTATTAATTCCCTGGGTCTATTTAAGTCTTTGTCACCCACTAAGGTTTTGTTTAAATGAATTATTAGATCACATGTTATCCCAACAATGGATCTTAGATTGGAAATGTCTTTTAGCAATCTTTGAAAATCATTAAGAGTGTGCAATCAGTCTCTCCTAATTTGTGCCTTTCATGTTCTAATTTTCCATAGACCTATTTTATAACCTAGGTAATTGATATAATCTCCTTTTTGTATTTTTTTCAGGAGCAATTTGTAATCCCCATTTAGGCAAAACTTTCTTTACTTCTTCTAACATTCTTTCTAAAGTGTCTACTTTTGAATAAGATAGCAAAATGTTATCCATGTAATGATAAATTATAGATTTAGGAAATTGTATACATATTATTTCCAATGGCTAACTTACAAATTATTGGCACGGGGTAGGGCTATTGAGCATTTCTTGTGGTAGGATGGTCAATTGATATCTCCTAGTAGGTTGAGAATTATTATAGTAGACACTGTGAAGGCAAATTTTTCTCTGTCCTATTCTTGCAAAGTATAGTGAAGAAACAATTTTTTAAATCAATAACTATAAGAGGCCATACTTGAGGTAATAGGGAAGGCAAAAGAATTCTAGACTGTAGAGGACCCATTAGTTAAAACACCTAATTGATAGCTCTTAAATCTCTCACCATTCTCTATTTCCAGATTTTTTTTAGTTAAGCATTTATTGAGCAGAAGGGGAGAGAGAGAGGGAGAAAGAGAGAAGATAAAGAGAGAGAGAGAGGGGAGAAGGGAGAGAAAAGGGGGGAGAGGGAACACAGGAGCAGACCTTCTGCCTCTCCCGAGAGCAAGGGACAGCTCCAGATTTATTTTTAACAACAAATACAGGACAATTCCAAGCAATGGTTGATTCTTCAATATGGTGAGCATCTAGTTGTTCCTATACCAGCTGTTCTAAAGCCTGCAGTTTCCCTTCTGTTAAAGGTCATTGTTTAATCCATATTTGTTCCACAATTAAACATTTTAAAGGTATGGTCATTTGTATCTCTGAAAGTTTGCTAGTTGTTTTGTGTTTTTTTTACAGCTTGAATGACTGATGACTGTTTTTTATAATACCTTATCATATCCTTCCCAGAAACATGAGTTGGTTTATAGCTACCCATTCCTGGGACTGCAGGATATTCATCTGGGTATTCCATTGCTGTAGCATATCACAGCCCCAGAGATTCACTGCTATATTAACAACATACAGCCTTGGCCTTCCTCTTTGTCCTTCTGGCCCTATGCATTTAACCCATCTCATGCTTTATTTTACTTGTGATAGTGTTCTAATTCCTAGGAATTGAACACTCTTGAAGAGGCCAATTAGGATGCCAAGATTCTGGAGTAATAATAGTCACTTCCACACCTGTATCCAGTAATCCTTGAATTACAATGTTATTTATCCATATTCTCAGTTTTATTTTTTGATTATTTATAGAAGTCTGCCAAAATATATGTTTTCTATTTTCTACTTGTATTTTTGATTCATTCTTCATGTTTACTCAATCATTCAGAACAGTATAGTTTATTGCAACATGCAATGGATTTTTAGTTTTCCTGGGGAGGCATGTCCTCCACAATGACAGAGAATGAATGGACCATGTTTGACCTAGAGACCTGCAAGAGGCAAGGAGTTTTCCAATGGTACAAGGTTGCCTTGTTTGTCTCTTGTTGATCTACATTCATTGATCCAGTGTCAGTCTTTGCCACATCTTCTACATAATCCAGAAGACTGAGACCTCCTATTTTTGTCATTTCCAGAGAAGATATTATTTCTAGGGGTACCTTGTCTATAGTCCCTTCTCTGATGTCCTATACAACCACAATTAAAACATTTGGTATTTTGTTGTTTCTTCATACCTTTGGAAATTGCTTCTCCTATCCAAGCCTCAGTATTATAGTCAAATACCTCAATGTTTATTTTATGCAAGATCTGTTCATCAACTGGTGCTGATCTAACCTTTAAAGGCCCAAGTATCTTTTTGCATTCTAAGTTGAAAATTTCAAATGTTGGAGATTCAAAAAGTACTCACCTAGCTTTTGGGTCTGTTATTCTTATTTGTATAGGAGTAGTTAATCTTTGGAAAAAGTCACTAAAGGGTTCTCTTTGGTCTTGTTTAACCCTTATATATGATTCAATTCTTCTTTCTGGTTGCTTAATCCTGTCTCAAGCATTTAAGACTGCTATATAGCATAGGGACAAGGTGTGTTCATTATAAAAAAACTTGATACTGTGGATTAGCATAACAGCCCTCATCAAGAATTTGATCCTGGGAAGCCTCAAATTCTTGTGGTTCTAAGACTTTAGCCTCCTGTTGCCCATAACACTTTCACTGTAAATGTGGTCTGTCTTCAAGGACCACTGAGACTAATTGAAGCCAATCTTGTGAAGTAGGCTTATTGCTTGAAGCCCATGTCTTTACCATCTCCCTAACAAATGGTGAATGCAAGCCATAAAATACTATTGCTTGCTTAATTTCTATTATATCTTTCATACCTATAGGTTTCCATTTACCTTCTGTATATCCATTTGCGTATTGAGTATTTGCTGGCGTTTCAGAGGTAATAACAGCGTAAGTAGCTAAAATTCTTGGTAAGTCGTCTCTGACTCTGAGAGGTACCGATGATGTTGAATCCTTTGCCTGTACCTCCTCTCCTTACTTATCAGTTCTGACAAGTTCCTCAAGAGATTCAAATCTTTTTATCAGTCTTTTGTAAAGTCTGAATCTTTTGACCAGCAAATATTTATATTCACTGTTTCAAATAACTTCTTGTTCTCATTCTGCACATATGATTCCAAATTACTAGATTTTTCCATTAATAATAACTTCTCATCCTTGGATATTATTTGAATGGTGTGCAGATTGCCTTCCTGTAGAGATGTTTTGTCTGCTAACATACCTATTTAGCAGATTTTGATTGTCAATTTCAACAGTATGAATTCTTTCAGATAATTTCTATGTGCCTTTTTGTAAGGTTTTATAACACATTGACATGGATTGACTTTTTTCTGGCAAATGAGTTATCCTTTTCAATGATATTAATTTTTCAGCTAACTTTTGATTTTCAGTGGTATTAATCCTGTCAGTTATCTGTCCATTATTAGTCTGTAAAGACTGTATCATTTCTGAAAGTGCCTCATTCTTGACTCTGTTACCAAACCACTTTTTCAAGGATATAATATGAAGAACAAAGCTAATTCCCATTGTCACAAAAAATGAATGTACTAGAAAAACCACATAAGCCTTGCAGAATACCATCCATAGTAGAAACAAAAAGGTTAATAAATTCCTGGATGGTGATATCATTTGGCATTCTATAACTTTCAAATTTATTTATTAATCAAATGAACTTACCTCTGTTATGAATTTTCAGTAAATTGTTGTAGGTATAATAATCTTCATTGGCCAGAAGGTGTCACAGTTGCAGATACATGCAATCCTTGGAGCAAGGAAGGTTCTAGTCCTTGAAATACCTGGGACCTAGTTACTAAAAAATTTGGTTAATTAAGATCAGTGCATTCATATATGAACAATGTTAGAGTTGGCCAGAATATCAAGGATCCCAGAGCTTGCAGGCAGTCATGAGCAGCAAACACAAACCAGAGAAGTCTGTGTTCCCAGGTAGTAAATGGGAACATGCTGCACATGGGCTGGTGGTAATTTGCCAAGCTGCTGTGCAGCAGGCCCACCAAAGGAAGGAGTAGCTCAGCTATGGAGGGGTTTTGGAGAGAGAGAGAAAAAAACAAAAACAAAAACAAAAAAATGACTAGTAGGTGGCAGCTGGGGGTGGGAGACTTTCTGGGCTATTCTCAGTATGTGTGGACTTGGGATCCATGTTGGTGCCAGATGTTGTTGATTACAATAAAATAGTCCCATACTAGCTCAGAATGGAGTATAATAAAGGTCACCTTATCTAGGGGTAGACACACAGATCAGTAGTCCTCTGTATAATCAGGGAACAGAAACCAAATCCAGCAGCCAAGGAGCCTAGCATGTTTCTACATCTGTATAGATAGTACATGTGGCCATGCCCATGGTGAGCCAGTATCTTAAAGGCTATTGGCTGAATGGGTTACCACAGCAGGCTTCTGGAATTTCTTAGGAAACACCCATAAGCACCACTGCCAAAGCCCTTATACCTCTTGTAGGCTTCAAGGTGGGAGCACAGGTACTGGCCCTGGAGATCTCTGTGTAGAGACTAGTTTATGTTCCCCAAGCACCACAGGTGAGTCTAGGTTGGAGACAACCTCCTTCATTTAAGTCATCTTATCCTAAAGAATCTAAAGGCTTGGGATATGACTGAATAGAATCATTTGTTGACTCTACGGATATAAAACCAGCTGTCAAGGATACCTCTTGGCTATTCTGGGTAACGTTCCAAAGTTGTGGGTTTGATGGCAGATGTCTGGCATCTCCTTTAACGAGGGAACATGGGTAGAGAATAGATCAACGAATTAGCTTTTACTAAGAGAAAGACTCGAATGCAAGGGCATCAGGCATTTCCAATTGAACTAGCATGCGGGTCCCATACCAGTCAGGTAATAGGCTTAGGTACAAGGTTCCCTTGTTCACAGCATCCTCTTGTGTCCATTAGGGAGACATTGAGGGCAGAGCAATTGCCATTTGCCTCTCTGTTGTTTGAAATAATTAGGATGTGGGTGTAGACTCTGAGACCCTTCAGTGGGAAATAAAATTGTTATGTGAGACATGTAGGGTAATTCATCTTTAGATAAGGGAAGTGTTGTTTTGTCTTGTTTTGTGCTTTTCCCTACATGCCCGAAGCTGGTCAGCCCTATGCAGCAGGAGCTGAGAAACATATGTAACTGGGGCAGAAGCAACAGGCAGACTTCTGGCTGGTCTTATTTCCCATGAATCCTTGTCTTGTAATGAGGCTAGCTTGTAACTTACTCTGGTAGGATGGTGCACTATCCAAGGGAGTTAGATACTTTACCACTTGGAATCTCTATGGGAAATAGTTTACTTCTTAGCTGGTTTTAAGTACAAAGTGTTTTTTTCTGTGTTGTTCTGTTTTGCTTTCCTCCCTGTTGCTGAGTCAGGTGGCCCACATGACCAGAATAGAGACTTTGGTTGAAGATTTAAGAAAAAACATTCTTGAGTCTGGAGCAGATGAACTAAAATCCAGCTCCAGAATGTCCTTCTCAGTAAAGTAAAACCACATACAACAGTTTTTCAATAGAATCCATATTCAAAAGACATTTGAGTCACTGTAAGGCTGAACACAGTAATCTACATATCCATAATCAGTTTCTGTGTGCTTGCAAATCGGAGTGGAGAACCTGAAATGCTTTTACTTCTTCGCTGTTAAAGATATAAACAAGATTTTCCAGGCTTGGGGAGGCAGAAACACAAGTAGACAAAAATGTTACATGTTGTCTCAGGAATGGATACAAGTTTGGAGCCCTAGCGGAAATGGCAGCAGGCATTTTGACTTTGGTTGTAAGCTGGTGCTTTGAGAAATAAAAAAGTGAACTGCGAGGTATATAGGAGATGAGCCTCAGAGCATGCTGGCATTGTGTCTTTTGGAATTATCTAAATCACTTTTAGGTATTAGAAATCAAAAGATGCAAATTTGGGCAATCATTGGCCATTTGTCCAATACATACTGAGGCTAGATTTGGACAAAGAGATGAACAAGTGATCTTGTTATGACATCTCCCAAATGAAGATTTGAGGGTGTGTCTTTGAAATGGAGAATTTGAACCCATGGTTGGTTCTAGGATCAAAATCAAAGCAGGGGTCAATATCCAGTGATTCAGAGCATCCTCCAAGTATTGAGATGACCAAATGCACTTGGAAAGGAAGGGGCGTCCCCAACCTATACGATTCTAGGATTAAGAAACCACAGGGCCTGTGGAAGACTCTCAGGGCTTTTGGCTGATAACTTGGTAGGCCAGTGGAGAATTCCTGGAATTCTCAGCCAAACTTTTCAACTAGTAGAAAGTCTTTAGTGACTTTCATATACTGGGTCTTAAGATAGATAGAAAAATGATCCAGTGAGCTCCAAGACCTAACTAGGGCACCTCTGAGTTAGATCCAATGGATTACCTTGCCCCAGCACTTGACTGTGTTGTATGGGTATTCTAATGAAATGCATTGTGGTTTCCTCTCTCTTCAAGGTCAGAATGTGTCAGGGGGAGAGAGTAAATTGAGAAAAAAAGGGTGAAGGCAGAGAGTGTAAATAAAAACCTGCCTGAGAGAAGCCAGTGGACCTGCTTGGCCCTCTCACCCCAGTGTAGTGTCATTTCACTTGTATTTTAATAAATAAAGCTTGCCTGAGGATCAGGGTAAAACAGCCACACTGGTCAGTCTTACAGATCAGGCAGAGGTAACAGCTTTGATCTCAGAAACCACACTGATTGCCACAGAAACTGGGTGAGACATGCCTTTAATCCAAGACCTAGAGAGGGATTATAAAACAGGAGGGATCAGTTCTCACTCAAAACTTACTCTGAGATTCCTGGAGGTAGGATCGCCATTTTGGACTAAGGTAAAGGTAAGAGCCAGTGACTGGCTGTTTTGCTTTTCGGATCTTCAAGTACAACCCCAATTTCTCTGTGTTTTTATTATCATGCATCACCCCAGGGTTAAGAATCATGAGAGAGCCAGGGTCATTTGTCCTTGAGAGGATTTGAGCTACTAGTGGGCTCAGATTTCCTATCTTCAATCTTCAGCACCATATTGAAATGGAATGGGTTAACAGCAGCAGTAACGCTATGACCCCCCCATTATGGACATCGGCCAAGATTCCCTCCCAGCATAAGCAGGATGCCAGGTGGCTTGGTATCTGAAGACAAGGCCACTTGGACCCACGGAAACAGTAAGCCTATAGTCTGAAGGTCGGGCCTAGTTAACAAAGAGATAAAGGATGAGTAAAGAACACCAGATGTACCTAGACAAGGACAAAGCTGATGTGACTGAACTTTTCCCTCGCCTCAATTAAAGCAGCTAACTGTATAATCACATATCTGTTTTTATAGAATATAAATACTGACTCTAGGCTGGAAGGGGCATGCTCAGTTTACGCTGCAGCTTCTTCAGGTCTGAGATAATAAACCCTCATGCAATTTGCATCCAGCTGGCTGGCCTGGTGCTTTGTGTCTTGATGGTGGGTCAAAGGCACCCAGGTCTCTGGGGGTCCTTCATTTGGAGGTCCCGCTGAGATTTATGACTTTGAGACCACCGTCTTGACCAAAACAGGATGCTGGGGGAGGTAAGCTGGCTAGCCATTGTCTTTTTGTCTGTCTATGTCTGTTTGTCAGAAATCTATGTGAATTTGGAATTTGTATTTGGAACTTGTAGGCGACATACCTTTGCCCTTTGTATTTGGGCGGCCTTGAGAAGGAGCTGATGAGCTCAGACTTCTCCCCCGCCACCCTGAGGGGACGCCCCAGGGATTTTGGGAGCCCACTTCTTTGGGGCTATGTTTAGGCTTCTCTGTCTGAGAATTTGGGAGCTCTGTTTGAGAATTTGCTTTAGGTTGGCCACCGAAATTGCACATGTCGGTTGACCAGTCTGTTTGTCTTGTTTTATGTTTTTGTCCGTTGTAAACTTAATATATTTGAAATTCCAACATGGGAACAATCTGTAACTACTCCTTTGAGCCTTACATTGTCACCTGGGAGAGCTTATCCAGAGAACCCCCCCTACTCTGGGCCAAACCATTTTATGACAATGCTCAGTGCAGGCAGGGTGATTGCCTCTCCTTTGCTGGGGTTATGCTGCTGAATCATCTGGCTCACTGTAGCGCCTACCTGGTCCCGCCTCTTGTTGGGCAAACGGTGCTAGCTCCCCTGCTGCCAGCCTTGTCACCTAGTCCCAGCCACCAAGCTGGCCTTCCTGCCCATTCCCCCCTCCGCCTGGGGTCCCATAAGCAGGCACTGCACCTTCCAGCGCCTGCACAGGTGAGCTGGCAGCTCCAGCAGGGAGGGCAGGGTCTCTGACCGCTGCATACTGCCCTGCCCTTCGCTCAAGTTCCAAGGCCTGCCGAAAGATTTGCCTGCCCCCGATGAGAACAAGCAGGGGTGGCCTGGAGATATGGGATGTGGTTCCTTTCTGGGGTTTGCTTGCGAGTATGTCAATTGATGGGTGAATGCCATGCTTCTGTTTCTGCACTTCCTCCCCCAGCCTCCACCCTGACTCATCTCCAATGATGGGGGACCGCCGGGAACTGGCTGCCTCGGGAAAAACTTCTAGGACTTTTCCTCTGTGCCAAACCAGAGGCCTAAATGGCCGGCTGTAATACTGGCCTTTTTCTGCCTCCGAAATTGTCTCATTGTTAAACCCTGAAATGTTCAATTGTTGATGACCTTAGGGCTCTATCTTACTCCTTTGTATTGTTTTATATGGTTTAAACAGAGCTTTATTTATATTGATATCTGAGACTGGAAAGGTAATTTTTTTTTTAATATCACTTCAGAGCTGATATTAATGGGTCCTTACCCAAGGAGTCAGAAACTAGTGAACAAGATGACTGTTTCTTATACACTAAAAGCTTATGTTCAATTGGATGTTTTTCTTGACGCTTTTAATAATATGAGTTTCCTTCTCTGAACTGAATCCAAAACTCAGGAATAGCTGGATTCATATATAAGTCCTTTAAATGGTATATAATTAACCTTGAATTTAACCAGACAATGTGACTTGGCTTTGAATATTCTAATCTGAGGATAATCTCTCTTTATGAATGGATTCATAATGTATGTGACTCACTGTTCCAAACTGTCTGAAAACTCCACATGATTTCTCGGGTTTGTGACTCAATGACCAGTTTTCTTCATTTATCTAAAACATTATTTTCTCATATGAAAATTTAGATGAGAAGGAATAATTATTAGCATTTTTATTTTTTTAATTGTTGAATGTCTATCTGTCCCCCATTCAATGAGACATTGCTGGCTAGAAAAGAAAACAACAGGCATGAGATATAATGCGCTCCAGCACCAGACAGTTAGAATGTAATTCCTGTCACTGCTTTTCTTGTAAAAAGATACAATGATAATCTTTGTCACAGCTCAGTTGACAACTGCATTCCATTGAAAAGTTGGTCTTGTAAGGTACAATCCTCATTTACTATTTCATGCTTTT
>JAQHUG010000396.1:604220-624699 GCA_028555095.1 Dicrostonyx torquatus | reverse complement strand
GTTATGACAGGAAAAACTCTGGGGAAATTAGCCCGAGGAGTGTTTTGTATTGAGGACGATAAAGTTTGACTCAATACTTCTTGGTCTTGGTCGTCCAATAATTGTTCGACCTTTTCAAATCTGTGCACCACTGCCTTTTGAAATGTCTGGATTTCCAGTCCAGTGAATTCTTCTAATGACCTCATGGAGGATTCTATATCATGAAATCTGGCCATCAAAGTTGATGTTTCATTTTTTTGAGAGACCAGTATTGAAGCCACATTAGCTTCTTGTATACATAACCTATCAGTAATCCTTACATGTTCCTGTGACAGAATTTTAATGGTAGACTCCACTGTACAAATTTTTTTTCACAGAGAGATTGCGTCCCTTGTGCCATTGATTGAACCGATATTGACAACCCGTTTATTTCCTTATCCAAAGTGTTGAGTAATTCTTATAGGAATCTGTTTCCAGATTAAGATCGAAAGCCTGTTCCTCCAGAATAGTGAATTTAAACTCAAGGGAATTGAGTTTTGATCTTACTTCAGTCCCGCTCACCTCCATAGCTGTAGACAATTGGGACATGTTGCCTTCCACGAGGGAAAGCTGGTCCCTAAAGGAGTTACCATTTGATTGAATGGCCAGGAGTTCACCAGTTAGGACAGGCTGGAGAAAAACGCGAAGGTCCCTGCCTCAGGCTCCACAATGGCACCAGTTACAGCTGCGGAGCGGAGTGGAGGCGGGCTCAGGGATGAGGCAGGAAATTCACAATGGCGTTCACAGCGAGCGAGGAAAAACCCGAGAAATGGAAATGGCAGGACACAGGCCGGGGAGAAACAGAGCCCCACCCTGGGGAGAAATACAGCCCCACCTGGCTGAGGGGTTTTAAAATGCCCCAAGTTGCGGGCGCCAAGTGTGGATGTTTATTTGATACACACAGATTAGTAGGGACAAGATACACACAGGTTAAAATACCAGACAGAGCTCCTCCGAAGACGCAGGGAGACCGGCGATCCGCAGAGAGAGAGCCTCTCATGTGGGCCTATCTTTTTATACCTCTTGGGACCTGGTGGTCCAGCCCCGTTAATTAATTAACAGTTAATTGGGAGGGCGGAATAATTAACTAATGGTGGGGCGTGGCTATAAGCCAAATAGGCCAAGACCATTCCCCTTCAGAAAACTATAACTATAGGGGAGAAGAGTTATAACAGTTGAATTATTCCAGAAATGGTTTACTTTGAGAAATATAAGTAGAGTTCTGAGAAAAAGCCTCTTCCTGCAACTGATGAAATATCTCAAATAGCTCAAAATAGTTGATATATCCTGTAGTGCATTCTGGATCTCTTTACTAGCAAGCAGTAGATGCTACAGAAAATATTTAGTGAACATATGAAGAAGAGTACCATTGAAAGATGGTGTGACCTTCTAAACTAAGGAATCTCCCCTTCGTGAAGAACAACATCTGCCCCTCTTGATAAAAAACCCAAGCCAAGCTGAACTTATTCTGGAATAAGCCTAGGTGTCTACTGAGACATCCATTCTCAGAAAAACCTACACAAGTTCCTTGCCTCATCTCTACTCTCATCTCCTACAAAGTTCCTTGCCTCACCCTTACACTAATCTCCTACAAAACCCTGTCTTGCAACCCCACAATGAACATCCTGCATTTTCATGGGAAACAATAAATTGCTATTTGTTTCTGCTGAGGTCAGGTTCAGTCTCCCTCATTTTCATGGCACCTCGATCAACCTCAATCTAACAACCTCACTGTCAGTTATTTCAGAATTCTCTGTCTTGAGAGCAAACACACCATCAGTAAGCATTAGTCTGAATTTCTTTTTTTGAGACACATCCAAGTTCACTAGCTGTTCTTGTAACCTATGCCTTCAAGGCATACTACTCTTTCTACTCCTTTTCCATTACCATCTTCTCAGGCACTGTCATCTCTAACCTGGACAGCTGCAAGGATCTCTTCCTGTGTCTCTTCCAATTTCCACACTTGGCTCTATGTAATCAACTACCAGAACCTAGAGAAAACTTCAAGGGGAGTTCTAAACATGTCTTATTAAGCCCCAGATTTTCCCCAGAGAACAGATATGAGTTAAAAATTACTGCCACAGTGCAGTGTTCAATCTCTGTAAGTTAGAATGAAGGACAAAGGAAGGGGTGGGCCTTGAGCCAGTGTTCCTCTTTAGTATCAAGTGAAACTGCTCTAGTTAGTGGACTGATACTTCAGTTTGGATCTTAAAATTTTCTCTGAAAATTCATGTACTAATATAGATGGGTTTTGTGTAGCTGGTTGGATCATGAGGAAGTTACTATCAGCTCTAGATGGATTCATAATGTGGTGGAATTATCAGGAGGTAGTGAGCACTAGGCGATGGGATCAAGCTGGAAGAAGTAACTCATTGGAATTGTAGGCTGGAAAGGTATATTCTTTGCTCAGTCCCCTCTTCCTCCTCCTGCTTCCTCATGCCCATGAGGTGTGCAGCCCCCTCTGACTCATTTTCCCATGGCCATGATCAACCTCATCTCAAGTACATAGCAATGGGGCTTAGTGATCATAGACTGAAACCAGGACCCAAAACAAATCTTTCCATATTTCAGTTGATTTTCTTAGTTATTTTGTCACCCTGGCAGGAAGTTGACTAACATCAAGATGCTAAGGAGGAACTGCATTTAAGACAGTCTCAGGGAAGGAAAGAGAAGAATCTTTAAATAGTGTCTCTTGTAGATCAAAAGTTCAGCATAGTCTCACATGGTGTTGTACTTGAGACAGTGAAAGGGGGATCATGAGTTTGTCTAACAAGATGCTATCTCAATATGTGTTGATTGTGTGTAGCACTCCACGAAGTACCTCAGCAGCAATGATCAATGCTTTACTCATTCTTGCCTACAAAGGCATTTGTCTTATGTGTTATTCCTGGAGGGTATGGATCACAATTCCTTCCTGACCATATAATCTGTCAACTCCTCCAAGAAGTCTTTTCTTATTCCCTGAGCCCTTGAAGCATTCTATAGTATTCTGCTGGTAGTACTTACTTTTTTGTCCTAAGTAGATTGTTTTCTACCTAATGAATTATATCCAAGAGGCTGCCATAAAAGTTTTATCCATCAGTTAACATATGTGACATGAATGGACATTAGGGACATTCTTCTCAGAGAAAATAGCTAGTCACAAAAGGATAAATTTTGCATGGTTCCAGTTATGTAAGAACCTAAAGTAGTTAGTCACATGTATAGAGACTGAAAGTAGGTTGTTGATTGCTTGGGGATAGAGCTAGGGAGAATGGAGAAGAAATATATAATAGGAATAGTTTCAGTTTTATAAGTTCTAGGACTAGATAGTGCAGATATATGAATGTGTCTACTTCTACTGAGCCATATCCTTAAAATAACTAAAATGATAAATTTTATATTATATATATTCATACCATAATTACTACTTTAAAGTATAACCATAACAATATTTTGGGGTTCATGACTTCTTATCAACTCTCCAAGTGATGTTCACCTTGAAGCTGGACAGATTATGGTGACTGTCTATTTACAAGGCATGCAAGAAAGGATGCATTATGGCTGAGCCATAATGATGACAGAGCAAGACCAGTATCTTGCTCTCTTGGTATCCTGCAGTCCTCATGTATAAGGTCTGACCACCAGGAATCTACCATGCTGCTTAGGTCACATGGAGAGACTAGCAATGTAGAGCTAGACTTTTATGCAAGATGCTTTAACTTTTCACTCAACTGCTTGAGTCTTGCCAGAACCAGTCCCTAGGCCTGTGAGTAAATAAGTGGTAGATATCGTTAGCTGCCTCCCCTAAGCCCTGCCCAGATCAGAGACTGGCAAGCACAATAAATATTGTTCATAGGTGATCAATTTGTTCTGATTTATCTAGGGTTTTCCCTATTTTAACACCTAAGATTACATATCTCTGAAATCTCTTTAGTTCCAGGCAAACTACGATTGTAGAATTGTTGTGTGTTGTGATCCATATTCACTTATTAAAATTCTAACCCAAAGTCCCTCAAAATTTTAATTTCTTTTTGTCAGTAGGGAATTTAAAGAGGGAATTAAGTTACAAGTGACGTTGTTAGGGTGAACCCTAATCCAGTATCACTAAAGAAGAGATTTGAGTAAGGCTGTACATGGGTGGGGGAAACAGTGTGAACACAGGACAAGATGGTGACCATCTTTAAACTAAGAAAAGAAGTTCAGAAGAAACCAGCCCTGCTGATGGCTGGATCATGGACTTCCAGTTCCTGGAACTATGGAAAAATCAGTTTCTGTTGTTAAGCCAGCCAGTCTGTGGTGTTTGTTATGGCAGCACAAACTGACTCATAGAGTTGGTCACTGTTGTGGATTGAATGTTTGTGTTCCCTCAAAATTCATAATGAAGTCCTATCCCCCATGTGATGATATTTTGAAGTGGAGACTTTGGGAACTGATCAGGTTTAGATGAGGTCATAAGGGTGGGAACCTCATAATAGGATTTGTGCCTTTACAAGGCAGAGATCAAGAGGCCATGTGAGGACTCAGTGAGAACACTGCCATCTTCAAGCCAAGAAGTGAGACCTTTGCTCATGCCTTGCTCATGGATAGCTTAGCTTCAGATCTCTCTCTCTCTCTCTCTCTCTCTCTCTCTCTCTCTCTCTCTCTCTCTCTCTCTCTCTCTCTCTCTCTCTCTCTCTCTCTCTCTCTCTCTCTCTCTCTCCTTTTGAGACAGTCTTATTTTGTAGTTCAGGCTTTACTTGAATTTGAGATCTCCCAGGGTGCTGAGATTACAGGCATTTACTATAATTTTGATAAGTAAATTGTTTTAATTAAGCCACTTAATCTATATTGTGTGTGTGCATGTGTATGCATGTGTGCATGTGTACGTGTGTGTGTGTGTGTGTGTGAGAGAGAGAGACATTTCTTCCAGTGCTTCATGGAACCCAGGATCTTGCAAGTATTCTTTCACAACTGTGTTATTTGATATAGAAGCTTGAGCTAACTAAGACAGCCATGCCTTCTTCTCCTGAGACCTTAAGATCTCAGTCAGTTTGTTCTGCAGCAAAACAAACCAGGACAATTGGATAGACCCTTGAAGAGAGACATAGTATCTTTTCTTTCCCATTCCTAGCACTTCACACATAAATATTATTCAGAGGGAGTTTTAAATGTGGGAATGACTGACTGAACAGTTGATATGTTGAGGATCAGGCCGTGGACATGCAAAATGGGCAGCACATTAGGTGAATTATATAACTTTATATAACTGAGCTTTATAATATCTCTGTGTGTAAAGTAATGTGACAAAACAGATTGCCTTCAGCAGCTTAACCATGTTTCTTTCCTCTAGCAAGAACAGGCTGTGTGATTGCTTCTACATTTCTGCAATTGCTCAGTGGCCCAAATGTGGTTACCAATCAGACCTTTTGCTTTTTTAATCTCCCACCCTGCAGGGGCTATCGAAACATATAAAAATCATCTTGCCTTACATCTGCTTCTCCAATCATCACAGGCTGAGATTTCAAACCATTGTCTGTCTATAATGATGACTCTCTTTTTTTCCATCATGTTCAGATTGATTGAATTTGAGAGTTTTGGATCCTTTTTGCTGAAAGATGAACCTCCAGGGTTTACAGATCATCACCCAGGTCTCCATTTGTAGTCATCAGCATTGGATTTTTCTCTAGTAGTTAAGCTGCAGGTGTACTGCACTAGTAAAAATAAACACCGCAGCTCACATTTGTGTGAGATCCAGAATATTCCCCAGATGTTAGGAGGAGTACCATGGGATCAGCCTTGGGAAAACCACACAAGCTGCTGTGATGAGCAGAGGCCCTTGATAGAGATGATGTGCAACCCACAGTGAGACATGCTGGTGTGGTGGATGCCGAGAGGTTATACCAGTGCATTCCATCATTGAAACTTGGTTTGACTCTGCCATTGCAGCAACATTGTTGATTGGGGACAATAAACAATGCAGACTAAAAGAAAAATAAGGGGAAAACCAGCTCTCTCTCTCTAGCTCAGAGTTAGACTCTGCAGCATCAGGAGGTCAGGAGTCAGTGAGATTACCTTGGCCCCTGGGACAGCAAGTTGCTTCATTCTGATCTGGTTGCTCCTATTTTGTGTCATTGGGAGTTATAGTGATGGAACATGGGCAGTCAGTCTCCAGCTTGGGAGCAACAGCTGAGAAAGAAAAGGTCATTTTTAAGTTCGAAATATTTTCATGTACAGATTACACGACTTACCAATGTATATTTCAATTATCAGTTTTCTTAAGCAGAATACATATAGTAACCAAATCTAGGAGCAAAGCATGGGTGCTGTAGAGACAGCCTAGAGGTTAAAAATGAATACTGCTTTTGCAGAGACCTAAGTTAAGTTCCCAGTACCTGTGTCAAGCAGCACACCACAAACTGTAAAGCCAGCTCCAGGAAGATCCACTGTCATCTTCAGGCCTCTGTGGGAAGCCACATGAACATGGCATGTACTCCTCCACATACAGGCACACTTATAAACATAAATAAAAATAAAGAGAAACCTTTTTAAAGAAGCAAAATAAGACCTGCAACATTCCAGAAGTCCTCTTTTGCTCCTCAGTCACCATCCATATCCCACAGACTCACTTCTGCTCTGATATCCAAGTGCATTGATATATTTTGCCTATTTGGAAACTTATGTTAATTCAATTTTGAATCTGGTTTCTGTTTGCTTGATTTAGATCTGTGAGCTTTACCGAGATGTTGTATAATCATTCTCATGACCAAATTGCTTTGTAAGAATCTATTATGATTTATTTATCCATCCTGCTGTGGTCGTGCATTTGACTTAATTCCTAGTCTCGCCTATTTTAGGAAGTTGTGCTGTGAACATTCTATCTCTTATCTTTTGATCATATAAGCAGATTACTTGTGTTGGATGTCAAACTAAAGATAGACTGGATCAGAAATTCTTGTAGATTGTTGCAATTTATTCAGGGGAAGTGTGATTAAAGAAGTGGTAGCATGGACACTCATTATCTTGGCAAGCTGCTATCCCAGAACTGTTTCAAGGAAATTTCATTGGGCAAAGCAAACCTGGTGAAGGCTTTTCTCCTTAGCTTTACTTCTCTATGCTTTAGCTTGAACTCACACCTTAGAGACACATTTTGAATACATTACCTTGACTCTCAGATTCAAGGACTGCAAGAAATCTTCTCCATCATTCTGTTTTCCATTACAACAACAAAATGCCTGAGTCTGGATGCTTTAGAAAGAAAAGATGTTTAACTCACAGGTCTAGAGATTCAAACTTATAGATCAGCTCTGGTGAGAACTCATAACAGATGATAGTGTGTGTGTGTGTGTGTGTGTGTGTGTGTGTGTGTGTGTGTGTGTATGTTTATAAGGTGAGGCATAAAGCTAAAGAGACTGAGGTCTCATAAAAGCTGAATTCATCTCTTCTGTAGGTATTTCTTAATAATCTAACAGCCTTCAACTAGGCTTTACTTCTTAAAGGTCCCAACACATCTTTTCAGTTAATGACAAATAATTCTGAGAAATGTGGGGCTCTGACCTGAAAGACTGAACTGTGATGATCTGTGGTAAGGTACTGGGTTCATAGGATCAAGCAATCCCCAAAACCCAAGCCGATAACAGCAAGTGGATGCATGCACGAGTGATTACTATGTTAATACAGCATCAGTGTTTAAATATGAATGGAACGCTCTAGCAGAATTAGAATTGAGAGGCAAGTCTGAGATCAAACCCTTAAAACCTAAAGAAAACTGGGAAGAGGGAACTTCAGTCAAAGAAATTCCTATATCAGGGTGGACAGCAGCCATGTCCATGAGAGATGGTCTTGATTAATGATTGATATTTCAGGGCCCAGTCTACTGTGGGCAACATCCTCCTTGGGTAGTTGGGCTTGGGTTGCATGAGAAAGGTAGCTGAGCAAAAGCTGAGAGTGATTCAGTAAGCAGTGTTCTCCATCCTCCGTGGTTTTTGCTTGAGGTCCTGCCTTGACTTCCCTCCATGATGGACTGTGTGACTGCTGAGTGTAAGCTGCAATGAGCCCTCTCCTCCCCATGTTGCTTTTGGTCGGAGTGCTTTATCACAGCGGCAGAATGACATTAGAACAGTCCCTCTTTCCACTTGGACATTTTTTTCTTAATTTCTTTTCTTCATTTGTGTTCTTTAACAACGAACCATAAGTTCAATCTGGTAATGGTGCCAACATGGAGAAACCCTGCTCTAGGAAAATTCTTGTTGAGAATAGGTTTTTTAAAATCCCATATTGTTGTTTCAGCAGGCTCTTTTGAATTGGATGATGAGTTAGAATTTTTGTAATACAGTTTCTTCTCTCTTCTGCCTTCTCAAGGTCAAAGTTGACATTTTCCGTTCATTTCACTGCCCAGAGGAAGTAATTTGTGTAAAAAGAACTTGTAGAAATTAAGTAGAAATATCTGTTTTTCCATATCCTTCCACCTATATCAGAAACTGGGGCATCCCTGATTTGGGTCCGAGTCCTGTAGTGCAGAGAATTAAATACAATCACCTTGGTTAGGGCTTCTCCTACTGTGATAAAACACTGTGACTGAAAGATAACATGGGCAGGAAAGGGTTTAATTACACAATCCATCATCAGGAGAAGCCAAGGCAGAGACTCAGGACTGGAACCTGGAGGCAGGAACTGAAGGAGAGACGGTGGAGGAGTACTGCTTTCTGGCTTTCTCCTCATGGCATCAGCCTGCTATCTTATACTACCAAGTATGACCTGCTCCACCCCCAACATCAGTAATTCATCAAAAAGATGCCTCACAGACTTGCCTAGAGGCAAGCATCATTGGAGGCTCCCTCCTTTAATATGACTCTACCTTGTGTCAAGTAGACAAAAACAGCTAACCAGTACAGACTCAGTTGGGCAAATCGCTGGGCTCGTGTGTAACTGTGTGATTATGTCCTAGTGGAAAGATCTTCAAAGAATGTTTTCACACACTACCATGAAAACCCTTGTGAGCAACCTACCTGTCTACCTGTGTGAAATGTACTTGGTAGCTTGACACCTGTACCTAAGAATTTTATAATCACTTATCTCATATGCTGGCTAAGAATAAAATTTAATTGTGTTTAATAATTTAATGTTTACTCCCAAAGAACAGGAATATACACATATCACACACACACACATACATGTTGACTGTAGTAGGCACTGAAAAAATGATTTGAGGAGGAAAAATAAAGAAATTAAGGCATGAGGGAATGAGGGAGGAAAACATGATGTGGGCCCTGGTATATTTTAATGGCAAGTGATTCTACAAAGATCTCAGCCTTTAGAGTCTCTAGATACTCTAGAGTATATTTATAATTTAATTTATATCATAAGCAAATTTGTAAACATTTGTTTATAAGTTAACTCTTTCCCTTATACCATGGCTTTTGTCATATACTTAACTATTGGACTCATTGCTTAAATTTCATAGTACTTTACTTTAGAAGATTTCTAGTGTTTGAAGAAAAATGCAATGAGCATATTATTTGAAGTAGAATTAAGAAATTGCATCACTATGCATTTATCCTGTTTATGCTGCAGTTCATCAGTTTTTGGATATTCTAATGAATTGGGGAAAATTCATTTACTTGAGTAATTGGTAACGTCAAGGTTCGGGTGGCTCTTGCTTTAAAGAGACCATCTGCTGAAGCAGAATTTTCAAGGACTCCTGTATTGGAGTAGCCTAGGGAGACTTATTAAAGGAACACATTTCTGGGCCCTACTCCAGACTGGCTTGAGCAGAACCTTAGAACACACATTTTAATCAATTTCCTCTGATAATTCTTAGGCACCCAAGATTCATTGTGTTAAAAGGAACTTTGCTTTTATAATTCTCCAATGCCACTGCATGCTACATGCAGATGTGTGGAGAGTGGCAAATTCAGTAAGTCCCCTTAATCTCTAAGGCCAATAAATAAAACAGTCAACTAAGGACAACAGCTGGCTCAGACCCAGAAGAATCCTCTGAAGGCTGCTTTTATGAGAAGGGAGAAGTTTGGTTCTTGGAGGCATTACCTTGTAATAATAATTGAATAATTATAGCAAAAAGATGAACTATATGATAGCCACTGAATGCTTACTAACTGATGTCTGCTCTAAGCATTGATGCATATCTAAAGATCCCAGAAACTTTGAAATGTTGATAAAATTATATGCAATTCACAGATGAGGGAGGAAAGGCACAGAAACACAGCTAGGTCACACAGCCAGAGGAAAACCAAGCTGAAGTTTAACTTCCAGGCAAGCCATCAAAGCCTAAAAGTGTGACTACTGAGCTTTAGGTCAGATAAGATCTGTTCTGAGAAAGCAAATAATGGACTCTGAACTTGCCAAGAGAGTAAACAAGAGGCTTTGCTTGTTAGCATGGCCCTTTCACCATTGATAAGTGGGAATCATTGATTTCTACTATGTACCCTGAATTGTTTCAGGCTGCGAGTATAGGCAGGTGAAGAAAGGATTTCCTTAAGGAGTCATGAACTCCATCATACATCCACACAAATTTACAGCTCTCAGTAGTACTGTTTTGAATACATAGACTGCAAGGACTGGTATATATATGTCACCATGAAGATGACCCCACGATGTCTGGGTGTTAGCTGGGCTGTTTAGCTGAGACACGTTTATATGACCTCTTTGTGTGGCTTGAGCTTTTAAGAGGTGGTCAACTGAATTGCATGACACACATCTCAACGTGGTCATCAAAGAGTGAACAGTTCAGAACTAAGCAGAAGTCACCCTGGTCTTCTAGGACCCAAAGTTATACATTACCCAGTCCTATTTCCATCTAACTGTGGATAGAAACCATCACTAGCCTGCCTGGATGGAGTAGGCCTCAGTGGGTTTCATTTCAGAGGTAATGACAGTTTAAAAAAAATGGAAGTATGTTAATTAAGAAGAATGATTCTATAACCCTAGATGTTTATTTTTTATAGTTGACAGAGATATTTTCCCTTTTGTTTTTCTTTTATTGTTTTTTAGTGTTTTATAGCCAAAGATCACTTTCAATTGGGCAATGATTTTGACAAATGGGGAGTGGAAAAATCTTTCCTTTTCTCAGGTGGGCCAGAACCCTGGGTGTGAGAAGCAGCTATCTGTGTTTAGAAAGCCCTGTGGGCCAAGTGAGTAATCTCTACATGAGTTGAACTTTGAGAATCTCTATGGCACAGAACCCCCCCTCAAAAAAAAAAGGCTGAGTAATTGAAGAGTTAATACTACATTGTGAGAACCTTACTTCTTTTCTCACAGCCTTCCAAGTATTGTCCTGCCCTTTACTACGCTTTCTGGGAAAATATCAGAAGATTCTTGTTATTAAAACCTAGGTTGCGGTGATGCTAAAGAAAACAGCCCCTCCTCCATTTTCTCCTCTTACTCATCTTCTACCATCTAGGACCACCTGGCAAGGGGTAATTCCCACAGTGGAATGGTCTCTCCTACATCAATTATTAATCAAGAACCCCCCCCCCAGAGACTTGCCTACACACTAATCTCAAGGATTAGTTGAGGTAAGTTGAGGTATGCTCTTCCCAAATACTGCTAGCATTTGTGTAAAGTTGACACAAAACTAACCAAGCTATGAAAGAAGTGCTATATCACTGAGCTCTATTCACACTCCAGTCCCTGTAATAAAACACCTTGGCTTTATCAGGTTTCCCTGTAACATCGGCTACCACGTGACAAGTGTTTCTACTTCACCAGCACTTCTAATCAGCATTGTCACCACTTTTGTAAAATAAGTCAATGTCCAGTGATCAGCAGGCATTTAGAGAAGACCAGCACACAGGAGATAGAGAGCAAACATTGAACCCACAGAATCCAGACAACTGGAGGGAGCAGAATATTTGGGAGCCACAACTATGATAAGGACAACAACAAAAAACTTCCAAAGTCTGACTGCTCCTTTTAAGATAAGGCACTGAAATCATGAGACATGAGCATGGCTTAACTAGAGATTTACAGGCCACTGGAGCACAATATAGGGTGCTTAAAAATGTTGCTAGCATGTTGAGGCATAGTTCAATGGTAGAATTACTATCTGGAAGGCCTTGACTTCTATCTTCAGTGCACAAGGGATGGAGGTGCAAGATAAAGTTGTAAATCTTGTCTCAAGAAAATATATCAAAAATACTGAAGAATGAAACACAGGAGAGAAAAATAAAACTGGGTAAGAGGCACATTCCATCCATCTCACCACTGTCCTTCCTCCATCCTTCTCTTCCTACTTACTCAAGGCCCCAGGGTGGCTGGAGTAAATGTGAGATCTGCACATATTGGGTAACATTTGAAATTTTAAATGCTATTTGAAATTCAAGGGCAGGGTTGTTTTCATTGATGCCATTGTTACATAAACTGTCTCACTTAATTCCATGGCAAATATGCAACTTGGTCATTATTGTTATGACTTTCCAGAGAGAGAAACATAAGAGGGTTTAAAATGGAGGTTGGATAACTTACCCAAAGACATTCTGTTTTTCAGAGGCTGTGGAATTCAGACCTAGGCCCTATTCGTTCCAAAGCTTACACTTTTCCCACAGGCGCCACAACAAGGTATAAAGGGTCAAGTTCAAGTCTTCCAACCTCTTGCTGATGGAGCTACGTTTCCTGAGTGCTGGATTTTTGATGTGGTTGAATATGTTCTAGTGGGGAATAGATTTTTGTATATGGGTAGGTATTTATTTCCATCTTTGATTTCTGCTGATTGTTTTGGGGCACTGTCTTCTTTTAGCCTCCTCTTTCTCCTCCTCCAGCACTGCTTTTCATCCTCCTCCAACTTCCCTTCTCCTTTTCATCCTTTTCCTCCTCCCACTACTACCACCCTTTTTTCTTCTCCACCTCAACCTATTCTGTTTCTTTCCATAAGCAAGCAAGCAAGCAGGCATGAAACACAGACAGCCTCATGTATTATAACTATAAAGGAAGAGCCCTGGGAAGTTCATCAGATTGCCAGGAATGTGGAATTTGCTGATGAATGGACATTTGTCAAAGAATAGTAAATTCTCAAGTAATTGAAAGCAGATAACATGAGTAATGCATCCACCTTGAAAAACATCACACTCCTAATAAATAATTGGAAATGGCAATTTTTTGACATATGAACTGAGGAGGAAAAGTCTTAAATAAATTCTGGACTAATTCCTGTCACATATATTATACTGTATTTAGCAGTTGTGCTATATGAGAAGATTAAAACCTATAAATCTCCTCACAACACCATCAATAGCAGTGTTTTCAAACCAGAATAAATAGGAGTGTTTCTTAGAATGTCTCATAGAATACTGACTTCCTTGCTTTGAGCATTGGGAGGGACTGCTTCTTCCCTTCTCCATGTAAGCTCAGTCAGGTAAAATAGAAGAGATCCAAAGAACCCTCCCAGACACCTGGCTTGTACTACAAAATGCATCTTCTAGAGAGCATTTGTGAGCTCCAGTGTGATCCATGGGCCAAAAAAGCAGAGGCGTTACCTGAGAACATTAGAGATACAGAATTTGCAGCTTCATTTGAGACCTGCTGGGTCAAAATCTGTATTTTAACAGGATCTCTGGGACCCTTGTGCAAGTTTGCCTTGAAGAAGTGCTCCAGTGTCCAATCTAGGACATTTTCTAGACTTGTGTGATGACAGAAACAGCTGAATTCACCCAGGATTGATTCAATCCCCAGCTTTGGGATAAATCAATACTAAGACTGCATACTGAGGGAGACCTTCATTTTCTTCTTACCTTTTGCTAGCAACTGGCCTCTAGCTCCTTTACAGGCCTTGCATTGAGAATTCCAGAAGCCAGGACCTTGTTTTGTCCCACAACTCTTCCTCTCCATTTCAGCAGCTCTCTGGCTTTATAGCCTAGGGCTTATCTCCTCTAGAGTGGCCATACCTGGCTAGGCTTCCTTGGTCCCTTAGCTATCTCATTTGCAGGCTATCTCAGATCTGTGTACTGATGGGTTCTTGCCTGTTATTGACTACCTGCTTGTTGGTTGAAGCCAAGGGGAGGCAAGTGGTGAAAGCCCAGAAGCAAACTGTTGAAAAAAGGATTGTATGGTTTGTGTCGCCTGTCCTTGCTCTGGATTCCTCTTGGGTTTCCAAGTGATTGTCAACTCATTAAGATTTTTAAAGTTGCTTCTGCTATTAATTCTTCTGTTTTGTTGTTGTCATGGTACAGATACTTTGTTTGGTATTTTGAGACAGAGTTTGTTAGTTCCTTTTCTTGCCATTGTGGCAGATTACCCGACGTATGACTGACTTTTGCTTATCGTTTTAGAAAGCATAAGCCATCATGGCAGGGTGATTTTATGGGACATCTCAGTATGATGTGGCTGTAGGAAAATGTAACAGTTATTTCACATCTTCTTAGACTAGGAGCAGGAACAAAGAACAGTTCTAGCCTTCAAAGACTCACCCCTAGTGACTACTTGTGCCCATCTGTCTGTCCTGCTTTCCTCCAAGGGGAGACATTTCTGATTCAAACTGTAACAGCTCACTGTATATCCCAGAATGACTTGTCATTTACAATCTTGCCTCTGCCTGTCACATGTTGGATGGGACACCATGGCTGTGCCACCATACAGGGCTTGAAACTGGTCACTTTTAAGAAAAATGTTTAGTCATCACCTCTTGAGCACTTGTTGTAGGCTGTTTCTCCACTAGACACACACCTTATATTATCTCAGTTATTACTCACAAAACCCAGAAAGATACATTTTTGAAATTGTTATTAATATATATTGTCCAGTAAAATGTCATATATCAAGGGTGCAATGATATGAGTTGAATCCATGTCACCTGTGTAACCCACTCCACAGTTAGGATTCTTACCATTTTCATCACCCCAGGAAGCTTGCTTTTAGTGTTAGCCTGTGATCATCTCAGCAGGAAGCAGGCACAGTGCTGGAGAAGTGAGCTTTATGTAACAGGCAGGGGTGGGTGTGGGGGTGGGTTAGGGAACACAGGACTGCAACTGGTGTGGACTTTTGAAACCTTAAATCTACCCCTAGTGATCCTCCTCCAACAAGGCTGCATCTCCTAATCCTAATTCTTCTCAAACATTTTGACTTTCTGGTGACTGAACATTTAAATATATGGGCCTATGGGGCCAATTATCTTCTCTGCTGATTTTTTTTGGAGACAGGATTTCTCTGTGTAGCCTTGGCTGTCCTGGTATTCACTCTGTAGACCAGGCTGGTTGACTGCAGATCTTTGAAAGTACGGCAGAATTTTGCTGTGACTCTATCCTGCCCTGATTTTGTTTTTTTTTTTTAAGCTGGAAGGCTTTTTATTACTCTTGTAATCTTCCCACCTGCTATGGGACTGTTTTGTTTATTAAGTTGTTCATTGTTTAATGTTGGAGATTTAGCTAAATATAGAAATTCATCTATTTCTTTTAGATTTTCCAACTTAATGAAGCAAAACAATATCCCCTTATAATATTCTGAATTTATTTGGTGCCTGTTGTAATTTTTCTCTGTTTATTTGTGACTCTGTTAATTTGAGTACTCTGATTTTCTTTTTTTTAAAAGTTGGATCAAGGATCTTCTAATTGTGTTTATATTCTCAAAGAACCAGGTATGATATTTTTGGTTTGTTGTATTGTTCTCATTGTTTCTGTTTCATTCGTTCCTGTTGTGATTTTTATTATTTCTTGCTGTCTATTGGATTTGGTTTTGGTTTGTTCTTGTTTTTCCAAATTCTTGAGTTGAATCATTAAGTCATTTATTTGTGCTTTCTGTTTTATTTATTTATTTTTTTGATGTAGGCCCATAGAGTTATAAACTTCCCTCTTAGAACATTTTTAAATGTGCCCCAGAGGTTTTGTTGTATCTTCATTTGTATCTAGTTTCAGTAATATTTTGATTTCTTTTTTGACCCATTCATCATTCAGTAATGAGTTGTTTAATCTACATGAATGTATACCCATACTAGAATTTTGTTTGTTGTCAGTTTTAAGTTTTACTGAATAATGGTAAGATAGGAACATGGGATTGTTTCAATTTTTCTCTACTTGTTCTCTCTGAGGTCTAGCATGTGGTCTGTTTGAGAGAAACTTCTATGTGCTGCTGAGTAGAATGTAAATTCTCTGACATTTGAGTGGACTAGTCTGTAGATGTCTGTTAGGTCCATTTGGTGTAAGGTGTCATTTAATTCAAACGATTCTCTATTCTTTTTTTGTACTGATGACTTTCCATTTGGAGAAAGTGGGGGTTTTAAAATCAAGTATTGTGTTTGTGTTAATTTGTATGTCCATTAGTATTTTGATGAAAATAGGTGCACCAGAGCTTTGTGTATATATGGCTAGTACTGTGTTATCTTCCTCGTTGATTGATCCCTTGATTAGAATAAAATATTCTTCTTTGTCTCTTCTGATTAGTTTTTAGTTTGAAGCACTTTTTCTAGATATCAACATGGTAATACCTCCTTATTTTTCCATCTTTTCACTGGAACATGGTACCTATACTTAGAGCTAAGATGTGTTACTTGTACACAACAGGTAAATGGATTTTGTTTCTTAATATATTCAGATAGCCTGTGTCTTTTGATTGAAGAGTTTAAGCCATTAATATCTAAACTTATAGCTGGGTATGGTGGTGCACTGCTTTAATCCCAGCACTTGGGAGGCAGAGACAGACAGATCTGAGTTTGAGGCCAACCTGGTTTACAGAGTGAGATCCAGAACAATCACAGCTAAATGCAGAAACCCTGCCTTGAAAAAACAAAATGAAACAAATTTAAACTTACTGAAAACTGTCTGTAGACTGCTGTAAGTTTGATATTTTGTGATGGCTTGTATTACTAGTTGTGGTTTGTTTTTCATTAAATTATAGCTTCATTTTTTTTTCTGGAGTCTATCTTCACTTAGAAGTTTCGTGACTTGTGATTCTCTTGGAGCTTTCAACACACTTTCATTGTTCTGTATACTTAGACTTACTTAGTCTTTTAACTATGATATGCTGTGGGGAATTTTCTTTTCTGTATTTGTATGGGTCTCTCCTTATTTTGGGGATATTTTCTGTATGATATTATTGAAGACCTGGTTTTTGCCATTGATTTAAAGTTCTTCTACCTCGTCTATACTTACTATCCAAAGGTTTTGTCTTTTCTTGGTGTCCCACATGTCTTGAATGTCTGTATCCTGTACTTTTAAACATTTTTTTTATTTTTTCTCATTTCATGAGATTCTTTGCTTTATCTTGAAATCCTTTTATTCTGTCTTCTGTTTGAATTGCTTTACTTGTGAATAGGCTATCGAGTTTTCTAATTCCATTATTATTTCAGCCTGTGTTTTTTCAGTGTTCCTATATATTCATTGAATTATGGTTTCTCATCCTAAATTATCTTTAGTATTGCATTCAGCAATGTGTTTGTTCTCTTGGATATCACTCAAGCATTTATTAGTATCTTTTTAAAATTCCTTTAATTCTTTGATAATGTTTTGTTTGTTCTTTTAAAGTCTCTGTCCTGAGGTTCCTCTGTGTAGTTTTTGTTAGAGAACACATCTATAAAATTAATGGGTTTCAGTGAAGAGATGCTATTTTGGCCATTCATGTTGTCTTTGTTTTTGTAATTTGACTTGTGCTTGTGGACTTGGTTATGTGTCTGATGGTCTAGCCTTCCTTAGATTGGTCCAGTACAGGAGATGTGAGATCTACACTAGGCCAGGTAAAATGACACAGGGAAAGATGGATCCCAAAGCCACAGGTCTAAAACTAGGCTAGGCAAAAAGGGTTCCCAAATGAAGAGGACTCATGGCTAAAGGGATGGAACTAGGCAAATGTATTTGCAAATTGGTTTTACAAATGGCATGGATTGGGGTAAATGTGTGAAAGGAAAGGTGGCTGGTACAAAAAGAGATTTGCATAGGGGGAGTAAGTTGAAAGAAGGGGAGATAAGAAATAAACAGCTGAAATGGATGTTTTGAGGCTTGTGGGCCTGGCCCTAGTGCTTTGTTGCTGTTGTTTTTGAGACAGGGTGTCAGTATCTAGCCCTAGCTGACACAAAACTCACCACATAGACCAGACTGACCTTGAGTTCAAAGAAATCTACCTGCTTCTGCCTCCCAAGTGCTGGGATTAAAGGCACACACCATGTGTGAATGTAAAACTCCCAAGTTTGTTCACATTACTTCATAGATTTTATAGTGAGATTGTTCATTCATCCCTGTATTAGTTATGTAGGCTTTCTGAACTTGTGTTTTTAAATTCTTCGTTGAGAGAATTTTATTGGCCTTTTGGATAGCATTTATTTGTCAGGAAGATGATGCCATCATACTTTCACTTGAACCAGTGCATGGTCCTCCTGCCTGCTGATTCTGTTTGGCTCCAATGTAACTTGTCTTGGGCTTCTCAGCAATGCTAAAACCTGATATACCATATAGAAGTTCAGCCTGTAGAAACTGATTCTCAGAGCATATTTGTTGCCCAGATCAATGTCTTCCTGGACTCCAAAACCAACATTTCCAGTATCTGAGTTTTTATTTTCATAACTCATCATACTGCACCTTCAGACCTTTCTTTAGGATTTCTTCTGCCTTGATCCCAAGGACTATGCTGTGAATGGTAGTCTTTTCTCCTGATGCCAAAGGACATGACAGTTTATATAGTTTTGGAAAATACATGCATCTTAACTCTGAGCTGCTGCTAAACCTTGGCTGCCTGGGTTAGTCTGTCTCTACTCTCCCTTATATAGATACTGAGGCAGAGCTTACAAATGAGTTTCTTCATGAGATCTCCTTTTTCCCCCTGACTCTGCCCCATGATGAAGAAAAGGAAAAAATGTCTGTTTGAAATTTTAAATTATAGATTCAGATCAGCACAATATATAGTGAAAAGATTCTTCTAAACTTCTTGGATAATATTCCTGGTTCTATGGTGTATTAGTTACTTCTCTAATACTGTGATAGAATACCATGACCTAAAGCAACTTAAGGAAGGAAGGATTTACTTTGGCTTGTGGTTTCAGAGGGATAAAGTCCACCAAAATAGGAAAGGCATGGAATAGCAGCAGGAACAGAAAGCTGGCTAATCACATTTTCATCCACACACAGGTTGAAGAGTGAGCAGGAACTGGGTGGAGCTAAAAACTTTTGAAGCCTGCCCCCAGTAATGTACTACCTCCAGCAAGGCTGCATTTTATGAAGGTTCCATAATCTCCTCAAACGGCTCATAACTGGAGTCGAAATGTTCAAACACATGAGCTTATGTTGGCTGTTTCTCATTTGTTCAAACATATGGGCTCCCTTGGACCTTGAATAAATGACAGAGCTACCAGGATAACATATGAGAGAGTGTAAATCTACAAATATTTTAATCATGTGCAAGACAATCATGCTGTCTTTCATCTACTTTATTGTATCAATACTAGAAACTATCTTTTCTAATCTGATTTCTAGCTTTCCCTTGGTTTTATTAGGTGATTTTAATACTATGATCCTCATCTTCTATGATAGCTTTTTCCTTGGTTGCTATCTTATCTAGAATGTTTTGTGGAAAATATTAAGTAGACTACTGTTGTGTTTCCTGGGTCACCAATGGAGAGGAGTGTAAAATGTAATAGATCTGAAATTGAACTGCAGAGCCATCATTCAAGTGTCAGGCTTATATTCTCTGACACAGGTAGTAGTAGAATATAGCTGCTAAGAGCACTTAGCTTATTTGCTGAGCTTTGAGCAAGATCTATGGTGGCTCTTGATGCCCATTTATAGGATCACTCTGTAAATGTCATACCCTTGGCTATTTCCAAAATTACATGAGTATAATAATATCAATGCTTAGATGGCAGACATGGTTTAAAAACAGGCTCTGCCACTTACTAGCTAAAGGGCCTCAGTTTCCTCATCAACAAAACAGAGTTTCTAATGGAAACTTCACAAAATTGCCAGAATTAATGGAGTTTTAAATGCTTACCATATCCAAAATGCCTCTGTTTGGTGAGTACTCACTCAGTCCCCAATGCTTCTTTGGGTATGTATTCTAAGCTTGTGTCTTTTGCAAAACCTGTGGTTTGGAGTACATGGAACTTTTCCAGTTAACTAAAGAATATTTTCATTAAACAACAGCAGCAGCAGCAACAACAACCTATGCAAAACAATACTACACCAGTTTGATTAAAATAGGGGTTATTTATTGGAGGAGAGAAAACTTACAGAACACCGTCCTACACCACAATCTTCTTGTCGCAAACAGGAAACAGACAGTTTAGCAGTTGGAATGGGAGCCGGAAGCAAGAGAGAATGAGGAGGGCTGCCGCTGCTTTTTAAAATGAATGAAACCACGTCCCAGTGGGCTGGTATCTTAAAGGCAATTGGCTGAAGAAGCAGAAGGACCTCCCGCAGCACCTCCCCTTTTTGTTTAAGTAAGAGAGTTCTAAACCTACTACAAAATTATATTACAGTAAAAACAAATATCTCATTCTTAACTAGCTTAAGACTTGTATAATAAATAACTTGGCCAAGTCATGAGAGGAAAGTAACTACATTTATCTAGTCTTCAA
>JAQHUG010000396.1:577378-594955 GCA_028555095.1 Dicrostonyx torquatus | reverse complement strand
AAGGGGAGTAAATGTAAATTTTTCTTTTAACAGTAAAAAAAAATAAAATAAAATGAATGAAACCACGCCCCAGTGGGCTGGTATCTTAAAGGCTATTGGCTGAAGGAACAGAAGGAGCTCCCGCAGCAGCAGCAACAACAACAACAAAACAAATTAATGGCTTTTTAAAAAGTCAGCAGTAATTACCCACACATTGTCTATGTAGTGATTTTACAACAGAAATTCTGTTGAGTTAACTCTTTATAATGCTATGAATCTTCCTTTCTTGTATTCATTTTCTTAGAATTTAATTTTTCTTGCTCCTCTTTTATGCTTTTGTTTAAAAATATGGCATGAGACATGTAGAGTTCTTTCATTTCTAGAACCATCTCACCTCAGGTTTTTGTTATATAATATTTATACACATAGCTTCCCCAGTCCAGATATTTTGCCATGTCATGGACCAATTACTTTCATATATGTTTTTCTGGCTTTCTATGCTTTTGGTAGCAGACCATTGTGCAATGAGCTTGCCCACAATACTACAGCATGTTTCTGCTATTGTCTTCATTTTGCATATTCTGCCTTTATTTTCAGTTCAGTCACTACACACTCATATATAGTTTAATTTACTGTAGATTATCAATCAAGATATGAAATAAGGAATTATCCAGCAGTGAAGATATTGCCCCATAACAATAGCTCTGTTAAAATCTGTGTAATGAGTGGGGGAGGGGAACCATTTTATGCTACCCTGTCAGTGATGTATAGAAATAGTCAGTCTATAAAACATGCTATGTACTTAATTTTTAATGATTTGTTCCAGAGACCAAAGGAATGTTTGTGTGCAACAAGCAAAATTTAGTTTGAATTTGAAGTTGGAGGATGCTCCAGTGAATTCAAAGAGATTGAAAAGTCATAAACAAAAGGTTATTGGAATAAAAAAGTCCTGCTTTGACTCACCCTTTTGTGAATTTTCAATTTGTAAAATGAGTATCTAGGGGAGTCACTTTTAGATGAGCACTTATGTTACATTTTTATGAATGGTCCAGAGAATGAGTCTCAGATAATCAATGAATGGATCTAAGTATTGATCATCATTGCCTATTGACATCACAAAGCGACAACAGATATTGCATTCTTCACACTTCCATTTCTGTAACAGGCTTATCAAAAAGAAGAACCCTTTAAAACCTGCCGGTAATCATACAGAATAAGAAGAGAACATCTTAAAGGATACCATGGGGGAACGGACAACAGAATCCAGACTACGGTGATTTTATAGAATAATTAGTCACATATATTTGAAAATGGAAAGGAAAACCTACATGAGGAACCTCCAAAATTTAAAAATGTTAAAAGGCAAATTACTCAGCACAGTATGCTGACTCTATTCAGAGGCTGGTCTTGAACTTCCTATCCTATTGCCTCTACCTCCCAAATTCTAGGATGACAGGTGTGTGCCACCACATCCAGCCTTCATTTTAATCTTTAGACCATAAGATCATTATTATCCACAGTATGCAGGTGACTGACTCTGAAAAGAGTCAAATCACTTGCTCATCCAGGAAGAAAAGGAAGATCTTTACCTACTTCAGTTTGATGTGAAAACATCCATAGCTGCTATAAAGAGCATAGAAGGATAAATACACATGCAATTGTTAGTGTGATTCTATACTTGATATTTGTGTGAATATGCTGTCATTAACAGGTAGAGAAACATCAGATTTCATTTTTTCAACAAACTAGTGATCTCCAAATGTCTGTTTAAACAGACTTTTCAGAGTAATTACCTTTAATGTGTTCTATCACATCCATTGTAACAGACATTTTTCTTCTGCACTGATAGAGTCCCCCTTCAGAGGATCAGTAGCTTTTGTCTGAGTTTTGGAATTTATTCCACACAGGGCAGACATCAATCCTATACTAATGGAGATTGGGAGTTAGAAAATAAATGTTTCTAATTCTCATATTTTTAATATACACACATGAGATATTTTGGTTGCCCATCTTTTAAGTAAGACCAAGCACTTTTTAGTTGCTCACAGGTAAACAACCCAACAGTGAATTGGCTTTTTTGTTTTCCTTCTCACTCTCATTTCTAAAATCTGCCATAAAAAGCCTTACACCCAGTTTCTTGCCTCAGTTCTGCTTCTGATAAAACTCAAACCCTTCTCAAAGAAACTTGAGTCCATGCCAAATGAATGCATATTTATTTATTTATTAATTGCATTCATGGATACTTAATTATATAGACTATATATCAAAGGAAGTCTAAAGGGGTGACATAGACATAAATAAAAAATATATTAACAATTTTATTTCAGGTTTATTATATTATACATAATAGGATATGGTAATTATGTTAAAAACCTAAAAATTTATGAAAGATCAAATTAATTTTTAATATTTTTGATGATTTGCACATAAATATGAGTTATTGCTTCTTCAGATTTATCTATAGTCATTATGTTTCTTTTAAAAAATTACCTTTTAGAGAAGATTTAAGATCACAATAAAATTAAAAAGTAAAAAGTTCTTCCAGAAGCTGAAGCAGGAGCCTGACTGTAAGGGTTCCTTGCAGTACTGATTCTGGAAGTAGGTGGGCAGGACCAGGAAGTGGCAGCTGCAAGCGGTTGTGAGCTTCCTGAGCAGGCTGCAAGGCAGTGAGTTTGGGTACTCTGCAAAAACCATCCAGCTGTCTTTCCAGCGACTATATACAGACTTTTGCAAAACAAGTTTTAATTTTTTTCTTTTCTTTTTGTTTTTGAGATGGGGTCTCATGTACTCCTTGGTCCTACCTCCCACCTCCAGATAGCCTCTACTGTGGATATTCTACACTGGAGTGATATACTTGTAAACCTTCAATGAACCCACATTGATAGCTATCAATAGTCCATAGTTTACTCTTGGGTTTACTTTTGCTGGCATATAGATCAATGGTTCTCAACCTGTGGGTTGCTAACCCTTTTTGGGTCAAACAACCCTTTCATAGGGGTTACCTAAGACCATCTGGATATCAGATATTTACAGTTATGAAGTAGCAACAAAAATAATTTTATGGCTGGGAGTCACCAGAATATGAGGAACTGTATCAAAGGTCACAGCATTAGGAAGATTTAGAACAATGATGTAGATAAATGTAAAGTCACACTCCTCAGCAGTTGCTTTATCATACAGAATGTATTCTAATGTGCCTGTGTCATTGTGTATGCACTGCTGCATTTTCTGGTGTGGTCAATACTTGAGATTCTCCCCATTCTTTCTTTGTTTTGTTTGTATTTTTTGTATTTTAATTTTTAAAAAAGAAAACAAACTATACATATCAATCCAAGTTCCTACTCCCTCCGCTCCTCCCATTCCCTCCACTTTCCCCCCTCCCCACCCGTCATCCACTCCTCAGAGAGGGTAAGGCACTTTGCTTTGTGGAAGTTCCATGGCCCTCCCTACTATATCTAGGCTGAGCAAGGTATCCATCCAAATAAAATAGGTTCCCAAAAAACCAGTATATGCAGTAGGGATAAATCCTGGTGCCATTGCCAGTGGCTTCTCAGTCTGCCCCAGTCATACAACTGTCAACCACATTCAGAGGGACTAGATTGGTCCTATTCTTGTTTCTTTCCAGTCAGGCTGGAGTTGGTGAGCTCCCATTAGCTCAGGTAGACTGTTACAGTGAGTGTATCCACGATTTTTCCCATTCTTATTGAGATGCAATAGTATCTCATTTTGTGTTAATTTGAAATTGCAAAACAATGTATGGATTAAACATTTTCTTATATGTTCATTTGCTACTGGTATATTATTTGTTACGATTTCTACTCACATCTTTCCTTCATTATTTATTCATATTGTTAATTTCTTTTTCTTTCTTTCCATTTTTTTGAGACTGGGTTTCTCTCTGTAGCTCTGGAGTCCTGGAACTCATTCTGTATAACAAGGTGGGCTTGAACTCTCAGAGATCTACCTTCTTCTGCCTTCTGAGTGCTGGGATTAAAGATGTGTGCAACCACCATCAGCTGTTTTATTTTTTTTGTTACTATTGAGCTTTAAGAGCTCTTTGCGTAGTTTAGTGTTGTAGGACTTTTTCTTCTGATCATGATGTGGCTATCATTGTTTTGAAAGCAAAGCAGCTGTGATTACCTGTATGAGACTGTCACAAGATCAGGTTTGCTAACAGTCTCTTGTGGAAGTGTGAGAGCGATTATGAGGCAGTAGCATCCTTCTGTAAGGGTATGTAAGCAGTTGATGATGCTGGGTTGAGATGGCACATGAAGAGAGTGCAGCTATACTTCAACAGTGGCTTGCAGACTAGAGAACATGCTGCAATCCTTGAAAATAGCATGTGTCTTAGTTAGGGTTTCTCTTGCTGTGACAAAACAGGATGATGAAAAAGAAAGTTAGGGAGAGGTAACTTGGCTGATACTTTTTTATCTCCATTCATCACTGAAGGAAATAAGGACAGAAAATCAAACTGGACAGGATCCTGGAGGCAGGAGTTCATGCCATGGAGGGGCATTACTTACTTGCTTGCTACTTATGGCTTTCTTAGCCTGCTTTTGTATAGAACCCAGGACCACCAGCCCAGGGATGGCACCACCAACAATAGGCTGGGCCTCTCCCTTGTCAACAACTAATTGAGAAAATGCCATATAGCCAGATCTTATGGAGGCATTTTCTCAATTAAGATTCTATCCTTTCATATAACTCTAGTTTGTGTGTAAAGTTGACATAAGAATAACCAGCACAGCAAGTATGGAATAGAATAAGAAAACCATTGTAGAAGTTGCTTGACCCTTGCTATAGTTGATAAGACATGCAACTGAGGCTCAGCTCTCTGTTCAGAAAGAACTTGTCTGTATAAGGGAAGAATTATGATAAGAAAAGAACATGCAGGTAGCATTTTCCACATTATTCTCTGATTTGGCTAAGTAAGTTGGATTAAAAAAAGGATAAAATAGAAGTACTGGTTTCCCTTTTTTAGATTATTTTATTTTATGTATATGAGTGTTTTGCCTGAAAATATGTATGAGCACCATGTGTGTGACTGGTATCAGTGGAGATTAGAAGAGGGAGTGTGATTTTCTGGAACTATGTTACAGATGCTTGTGAGCTGTGGGAACTGAACCTGGTTCTTCTACAAGACGAACCTCCCAGCCTTGTAATAATTACCCGTCTCTCGCTCTTAAGCAATTTTTTATTACTTTTAATTATGTGAATGTATGTGTATCTGTGTGCAGATATATGGATATGAATGTAAGGACCATAGATACCAGAGGTATTGGATTCCCTGGAGCTGGAGTTACAGGTGGTTGTGATCCACCTGCCATAGGTGGTAGGAACTGAACTAGAGTCTTCTGGAGGAGGACTAAGTGCTTTTAACCACAAAGCCATCTTTCCAGCTCTCCATTTCTTATGTCTCTAGGTCTGGGGGATACATAAGGAAAAGAGAATACATATTAGACTGTTCAAAAACATCTCTTCCTGGAATACAAAAGCTTGGAACCCATAGCAAAAACTGAGTAGCGAAGGGGAAAATACTACATGAAAATGCAAGCAAATGAATGGGGTAAGAGGGCTGGTGTTTGATTCCCAGTTCAACAGGCCGGGTGAGACTATGCTCACGAGAGAGTAAAGAGGAGGTGAGCTTTTCCAGGACCTGAGAACAGACATGAAGCTTTAATGACTTTGCTGAGCCCCATGGTTGGTCATGATCTTTGAGAAGTAGAAAAGACTCTGTAAAATTGAGTGACAAACTAAAATGTAAATCGGTACCATGAAGTACTAACACAACCAAGAGGAAATGAGAAAACAAAATAACAGCAACAGATAAAGAGCCCTGTCTTAGTCATTGAAAAGCAAATGGTGCAGAACCTGTATCAGGCTAGAGTTCCCAGTGAAAAGCAGACACGATGCCAAAAACTTTGCTTGCAGGCCTCAAACAGGCTTTAAAGCCTGAAAGCCAGTTTATCAAAGAAATTGGTACAGCTTACCCCATTTTGTCTTAAACCGTGGAGGAAAAAGATCCTTTGTCATGGGAATTGCCTCAGCCTCATTGGGTGACCAAATTTTCCTGCAGATGAAGGTCCTACATTCAACTGTGGACCTATTGGGCCCTACTAATATGTAGAACACTTGGGTTTGGATGAAGGCCAAGGCTAGTGTGGGGAGCCACGCCCGCTATTTGCCATTATAAGATGGCGCTCATATCCTGTGTTCCCGAATAATAAACAGGTGCATTGCGCATATGCGAAGGGTTTTTCCACCTCGTCCCATCCCGCCTATCCCGTGGCATCATCTCGTGCGATGGGTTGCAGCCAACCAGGGGCTGACACGTCCTAGGCGAGGAGAAGCCTCTATTTAAGGGAAGGGTTTCCCGGCCTCTGGGTCTCCGCTCTGGAAGCTTATGCTCTCCCTCTCAAGAGCATTAAAGCTTACTGCAGAAGGATCCTTGTGTGCCGCGACTTTCTTGCTGGCGAGACGGTTGTGCGGGACAGGCTAGGACCTTAGTTCCAGATGGCCTCCTGGAACATCAGGGGTGATGGACATTAGTTGGATGGATGTGGAGATGGGCAGCATGTGTACTTGATGAAGCCTGCCCTACTGGTAGCAATTATTCATCTACAGCATGCTGTGTATACTGGGGTGGAGTTGTTTTGCCTAGGCTGTGGCCCTTTTATCTGGTAGATGTAACTAATGGAGAAGCAGTAGCCTGCCACAGGGCCAGCTTAGGAACTAAAGTCAGAAAAATGGGTGCCCTGTTCCCTTCTGACCTCAGGCCATGCTGAGAAGCACACATAGTATCTGTCTAGCAGAAGAGGTGTGTGTGTGTTTGTGTGTCTGTGCGCGCGCGCTGCAACAGTGCTCCAGGATAAGGAAGCCAAACAACTCATGCAGATATAATTGTAGATTATAGAGAACTGAATAAAGCTGGGCTTTCTATACATGCTACATCCCACATGGCACCTTTGAGTAAACAATTGTTAGAAGTAATGAGATTTTTTTCATGATTTTTGGACTTTGGTAATTTTTTTAGTATCCCCTTAAATACTGAAGCCAAGAGTAGTTGGCACTTCAGTAATCTTTCTATTTATGTGCAGAAGGCTTCATATTATTCTAATATTTAAGTGTTTTCACAGATTTAGAAAAGAATCTGAAAAAGGTAAAAGTACATACACATAAAGAAGTGCGGAAGGAAACTCAATCTGCACTAAGTGCAAAGGCCAGGCACTGCTGAGAAATTCATAAGAGAGTTATGGCTGTGTGAGATGCAGATGACACAAGACAAGATAACTGAAAAAAACCTTACAGAAACCTGTGGCTATGAACATTAAAATAATGACTAAAGCATTTGAATGAAGCTATCCCTGGTGAGAGGAAAAAGATACTCCCAGAGACTATGAAGCTATTAAACAAAAATCCAAATGCAAGGGGTGGGCCACCCATCAGTGAGTTGTTCTTAGCTTGGGAAGTCTCAGAGGCCCCCAAACAATTTAGGCTATTGTCACTGCTCTTGGTTGTATTTCAGAAACATATGATATGATAAGAACCTATTGTTGAAGACACTACCACACACTCTGATTTCAGAACATAAATAAATCAAGCTGGGAAGAATTTGGAAGCTTATCTGCTGTCTGGCTTTTGTAGAGTTGGAATGACTCTACAGGCTGCTAGGGGAGATTTACCACCAGCAGGCCAACTCAATTACCTTCTGTGTTATACTACCTGCATGACAGGAAAGGTCATCACTAGTGCAGTGGTGACAAAATTGTTATAGGTGCAGCCAACTGTTTTCTAATTGGATTTCAGGCCAGTTTTATGGGAAGGAACCCACATTTGGTACTACAAACTAGGTTAAAAAATCTGTGCCTGGGGAGATCATAGACCCTAGTGGAAAAAACTACCACTATTGTTTGTTAAGTGAATATAACATGCCTATCAAATTTTTTTTAAAACTTTCATACTTATACCTATAGAACATAACAGCTGTCAACCTTGGGTAAAAAAGCTTTTTGCAGTGGGCGGTACTCTGCAGCCTCATAATGGGTCTCAGTGTTGAGAAAAGGTGACTAATGCTGTCTCCTATTGGCCCAAAGCCTAGCTCTACATAGGAGGAAGTACCCTATATATGCATCTATATAGCCTCTTCCAGGCTCAGGGGACATCACAAAAGAGGGAGTGACAAAAAATGTAAGAACAGAGAAAAAAGTAGGGTGTTGTAGAACTGTAGGAATGATGTAGCCATTAACATCTTGAAATAACAGCAACTGTGATTGCCTACAAGACTCTAACGAGATGGGTCCACTAACGTTCCTTCATAGAATGGAAGAGGAATGCAGTGGCACCTTCTTCACCTTGAGAATATATAAGCAGTTAACAATTTCTGATGGTGGGAGGAGACTCTTCTTTGTAGCTGCCCACATATTGTCCATGCTCCTGTAGGTAAACTCATGTTCCTGTAAGCAAATTTTGCTTTAGTTTATTGATATGAGCCTTTACATTGACTGATGTCTGAATGTTGCATGCCTGAAATAAATTACATTTGGAAAAAAGTTTTTATTATTTCTAACTGAAGAAACACCACCACCAACATCATCCTATTTAACTTTGTGACAGAAACAGGATTACATATATATTTTGTACTTTTGGAAAATTCTGGTTGAACATTTATTTGGTCAAAATGAGCTTTGAAAGTCTGTTTCCAGATTCAGTTAATTTTGTTAAAAATTATTTTGAGGGATTGAGATATGGAGGAGTGATATTAGTACTGGCTGCTCTTCCAGAAAACCTGGGTTTGATTTCCAGCACTCACCTGGTGGCTCACAACTGTCTGTAAATACAGTTCTAGGGGATCTTATAACCTCTTATAACCTCCATAGGCAACACATGCATGTGGTACACAGAAAAATGCTCATATTCACAAGACTTTTAAAATACTTGCTTTGAATGGCTGGATATGACTGTTAATGTAACTGATAGAGGGATGCAGATTTAAAACCAAGAAGTGGATTATTGACTGCACTGAGTACTCAAGTGTATATTTTTAGTACCATATATTAATTTTATTAGAATTCTTCAGAGAAACAAACCAAGAGTCAGAAGTTAGATGACTAGGTAGGCAGATAGATAGATAGACAGGTAGACAGACAGAAAGACAGACAGATAGATAGTTGGGTAAGCACATATATAGGTACATAGATAAAAGGTCCTTTTATCTCCCATTGCAAGGAATTGATTCATGATTATGGAGGATGAGAAGCTCCATTCTCAGTAGTCTGTAAGCCAGAGACCTGAGCATCCTATATCCTGACTGATATATAAAATCAACTATTTGGGGATCTGGGAGTGAGTTCAGGGAAGCAGGGGTTATTTGTGCCAAGGTGCTACCTCCACCAAGCCTGCACTTCTGCCTCTGAGATCCTGGAGCATCAGGGGGCCCTGATCTAGTCCCAGCAGAAACATCTGGAGGGGTCCTGGAGCCTCAGGTGGCCCTGATCTAGTCCCAGCAGAAACATCTTGAGGCCCCAGCGGAAATATCTGGAGGTCCCAGTGGAAACATCTGAAGGTCCCAGCGGAAACATCTGGAGGTCCCAGTGGAAACATCTGGAGGGCCCTTGGCCAGCAAGTGGCACTGATCCACTACCAGTTGAGCCATCCATTCGGTGACATTAGAATCAACACCACAACCTGCTTCAGGGAGGAGGTGATCTGAGTTCTATCTCCAGTGCGGAGAAGACCTTGGAGGGAACAGAACAAGAAAACTCCCCCAAGTACACAGTCAGTCACAACATAAGGTCCAAGCCACCTAGACTCTTCTGATCACATTTAAAGGAAAAGATGGGCAGGCGCCAATGCAAGAATTCCTCCAACAACCTGAAAAGCAATATGATAACACCAGGATCCATGGAATACACAACAGGAGCACCGGAACAACCTATTCCAGAGGAAGTAGAAGAAATAAATTTTAAACGTAACATTATGAAAGCGTTTGAGTCCTTTAAAGAAGAGGTAAAAAACTCTTTGAAAGAAAGGGATGAGAAGACTAACAAAAAGTTAGAAGAAATGAATAAATACCTTAGAGATACCCTAGAAAACCAAGAAAAAGCAATCAAACAGGTAAAGGAAACATTTCAAGACCTGAAAACTGAAATGGAGGCACTGAAGAGAACACAGACCGAGAGATGGCTGGATATGGAAAAGCTGGATAAACGAGCAGGAACTGCAGAGACAAGTATAAGCAACAGAATACAAGAGATAGAAGAAAGAATCTCAGACACTGAAGACACAGTAGAGAAAATAAAGCCTCTTGAGTGCTGGCATTAAAGGCTTGCACCACCACCACATGTCGCCAAACTCTCTACTACTAAACTTTATCTTTGGCCTTGAACATTTCTTCTTCTTTTTTTTTTTATAAGTTTGAAGAAATGCACATTCTAAGTGTCACACACATACATAGCTTTCTGCAACAAAAGTCACACAGTAATGAAAACTACCAAACATGATGATCTCTCCACTGCAAAGAACTCTCCAGATGTTTTCTCAAAGAAAGCTGTTATGTGAATTTACAAAAAGTTTATGCTAGATAACGGAAGTTTGGATCATTTGTTGATCTAAAGATATGCAATTTGAAACCTTAATTTAATATAAAAGACATGTGTAACCTGGAGATGGTAAAGTGATGCAGTAAGTGGGGACCCTTGTTTCCAATGATTGTGATGACCTGAATTGCCCTCTCTCTGTCTCTGTCTTTCTGCCTCTCTGATGCTCTCTCTATCTCTCTGTATCTCTCTCTTTCTCTCTCTCTTCCCCCACACATGCACATACACATACATACAAATAGATGTTTTAAAAAACAAATCCAGAAACATACAATCCCTTATCATATACAGGTAGCAAGACAAGCAATACTGCTTAGGTCATCCCATTTTAAAAGAAAAATGTCTAAGGGGGACAAAAGTCAGATAACAAAATTTATCATTTAATCCTGTTACATTTATAACAGTATAGTTTATTTTTACAGTTTTGTATAACTTCCAATCTATCTAGTTACAGAATACATCTATCACCTTATGAAGAAGCTCTCTAACTATTTTTTGGTCACTCCCACTCATCCTCCCATAAGCCTTTGGCAGTCATCAGTCTTCCTGTTGTCCCCATTATGTTGAAAACCATGGTTAAGGATCTTTTCCACGTAACTTTCATACTTTCTCTGGCCTCATCATACCAACTGTGCCCAGAGGTTTGTCTCTTATGTAATTCTAGATTCTGCAAAGCTGACATTAGTAACCAACACAGTAAGTCTCTTCTACTGGAAGAGACCACAAAATGGGACTTTCTTCTGTGTTTCACTGGGTCTTTCTCCTCCAAATGCAAAGGTCTTTTAACATATTCATCATCCTTGACTAAATTTTTATTGTTGTTATCATAAAACACGCTAGGAAAGTAACTCACCTAAGGAAAAGGCTTATTTAACTTGTGAGTGATCACATGGTCTGCTAATTCTCTGATGGGGGTAATGGAGGACTATGGTAGGAGTACATATCAAAGCAAGTAGTCACATCAGAAGCCAAGAAGGAGGAAGAGAGAGACAGGTGAGAGTATCCCAGTCTCCTTTAGGGGCATGTTCCCAGTGACCTAAGGACCTCCCACTTGGGTATATCTTCTGTATTTCCTCTACTGCCTCTCAATAGCACCACTGTGAAGACAAACTTATATGTATGGGATAATGACATTCAACTACCCACAGAGTGGCAGACATCACTCCTCTCTCCTTTCCAGTATTTCAGCGACATATTATACAATGAACTTGAGCTGCTTTCCTGCTTTCATCTAAGGCCAAATTAAGGGGACACATAATTTTTTCAGAGGGAATGAAATAGAAAAACGAACAGAGAAAAACAATGGAGTACAAAAATCAGTGCCTTTTATTGTTCTCTTACATTAAGGTGGAACTAGGAGAGACACACACCTATTCAGGAATATTGTGCTAAGCATATTCCATTTATTTCTTTTTAGGTATGAAAGTTAATCTCTCATTGTCATTTCCTCTGAGAAATATATATCCCAACGCCAAACTCAAGCTCACTCTCAGAGCTATTCTTGTCCTGCATTGGCAGTTCTGTCTAAAGTGAACACTGGCTCCACCATATTAGATAGCATGATTCATCCAGTTTCCCCATCATTTGTATAATTCAATCAAGCTGCACATATAATGGCCTAGCCCTGATTCGGTGAAGTCATTATAGAGAGACATAAATCTTATCTCTTCTGAAGAATGACAAGGAAAAGTACTGTCTAAACTAATTTTCGCTAGATTTACTCCTCCCCCACACCAAGAAGCTTTTGTGCAGTCTAGACTGAAAAAGAAACCCAATTTGCCCTGATGGGGATTTATATCATCCTGTAGTCCATAATATACTTTAAAAATAGTTATTTTTGTTTTATTTTATGTGTATATGTGTGTCTGCATGAGTTTATATGTACCACGTGTGTACCTGGTGCCCATGAAGACCAGAGTAGGGTGTCAGATAATCTATAACTAAAATTACAGAAGATTTTTAGTCACCATGTGGGTTCTGGGAACTGATCCTGGGTCCTGTGCAAGAGCAGCAAGTGCTTATAATCACTGAGACGTCTCTTCAGCCCCTATAATAATTCTTGTGTGGGGAATTATGAAGTAATCTAGAACCCAATATTTTCAGATTGCCCCTACACACACTGAGTGTATTGAAAGTCTGTTGAGGGTAAGTCTGGGTCTTGAACAACAAGATATTCCCCTCAGCACAAAGAATGTGTACAAACAGCCTTGAATTAAGAAAGACATGAAGAAAATCAGGAACGAACAAGTTTAAGTGAAACAGCAGAATTGTTCAAGTATTAAAACAGACTAGGTAGAGCACAGAGAGTTGGAGGGTAATGAAACTATTCTATATAATGCTGCAATTGTGGTCATATACATGTTAAATTATATAGAGTATGTACCACCTTTACAGACCCTTAATGATGGTGTGTCAGTGTATATTTTGTAGATGGAAATGTCTGTCCTGCTTGGTATTACAGCCTTTCAGTCCCAAAGAAACAAGCAGAGGATTATATTAATTAAAAACTGTTTGGCCTATTAGCTCAGGCTTATTAACTAGCTCTTACAACTTCAATTGCTCATAATTCTTTTCTATGTATAGCCACGTGGTTTGGTTCCTTTTCTCAGTTCAGCATTCTCATCTTGCTTCCTCTGCATCTGGCTGGTGACTGCATCTCTACCTTTCCTCTTCCCAGAATTCTCTAAGTCTTGTTGCCCTGCCTATACTTCCTGCCTATCTACTGGTCAATCAGTGTTTTATTTAATCAATACAAATGACACATCTTTAGAGTGTACAACAGCATTATCCCACAGAAGTTCTCCTTTTAGCTTCTCAAAGCAAGACCTTGAATCTAATATCCTTTGTTTAGCTCTTTTCCTGATCATTGTCCATAAAAACTTGTAACCAACACACTAAACAAAGACAAACATCCATAATCCACTTTTTGGGAATGTGGGTATTGTTTTCTAGGCTACTTCCTGCTGGTTGGGGATGCTGGTAATTCCATGGGGACTGAAAGAAAATTTAGGATTATGATTAAGTTCTGTCTGGAGTATTCTGTGAAGCTGGATCATCTCAGTCAGCAGATTGAAACTGTTCTGGATGCCGAACTCAAAAGAAATTGCAACAGAGGTGCTCTGAAACATTGGATCATCTGGGATATCCATTTTCATTGGATTTTTTCAGGATGTCTTCCTTTATCAAATCTTATTTTTCTTAACAAAGAATGAATCCACAGCCTTTCATTTCATGTGGAAAAAAAACCAAAACCTTTTCTCCATAGTAACATATCTTTTGACTTAAATTTTGAAGTCAAGGCATTTTCAAAATATATGGGTTGGATTAATCCAGCAGCATTTATAACCAAATGTCTTTTAGCAACTGTTGCTCCCTTATTAGCACTCAAAAATTTCAATGACAACACAATAATATATATATCCTGACTCTCTGTGTATTTTCAATCTTTATTTGGCTTTTTTCTCCTGCTACTTCTTTTAATTTTATTTTTAATTTTTGTTTTTTTGAGACAGGGTTTCTCTATGTATTTTTGGCTGTCCTGGAACTCACTCTGAAGACCAGGCTGCCCTTGAACTCACAGAGAACCACCTTCCTTTGCCTCCCAAGTGCTGTGATTAAAGGTATGTGCCACCACAGCCACCTACTCTATTTCTTTTTAAAAAGAACTTTCTCTATCCTTTTTCTTTTATCTCCCAATCATATTCATCTCTCTCTCTATATATATATATATAGATAGATATATCACACTGTAACAGTTTGGAGGTTTTTTTTCATGTGGATCTGTTTTTACTGTATATTTCTATCTTTTTCTGACCACATGAGTAACTTTAACCTGCTAAGTAATATGGCTAGGATTGAAGTTGCAGCTTTGGTAGCTGGCTTCACCCCATTCCTTAGCTTTCTGAGAGTCTAGCTTCATGGCAGAGGTACAAGTTGGAGCCAGGTTTATTGTCACAACTCTGAGGAATATCTAGGTCCCTGCCACCACCAAGAAACCTGGTGCTGGCTGCTCATAAACACCATTTAAGTGTTTTGTAGCAGAGCCTCTTAAATGACCTATGTTAGTTTTGCTGCTAACACTGAGACAAGAAGCCTCTTATAAAGTAGCCACTCCTCTGCTTGCCGCCAGCAAACAGAGTATACCAGAGAAAAGATGATTACCAAGAAGCAACACTTGCGTCTGTTCTTGTCTGTCTAGAATTCTTTTTTTAAGCTTTCTCAGGCTTAAAAATATGGAAATTCTTGCCCAACATTTGGGCACCATTTGTAGATGGAAGTTTCTGTCCTTCCCAGTCCTGCAGTCTTTCAGTCCCAAAGAAACACACAGATGCTGATTTTTTTTAGTTATAAACTGTTTAGCCTATTTGCTCAGGCTTATTATTAACTAGTTCTTACAACTTAAATTAGCCCATAATTCTTGTCTATGTTTAACCACATGACTTGGTACCTTTTCTCAGTGCAGCATTCTCATCTTGCTTCATCTGTGTCTGGCTGGTGGTTGTGTCTTTGCCTCTTCTCTTTCCAGAATTCTCTTAGTCTGGTTTCCCCACCTATACTTCCTGCCTGGCCATTGGCCAATAAGCATTTTATTAAACCAATACAAGGAACAAATTTTTACAGTGTACAAAAACATTATCCCACAGCAATATTTACCAATAGCAAAAAAAAAATCCCTCTGTGCTGTAGGATGTTGGTGATGGAAGGAAGAGGTTTTCATGGATGGAGACAAGAGGTGTAACATGCGATCTCTGTGATTTTTTGCTATCACCTTGTATACTAATATTTTAAAAATCTAAACAGATAATAAGAAGGCAACTGTCAAGCTCATCTCAATATCCATGGGGATGGCACTCATCACTAATAGCCCTGGACTCAGAAGGAATAGATGAAAATATGGCCAGGGCTGATGTTCATATTGCATAAAGCTGCAGCTATCCTAAGCACATGCAGAAAAAATGAATGTCTTCAAGGAAGAACAGTGCTCAGCCAAGTGGGATCCTAGCTCTAAATCTTTGTGTTTTGAACATCCTGATAATCATGCCTGATTTATTCCCTTTTGGTTTTATGATCTGAGGCTTCCCACATTGCTAACACATTACTCATCTTAGTTATATAGACAGCAGGGTCAAACAAGTGACCTATTGAATCTCAGAAGTGACTGATGGCTGTGTAGATCAGGCTTCATTCACAGGGTTATCTTGCTCTCTTGAGTAAATATATAACTTTGAAAATGTTCACGACCACCTCACTTTCCCCCTTTACCCTGGGGACTGGGTAAATTATATTACCTACTAATTGAGCATGCTACTCCTACAGTTCAGTAATGAGTCAGAGGGATTTGGCTGTGTCTGGCTTGCCCATCTCATAAACATTCAGAGTGACAAACTTTTTCTTTGGCTTGGGGTCATAAAGAGGGAATAAAAACCTCTTAATTTTTTTCCAACTTAAGACTTCAGTAAAATATTTTCCACCATTCTCAGCAAGACATAATACTTTGTGTCATGAATAAGTTAATGAGAAAAATATGGCTAACCACCATCTCTGGGGAGGGGGACCTACTAGGCATTTTGCCCCTTGGAGCACCATTTATTCTCTAAGACATTTGGTCACTCTGAAAAATATGTGATTTTGGGATGGTCCCAGAGTCCTGAGGATGAGCCTAGATTTCTCTTCAACAAGCAGTTCTAACATTTACCTTGAACTTGGGCAGCCCTCTCTACTAAACCACCCTTTGAAATGCTTGAGAAGCTGTCAAGTGGGTGAATGGTTCACAGCAAACATCAACAAGTGCCAACTACCAATTGTTTCAATACAGCCCTTTTCACATTTTATTTCATCACTGGGTCAAAAATATGCTTACCTACAAAGGGCTATACAGATGCTCAGCTAGGCATTCAGTTGATTCTCTCCCATCTGGCCACAACCTGCCTTGGCAACCTGATTTTCCACAAACCGTTTCTAGCTTTAAGCAAATAGCACCATGGCTATTGCTTGAACACTCTTCCTGTCTAAAACACTGTTTTTCAGCCATTATAAACCTTTCCCTTTTTGAATAGGTTGGTGAACACCACAGGCTAATAATTTGTAAAAATATTTTTTCCTACACCAAAATTCTTAAAGTCTTTACTCAACATTTCTAAGTATGTGTGCTGGAGGAAAGAGTTAGTTTACCCATTAACAAACATAAAGAAACAGATTTGCTTTCAAATTTTTATCCAAGAGCTGAACATAGGCACTGTTCTGAAAAAATGCAGCAAAAGTTTTCTGTCTTTTAAGTTGTTTTTGTTCTGTCTTTTCTTTTCCTTTATAATTTCCTAAGTCACATAACTTTTTGGAAGTGTATTATAAAGTTGAAATGCAACTTATTAAAACTATCTTTCCTGGTAAACATTTCTCCACCAAATATTATTTGGGTTCAGAAGTTCAATTATAACTAGTCTCCATTGGGTAGTAAGGCCTGTAGTAATACTTCTGTATTTGTGTTACAAAGCATTCAGTGTGTGGGGGTGGGTGGTGGGAGCCTATTGTAGACTTGCAACACATTCATTACATTAATTGTAGATCGAAAGTATCTATAAAAATAAAATTTGGGCTAAGAATGAGGCTTAGTGGTAGAGCATGTTCCAAGTTTGTAAGAAGCCCTGGATTTTATTTCTAACACTGAAAAGAGAGTTATTTTATTGTTATTGACATGTGACACTTTCTATGATCATATCTGTATTAAACATATACTAATATTTTTCTTGTAATTATTTCTTTATGTTATATAATATTTGCATTTCATTAGGTATTTGTAACATGAGGGGCCTGCTTGTTGGGGTTTCTGTCCCGCCCGGTACCCCACAGCCGGCAAGCCCCAAAGAAAGTCACACAGAGAATCTACATTAAGTTATACACTGATTGGCCCATTTGCTCAGTCTTTCTACCAGCTCCCATAACTTATATTAACCCATTGTTCCCATCCATGCCAGGCACATGGCCGGTACCTTTTCTCAGCTGGGAC
>JAQHUG010000396.1:507534-575912 GCA_028555095.1 Dicrostonyx torquatus | reverse complement strand
CTCTAGCAAGCAGAGCAGACCCTGCTACCAAGAAAACAAGCTTTACTCTATTCTTTCCAAGCTTTCTCAGGCTTTCTGTGGATGCAGTTATCCATGTTGGGCGCCATTCTGTAACATGAGGGCTGGCTCCTTGGGGTTTCTGTCCCACCCAGTACCCCGCAGCCGGCAAGCCCCAAAGAATGTCACACATATAATTATAGGTGGTTGATCCACCTATAATTCCTACCTGGCCAATCAGCATTTATTTAAAACATGATTGACTGAACAGACAAGTCTCCTGCACCAGGTATTGTAAATAATTTAAGATGCTTTAAAGTATATAGAAGGATGTGTATGTATAAATACTGTCATTATTACACCTACCTATAATGGTCTGAGTCATGAGCAGATTTTGATATTTAATGGGTAATCCTAGAATCAATCCCCGTGTGTACTGAGGGATAAATTGCCTAATAACCCTATGATGCACACATATAAATCGATTTCTCACTAGTTATGTGGGAGCAGAAACCATTTACATTTCACAAAATCAGTCAGAGTTTCATAGAGAAAGTTACAACAAAGAATACCATATTTCTAATCCGCACCAGGATTCTTTCTGGCTCCTCATGAACCTTTATTTACTTTATGTTTTTCCATTATAATTACATTTCTCTTTCCTGCCTCTAAATCCTCCCATATGTCCTTCCCCACTCTCCTTCAGATTCATAGCCTTTTTTTCACTAATTGTTATTGCATGCATATTTTATATGTATACATACGCATATTTATATGTATGTATATACATGAGCCCTTTATAACAGATTTTTTTCTTTTCTGAGATGCACATTATTTCTGCTAGGTACACATTATTCCAGATCTTCATATCCCTCAACATACTCACCTCTATTCTCTTCATCATATTATCTTTGTATGTTCCACAGCAAGAACTTTTTTATTCAAAGTGTGTGAGAATTATCATCAACTAAAAGCATGCTAGACATCTAGCCTCTCAAGCTCCACCAAAGAATTCAAGACTCAGATGTGATTTGTAAGTTCACTGAAGTTTAAGAAGCTCAGTACTGGATTATGCAGCCTGGTCTTCTTCTTGGTTGCTTCCCTGGTAGGGCATCAAGGGTCTTGGCCAGATATGCACTAGCTTTCTGTTTCCTTTGTCTCCCCACAGTACACAGGCAGGTACAAAAGCTGTCAGCAGCACTTTTGTTGCATGATTACTCAACTTTTGCATTGAATTTACTCCACCCTTTAAGTAAGAGAAAGAAGAAATATCTCCTACATAGTTCTCATGTAGTTCAAACTTTATAGGTTCAAGTGACTTTTTTTTCTCCCAGAAACTATTTTTTCTTCAAGGTCTCTGAATTGTATAATTTTGTACTTGAGCTCCAAATGCCAATTTTAATTTGACTTTAGGAATAATTCATGAAGACAATTGTGACAATACTAGTTTCCCTTAGGAAAAATACTCTCATTAGAAGTCCAGAAAATATTCTATTAAATACCATACTTCTTAATTTACTATAAATAGTGTATTTAGAAAAAGCAAATAATCTGAGAAAGAACACCAGTGTCCATTCTTATGAAATCTAATGAAGAAGAAAACCAGAGTAAATCAAATATTTTCTAAATAATAAAGTCAATGGCTTTTTACCAGCTTTCAACTTCCCTGATCTGTTTGCAGTATGTATCAATCATGCAAAGAGTCTAATTTGCTATATAGCTTCAGAAATCTTGGCTTCCTGGGACTGGAGAGATAGCTCAGTCAGTAAAATGCCTGCCTTGTACTCAAGAACCAGAGTTGGATCCCCAGTGCTCATGTACAAGTCAGGCATGGAGTATGCCTGTGCAATCCTAGTGCTGGGAAGGTAGAGATAAGTGGATCCCTGGGGCTCATAGGCCACCTAGTTTAGATGAATGCATAAAAGCTCCAGACATATACAAGATTGTACATCAAAAAATGGTAGATGGTTTTCCTGAGGTTGGCCTCTGGCCTCAGTGTACACACACACACACACACACACACACACACACACACACACACACACACGGCTTTCTTAACAAGCCTTACTTCTAATCATATGAGGGCAAAGGCCATATCACTTCCTGGAATAGTGGCATCAAGGATCAAGACAAAGAAAGTTGCACCAAGCTCTCCTTGGATTTTGTGTGTGTAGAGGGAGGGATTGTTACTGACATCTCATTCTAGGGAGGTACAAAGTTGAAGTTTTGGTCATTACAAAGGCTCTTTAATGTATCCTTCTAAGTCTTACATCCAGCTCCTTGAGGGGAAAATTGGCTTGTATGTTGAGAATTATGACTTCTGAAGACCAAGAAATAGTTGTGTCTAAGTCACCCAGGTTGACTAAAAGCTATGATTTGTTTGAGAAGAAAATATTTCCCTTCTATACAAGGGAAACATGATGGACACCTGCCCCTAGCAATTGTTCTAAACATATGTAGGAGAATAAACTGGTGTTTTAGAATAAGAGAGAAGGCAGCCAATGAGGAGGCCTGTGAGCCATTTATGGAAGGAGGCACTATTTGTAGTGCAGGTCTATAACAGTATGAATGAGCTTATCACTCCGAACTTTAGCTGCTCAAACCAAGAATATGGTAAATCCCTCATTTGTGGTGCATTTAATAACGGAAAATCTTTTCTTTTCTGGGATTTGGCCCTGCTCAATGCATAGTATTCTAGATCTCTCTCACAACTTCCTTATTAAGATGGGCTGAAATTCTGGAACTGTGAGGAAACAATAGATCCTTTTCTCTTAAGTTGTTAATACAAGTATTTTCCCTCAACAGTGAAAAGACTCATACAGGCACAGGATATATACATATATATGTATATATGTATGTATGCATGTATGTATGTATGTATGTATGTATGTATATGTGTGTGTGTATATATAGACTTTTTATTCAGTAAACATGCCAAGAAATATCATTATATGTCAGAAACCAGTCTACATACTAGAATAAGAAGTCTGTTCTTATCTGCAGAATATTTTCACCAAGATCCCCTCCCTGTGGATGCCTGAAACCATAGATAATATTGAATCCTGTACATGCTGTGTCCTCCCCTATGCATATATACTTATAAGGTTTAGATGATAAATTCAGCACAAGTAAAATATTAACAGCATCAACAACTAACAAAACATAACAACTGTAACAATATGTCATAATAAAATTACTTAAGAGGCCAGAGAGTAAAGTGCTTGCTGCTGTATGAAGCATAAGGGCCTGAGTTTTGATTCTCAGTATGTATGGTATCACATACATGTAGCCCTGTTGCTGGAAAGGCTGAGATAGTAGATAATTGGGGCTCAGTGGAGAGATAGTCTTGTTGAATGGCTAATCTTGAGATTCAAGGAGAGAATCTGTCCCTACAACCCAAAGAAAAGGAAAAATAAAAGAAAACACCAAGAAGGAAAGTGATAGAGGAAGACAACTAATGTCTACACCTAACCTATGTGTATACACACACACATGCATGTACGTATGTATACCTCCTCCAACAGATATGTACTTACATGTAAAAACATGCATACAAACATACAACACACATAGGATTATTTAAATTCATGAGTTGATTACTTCTAGAATTTTTCATTTAAATTTTCAAAATTATAGTTGATTGCTGTTAACTGAAATCAAGGAAAGGCAAATCATGGATGATGGGACTATTTCACATGAGTTAACAAATGCCATCCCTCCTGCTACCAATTGCCTTTTGAAATAGATACAACTATTAGTGTATCCAGTAGTGTTCTCACTATCTGGAAAGTCTCAATCATCTTGTTTATGCCACATGTTTTGAGTCTCTCATATATAGCTAGGGAGTGTGGAAATCTGAAAGATGGAATCATGCTGTCATGGAGCTTACAGTCCAATAGGTACTTTAAACTGTGCCTTTGCCAAACCTAGCCCTGTCTTTGTGTCTATTGAAATAAACACTATTTTTTTAAAAAATTTATTTATTTATTTTGACTTCATTTTACATTCCAATCACAGTTTCCCTCCACTTCTTCCTTCCCCCCAGCTTGCTGACCCAGCCCACTTCCATCCACTCTTGCCAACGGGAAAGGGCTTCCATGGGGAGTCAACCAAGTCTGGCACATTGTTTCACCCTGTTACTTGGGAGCCTTCTCATTCTCTCTGTGCCATGCTTGGACAGATCAGTATTTGCTGTGTCTGTATGAGTCTTCTCACTGATGACTAACGACTTAAGGGATATGGATGTATTTTTGCTTATAATTTCAGAGGTTTCAATTCATCATAATGAGAAAGGCATGGGAGTGGTGGGCCACCTTATGGTGACCTTGAAGCTGACAATGAAGAGAGCTGGAGCAAGATACAGTCCCAAGGACAAATCCACAGTGACGTACTTCTTCCAACTATGTCCAACTATTAGATATTTTCAGAACCTCCCTAAGTAGTACCACTGGGTAGGGACTAAGCCTTCTGCATCAAGAATGGGGCAATCTCATATTTGATCCATAAAACTTAATACCCATTTATACTTATAAACTCGCTCTAGCATAACCTCCCTCTAGCATAACCTCCCTAGAAGAAGACAAATTTTTTGGTTCCACAGGATTTTTCCTCTACCTCCCACTTCATTCCTGCTCTTTGATTATTACCAGGAGTTTCTAGCATGCCCTGGGTTGGAATTTCTTTGGCAAGAGGAGAAGCACAGATTACTATATGCTTCCATTGAGAATAATATTCCTGGGTGGGCCATGCAAGTAATCGGCCACTTGGTACCTGTACAAGAGAAGTTTTCTTCACTTCAGATAAACTCTGATTAGTCATTTGAATAAAGTCAATTGAATGTACAGTAATTTGGGTCCTGAAATCCACAGCAGTGAATTAGTCTCCAAAAAAAGGCCATTTAGAGTGTAAGAAATAAGTACATGGAAGTATTCTCAGGAATTCTAATTCACCCAATATGCTCTCTAGACCAAATTCCCCTGAAGTAAATGAAGTGTGGGGCCTTTGTCATGGTGTCATTTTTGGAAATGGGCAACCTGCCTTTGATTCACAAGATTTCCCAGAACATGCACATGAGTGTGGGTTTTCCCAGAGTGCCTATGAGGCCGGGCTCCTGGTCGTATTAACAGAAAAATGCAGCCAGAGCCACAGACTGATGAATCTAGCTGTTTTGATGAGGAATAATTTAATATTCAAATAATCAGTAGTTAAAGAGAAAATCTTCCTCCTCTTCACCCTTTCTTCTCTGACCCATCTGCAAATAGAGGAAAGCCATGAATCCCACATTTGTGAGACAGAGGAGCTGACTTCATGGCCAGCACAGTTAAGCCAGGCAGCAGAGAGAAAAGTAAAACACATCTCCCTGGGTCACAATACCTCATAAATCAAGTTGGTTTTTCCTATAGTCAAATAATCATGCCGGGTTCTGGTTTCCAGATAGATTTATGAGTGTGTTCTCCACATGAGATACATACCATGATGAATTAATTGGCACAGGACAGAAAAAGACACAGAGCACTTAAGGAACCAAATACAAGGAACCTGTTGACCCCAGTCAGGCTCTCTGTCAGCAAGTTAGTTATTTTCATTCCAATTTGAGGACAGCTCAGGTCACTAATAGCTTTTCAGGCTCCTAAAGAAATCAAGGCAGAGAGAGAGAGAGAGAGAGAGAGAGAGAGAGAGAGAGAGAGAGAGAGAGAGACCCAAGTTGTTAGAATTACCATTCACAGGATTTCTATTTGGAAAGTGACTTTGGATGGCTCAATAAAAATTATCCTGGCCTCTATGAGGTAGCTTCGGCCAATAAGAACAAACTTGGTTAGAAGAAATAATAAGAACACAGAGAGCTGTGGCCTGTGAGGATGAACTGAGCAGGGCTGGTGTGCAGATCCCAAAGGCTAGCCTGTCTACTTCTCCTCTAGGAGAGTTCAGATCTTGTTTGCCACAATTCTAGAAGGACACCAGAGCAGGTATGTACAATGTACCCACAAGTCAGTCACTCCTGTGCCTCTATCTACTCACAGTTCTAGAAATTTTTGTCCTACCATAAATGTGCAAAATTATTTAGGTGGGAAAGGGTACCTTGGAGATGTTGTGGATTCACTTCCAGATCGCCATAATAAAGCAAATTTTGCAACAGTTAGAAATTCCCAAGATATTAGCCTAGTGAGTCTTCAACAGTATAGGTATCTTTTTAAAAGACCAATGTACTCATTTTGATGAAAAAATACCAGTGGTTCTTATTGGTCCACATAATCCAGCGATAATCCCAGCTACTTTGGAAACTGAGACAGGAGAATATCAAGTTTGAAGTCTGCCTGGGAAAATTAGCTAGATTGTGTCTCGAACTAAAATTAATTTTGACTGAATCATTGCAAATTCAGTTGACATTAAAGAAGAAAATTTCTCTTTAAAAATTTTACAAAAGGATAGGGACACATCTCAGGCATAGAGAGTTTTGTTTGGCATATGCAGAACCCTGGGTTCAGTATCCAGTGCTGCACACATAAAAAACAATATTGCTAACCATCACCTGAACTATTTAAAAGATTTCTTTAATAGATCTACTCTGTAAATTTGTAAAAAAAAAAAAACCCAATAGTATCTGCCAAATATCACGAATCAAAGAACAATAGAGGTCTTCCCTTTCTTTTTGAACATTGCCTACTTCAAATAAAATCACCAAAAACATGGGGGTGCTTTTTAACACTAGAAATGTAAATGGAGTTTTCCTGTCCTGCAGCCACTCTCAAATAATCACTGGGAGGCCATGATATTAATTACAAATGGTCATCTAATAACTCAGGCTTACTACTAACTAGCTCTTATATTTTAAGCTAACCTATATTTCTTATTTACACTCTGCCATGTGGTGATACCTTTATTAGTATGGCACATTCAGCTTCTGCTCCCTCTGCATCTGCTGGCAATTCCAAACTCTGCTCTTCACCTTCCCAGAATTCTCAATTTGACTTTCCCACCTAAATTAACCTTGCTCAGCTATTGGCCAGTCATTTGCAATTAATATCAAGCCCCTGAGTGATTATTTGAGAGCAGCTGTGGGACAGGAAATCTCTGCCTACAAACGGCATCCAACATCCAAGGCCACTTACAACCAAGTAAAGCCCAAGAAACTTTAAAAAAAAATGTTCTAAGGACGCTAAAACAGAACCAGACATGACTTCCTAGACTTGTGTCTCTCATACCTCCTGCAGTACAGAGACATGTATCTTTGCAGCTGCCATGATTTATGGCATGACCCTGGCAGGTTTCATGGCAGGTGGGGAACCACGGTGGGTGGGAGTCAGACAGATACACCATGCAGAGAGAGCTTGGATATGGGAGAGTTTATTTAGGAATTTAGTGTGTATTGGGAGAGTATAAGGGTAGGGGAGTATGGGAGAGAGAAAGAGAGAGAGAGAGAGAGAGAGAGAGAGAGAGAGAGAGAGAGAGACCAGGAGGAGGAGGAGGAGGGAAGAGGGAAGCAAAGACTGTCTCTTCAGAAGAAGAGTGAACAGAGGGAAAGACAAAAAGGAAAGAGAGCCTCTGGGATCCAGTTTGCCTCTCCTGGAAGGGAGAGATTGGAAGTGGGCAGAGTTTGTCTCCTTAAAGGACAGGGTACCCAGGTGACGGTGCAGGCCAGCATAATTATAACAGCAGCTGTAAGTGTGCCATAAGACACATGGTTGGTTCCTGCTGTTTCTCACATGGCTGTAGTACAGAGAGGTTTCTCCCAACCGCTGCCTATGGGCTTAAGCAGCCTGCTCAAGCTCTGCCAACATGCTGCATAGGTTTGAGGTTTTTGTTCATGAAGACAGAAAAGATTATAGATACAAAGTAAAGACTTATTCAGATGGAAAAAGCCTCTAAATGGATTACAGTGTGTTTAAATATATACATAGGCTTGGCTGAGAAAAGAAAAAGGGTAGGGAAGGTTCTTAAAAAAAGAGTAGAGTAGCAGGGTGGTGGTGGTGCATGTCTTTAATCCCAGAATTTGGGAGGCAGAGGCAGTCAGATTTTTGTGAGTTCAAGGGCAGCCTAGTCTATGGGGTGAGTTTCAGGACAGCCAAGGCTACACAGAGAAACCCTGTCTCAAAAAAACAAAAAGAAAATGAATAGAGTAATAAAAAATATAATAAGCCATGTCAAGATAGAAAATACATAGAGAGTCTGGATCCTGTATGCTATTGTGTTGTCTTTGATTTTTTTAACTTCTAAGAGACACTGGATTATGAAAACTTTTAGATTCAACCAATCTATTTATTTAAAAAAATAACTTGACTTCAAAATATACATCAAAAGATGTGTTCCTTTGGGGGAGAAGTTATGCTTTTATTTCCACAGGAAACGAGAGGCTGTGGGTTCATTCCAGGTTAAAGAAAATCAGGTTTGATAGAGGAAGACCCCTGAAACCCTGACTGCAGACGTAAAGAACTACAAGACAGATGATGTAAGTTTTACTGTTCAAACACATAACACAAAATCATCCTTCTGTATACCTTCCTAAGCCTGGATGGAGGGGGGACCTTGGACTTCCCACAGGGCAGGGTACCCTGCCCTCTCTTAGGACTGAAGGGGAAGAGGGGTCAGTGGGGGAGCGGGGGGAAGTGGGAGGAGGGGAGGAAGTGGAAATTTGTATTATTTATAAAGTAATAGAAAAAATCTGCTGAAAAAAAAAATCCTCGGCTGACTTGTATCAAATGCACAGTCTATATTTACATTAATAGAGATATGTGTGTTACCTTTAAAAGTTTAAATATTTTCAGAACAAAGAGACCAGACACCAATAAAAATAGATGGACCTGGTGATCTAGCATTCAAAACGGCCTCAAGGCTACTACTGACTGAGGTGATCCAGTTTCACAGAATACTCCAGCCAAGACCTAACAATTATCCTCATTTTCCCAGGGTTCCTGCAAAGATTATCAGCACCCCCAGACAACAGGAAGCAGTCTAGATAAAACAACATCCACATTCTCAAAATATTTGTTATAGATATTTGTTGTCATTTAAGGGAAGTGGTTACAAGTTGTTATTGATAATGGTCAGGAAAAAATCTGAACAAAGGAGATTAGATTCAAAAGCTCTTTCTGAAAAGATAAAGGGGTGATATAGAAATAATAGGATAAAGGGGTAGATGATTGATCTATTTTTATGGCAAAAATGCAATTAATAACTTTATATTTTACACTGGTATAAATTTTTACATATTGATGGAAACTTAATAGTCACCTATAATAATAGTCAAACATAGTCATGTTAGTTATGTTTTCAAGGTCATAAACTCCATATGGTGTTTGCTTTCTTTATGGAAAAAGATAGCTATGTGGGCAAAGAAACTCCCCTTGCCTCAGTTGCTGACAGTTACTGTTCAAACTGGACCAGCAGGGTGCAAAAAAGAAAATTGTCAAACTTTGTCAAGACAAGGAAGGATAGTCCTTCAAAATTCCCCACTTCCCAGAAATGTCTGTCAGGTATTCTAGGCCTACAGTCAGAGTTGGATGCCCCAACATTACAGAGGAACTTTGGGTGACAGTCTAGGCAGTCTGATAACATTTCATCCTTCTGGTATCTTTGACGGAGTTGAAGACTAGATATAGTTTTTCTTAGTTATGATAGAAGGTAAATTAGATACAAAACTTTGGAGTCACAAAGATAAGATAAATAATGGAATATTTTCTCTAATTTTGTCTGGTGCAGAAGACTTGTCTGTTCAGTCAATCATGTTTTAAATAAATGTGATTGGCCAGGTAGGAAGTGTGGGTGGGTCAACCAGACAGGAAGTAGAGGCAAGGCAAGGAGAAAGTCTGGCATTCCTGTGCAGACCATCAAGGAGGCAACAATGTAAGCTGCCCAGCTGAGAAAAGGTACCGAGCCATGTGGCTAACATAGATGGGTAATATAAGTTATGGGAGCTGGTAGGAAGACTGATCTAATGGGCCAATCAGTGTATAACTTAATGTAGACTCTCTGTGTGATTTTCTTTGGGGCTTGCCGGCTGTGGGGTACTGGGCGGGACAGTAACTCCAACGAGAAGGCCCCTCATGTTACATTTGTCAAATACAAATGGACTGGATATTGTAACTGTAGTTCTTAACAAGTACATTTGTTGTATATAATCTTAGTATGTTGAAGTTAAGACCTTCCTTTTTAATTTGACCAAAAGGGGAAGGGGTGTGTGTGGGGGGGGTGGTGGTCGTGGTGGCACATGCCTTTAATCCCAGCTGGAAGCAGAGACAGGCAGTCTGTGAGTTGGAGGCCAGCCTCGTCTACAAGAGCTAGTACCATGACAGGCTCCAAAGCTACAGAGAAACCCTGTCCCAAAAAACCCAAAAAGGTGGGTGGGGGGAATGCTGTGGAATAATCCTTTTGGACACTGTGAAGATTTGGTGCTATGGTTGGTTTAATGAACAAGCTGACTGAATAATAGCCGAACAGAATGAAGTTATGCGGGAAAGCCAAATTGAGAAGGGCAGAGTCTGGAGTTACCAGCCGGATGCAGAGGGAGCAGGAGATGAACATACCTTGCTAATAAAAATATCACCATGTGGCAGAGTGTAAATATGGAATATGGGTTGGCTTAAAATTTAAGAGCTAGTTAGTAATAAGCCATGGTTATTGAATGACCATTTGTAATTAATATTATGCCTCTGAGTGATTATTTGAGAGTGGCTGTGGGACAGAAAAAGTCTGCATAAACGAAAGAAGGAAATTGAAATGAATTTCACTCACTCACTTCACTTATTCATTCATTATTAATCAAGGCCAGGGCATCACATATGCTGGCTAAGTCTTCTAGCATGGCTTCATTTCTAGCCATAAGCAAGATACATTTAGTGACACATCAAACTCCATATGACTCATCTTGTACCTTTGGATTACTGCTATTGTATTGAGACAGGGTCTCATGTAGCCCAATCTGGCCTGAAACTCACTATGTAGTTGAGGATGGGCCCTTTCACTACCTAATCGTTGAGATTACCGGTCTGTACCACCACACCTGGTCACATCATCATATAATTTTCTCAGAATTCCTTTACTTTTGATCTTTTGACTTCAATTAAAAATAAATATAAAAAGGTTTACCCCAATCTGGAAAGCAATTGATAATGCATTCTGGGATTGTGACAAATTTTAGGCTTGTGACATATGGTTATGCATTTCACTAAAGGCATTCATAGAAGGAGAAATATTAGTTTCAAAATTTATGGCTGTAGATTTACTACTTTATGGTCAGTCAGGTAACAGCCTATGTAAAACTTTTACAACAAATAAGATTTGAAGCCCTTTGGATATGCTTCTAGGATGAGATTTGCGTTATGTGGTAGAATGTGACTAAAAAATAAAGAAGGTTTGGGAATAGGATGCTTAAGCCTTAGGACAAATTAGACCCCATTACCCTCCTGTCACTACAATCACAGAACTTCTATTAACATAAAATGAGGCTAAAATAAACTTCAGACAACCTTGGAGTAGATTAAATCCAAACACAATAGGTCCTGCAACTTGGAGGGATGTGCCTACAGGAACGGGGCAGTGTCACCAACCTTGCCTTGAGGATGGGCCGTGGGGAGGTAGTGCAATGTCTACATCTCTAGCTATTAATAGCCTCAGTGGCAGAGCTACCCATCTTGCTCTCTCATGTTCACCCTAGAATGAAAGACCCCACTCCACTGTCCCTGATGCTCCAAGATAGCTCTGTCTGAGCTTCTCTCATGTTCAGAGAAACTTGCTCCAAAATCTCCCTAAAAATCCAAAGTTTTCCTATTGGAGTTTATCTTTTATGGTTTTTATGAGTTGGTTTTTGTATTTGAAGTGCTGTGTTGGAACTTGGGGCTTTGCATATGATAGATAAGTGTTCTGCCCTTTTGTGGGTGATTTATGTACCAGAAGTAGAATCATGTAGCCCATTTAGAAATTAATCATTTAAAACATTCTATTTTTGCTTGCATGTTTAGGGAAGGCAAACTCTAGATAAGCCCATCTGTTTTCCTAACTTGAGGATGACTTCTCAGGGACAAGGTCTATCAGGTTTGTAACTTTTATTGATCCCACATGACCCCGACTGGGCTGAGAATTTTCCAGAGACATACAATAAAAAAAAAAAAACGTGCTTCATTGAGAAGATTATCAGCTCTGTTTATGCACTGTTTCGTGAGAAAGGAGTGTATTTTCTTCCTTGCATTGCTGTAAATTACCATCACATCACAGAAAATAAGAAAACGTTAATGTAATTGGGCATAGAGATTTCCCCCGTTGCATAATCTAGAAAATGCAATACCCTGGAATATAAGGTTGTTGCAGGCAAGTCAAAAGAATTTTACAGGCTCCCTTAGGGAACTGAGCATAACCCCTCCAATGACAGGATGAAGACTGTTTTATTAGATCCATGGTCTGTGCTCATGGGCCCTGGAGCTGTTTGGCTGCCTTGCTGATCCATATTGCCATGTTTACTTCTCCCAGACTGGAATGTGTCTATAAGCCAAGAAGTACCCACTGCTTTTCATTGTCTGGAAGGGATTCTGTGGAGTCTCACACATTTTCACTGAGGAAGCAGGATGTAAGAAACGTGGTTTGCTGAACTGAAGGATTTTTTTTTCCAGTTTGTTTATATTAGCTTCCAGAACATTACTTCTTCCTTACTCCTATCCTGGAAGAGGGCTTTGCCTAAGCTTTTTTCTTCTATCCAAGATCAGATTTTCCTCCCCTAGGTAGGGAAACCCAGTGCCAGATATTACCAGCTCTCTGCAGCTGTAGGTCATCAATCTGTCAGCCCTCCCAGAGAAGCTTATGGAAGCCATGGCCCTCCTGAGATCACAATACTCCTCAAAACCGAGAGGCCTCAACAGGGCATTGAAAAGATATACATTGCTTGCTTTTTTTCTCAGCCATAATTAGTCATGACATTTCTAAGCAAACCATTTAAATATTCTGTCCTTCATTCACCACACTGTCACAAAGTGATAATAATCATAGTCAAGGAGAAAATCTTTTGTGGTCCTAAGATGAAATCAATCATGGTACGTGCAAAACCATAAGAAGTCTCCAGGAATACAATGATTTTGTACTCAGTGAACAGTCTCAGTAAAAAATGCTCCCAAGTGAATGTGGAGGGGGACATGGATTGATCTATACCACCGTGGGGAATTTTAACATGTTCTTCTTTGTTCAAGATTGTTGTTGAGGTTAATGAGCATAATTTATTCTCCCAGATATCTTGTTTCTGTAGAACATAGAATAGTGCATTCCTCAAAAACAAAAACTTAAACATAGATTTACCATATGATCTTACAATTCCACTTCCAGGCACATAATCAAAACTATTGGGCACTGATCATTAAATAGGTGTCTTTACGTTCATGTTCGTGAAAGCATTATTTACATTCATGCAGCTGTGGAAGCAACCTAAATATTCGTTTATGTATGAAGATAAAGAAAATATGGTAGATCTATACAATGGAGTATTCAACCTTTTAAAAAGAGAAGGAAAATTCAACTCATGCGTACTCCTGGATGGGTGAATCCTGATGGCATTGTGCTAAGAGAAATAAGCCAGTCATGAAGGGATAACATCTGCAGAATTGCACCTACAGAAGGTCTTTAAAGTACTTGGACTCAGAAGCATAGTGTAATTGTGGGAGGAGGGATAGACTGGGCTGTTCTCATTTAATGAGAATGGAAATTGAATTTTGTATGTTGAAAAGGGTTCTGGAGATGGGTTGCTCAAGGTGAAAGTATGTAGTATTGCTGAGTTATACATGTAAGCATGGTTAACATGGTGAGTTTTGCATTGTATGTATTTCAACACAATGAATGTTTTTTCTCAATTTTAAGACCGGGAACAAGGGGAGTAAATGTAAATTCTTCTTTGAACAATAATAAAAATGAAAAAAAAAGAAATTTAAAAAAAATAAAAAATAAAAAAGAATACTTCAATGATAAAGAAAATAAAAGAAAATGCCAGTGGTGGAAGAGCTCTGGGGTTTCTCTGGTTACAGCATGCATGAAGCAGACTGGCCACACAGTGCCATATATTGTTCTTTCTCTGGTCTCAGAGCAACATTCTGAGCAGGAAAGACAGTTCTGGCTGACTCCAGGCAATTTGTACCTTGGCCACAGAAGGTGTTTTTGCCAAGAGATGCAGCCTACCTTTATCTCTGAAATTCCTGAATGTTCTTAGATGCCTATCGCTTGTCTTAATACAGGGCTAGCCTTTTCTCATGGCGAACGAAACAAAGTAATTCCTGACTTTTAGGGCTGAAAGGATCAACAGTTGTCTCTGCTCAGTTACTTGCCAGCTGTACAAAGGTTTTAGGCTCAACAGCTATAGAGAGGGCAGAAAATTTTCACAACTTTAGAAGGAGAAGGCCCCCAAAAAGATGGCTCCCTACTCATGTGATTGCTCTACTGACCTGACTTTCCTTTTCAGGGGAAAGATGAAAGTGCCACATTATGGGATTCCTTGAAAATTCTCAGAAAAACATAAGGTAGTATTTTTAGTATTCTTTTTCTGGACATTTTTTGTTTGTTCTCCCAACGAGAACCAATTATGGGGTTAGCTAAAAGACATGAAAAAATTCTACTAACTTCCCCTGGGAACCAAAGGATTCTCAAATGTGTCAAACTCTGGGAACCAGTGGGGATGAAGCTGGGCAGTTCTGATTTCTTCAATTACCACCTTTCTGGGCCTGGGAGGCAGATGACTGTGTGACCCAAACACCAAATAAAACCTTTCCCATGGTTCTTTTAAACACAATCAAGGCAGACAGACTAGAACTTTTTGGAATGCTTTGTGTAATTCTAAGGAAAAACAAAGGGAATAAACATAGATAGTGGCACAAGGATCACAGAATTGTCCTTTGACCTAGGGCTTGGCACCAGCTTCCTTTCTTGTAGCTTATATGCCTTTTCAAGGACTGTGTAGAGATTGGTGTCCTCAAGCTTCAGTAGGCAAGGTCTTCTGCTGGGGAGCAGACAGAAGCCTGGATTCCAGCTTCTACTTCCTCCATTGACCTCACACTATTACTTAGTAACTGACTCGCTCAGTTGTGTTTAACAGTTCTGCCCAATTCCTAGGGCTTTTAAAGAAAGGTTAAATTTTGCATAATAATGACCTTACATACCAAATTCCCTTACCAATATAGGACTTTAGGTTTCAAGTGTGGTCTAAAGAAAAGTTTTTTTTCCTAAGCAACAGACATTCAAAATTACACTCACGATTCCACAGCTTTTAAAGACATTCTTACCCGTCACTAAAATGTCTTTATTTAACATAGTATGTCTTTAGACAATAGCTATGTATTTTTAGCTATAAAGCACTTATTCCTGAACTAGGAGGAGTATTAAAATCAAATTTAAAAGTTACCAGCTAAGAAATAGTTGAAGTGAGTTTGGACTTTGAAAGGGCGGTCTCCTTTCAGCATTCTGGCTCTTTACATGAATAGCATTCATGGTGGCTTTGTGTGGAGGCCTTGTGGTGATTGCCGTCCAAGTCTGGAAAAGTTAAGAAATACATCTTCTTCAGTAATGGAGGGAAGCTTCATGCCTGGGATTAGCACACTGGTTTTCAGCGAATGATCCATCCTGTTATGCCCCACTATATTTTCCCTGACACATTTTAGAGAGAAGGTCTTACAAGGATCTGCAGAGATGGCTCGGCACGTACAGCACTTGCTGTACGAGTCTGACGACCCAAGTTTAGAGTTCCAGAGCCCACCTAAAAGTTATGGTTACATTGTGTCCCTTCTAGGAGATGAGGGTGCAGATACAGAACTCCCAAAAGCCAGGTCACCTGTAGTGTGCAGCAGTGAACACACACACAAAGGAAAGGCTTCTCGCTCTGTAGAAAAATTCAGAAAAGCTGAGCCTCACAGAAGCATTTGTTGGTATGTAGGTGACTTTGAGGTGTTCCCTTACAATTAAAAAAGATAGCATGTCACAAAGAAAGTTCATGATATAAGCTACTTAATCACATAAATCAAGAATTCTATATTTACAAACAAAGCTGTGGCCTGTGGTCTTCTAGAAACAGCATTTTGAGCTATAGTGTTAGCTTTTGGTTACTGTGACAAATACTTAAAATCTGAAACGTGTTTTGATTCTTGGGTTCAGAGGTTTTGGTTGTGCTTGGTCGGTTCCATCACTTTGGGCGGGAGACAGGGAGGCAGAATCACATGTGGCAGGGGTTACCTACTTCATGGTGGCCAGAATGTGAAAAGAGAAATGAAGGGAACAGGGCAGGATGTACCTTTCTTTCTTTTTCTTCCTTCCTTTCTTCCTTTCTTCCTTCCTCTCTTCTTTCCTTTCTTTCTTTCTTTCATGAGAAGGTCTAATATGTCAGCATCTGTGCAGACAAGGGCACAGATCTACATGTATCCATTCTTTAAAATTACTTTATTAATGTCGTTTTATATTCCAACCACAGCTCTTCCCTCCCAAACCTGCTCTCACCTCCTTCATTTACCTGCCAGTCCATCTCCATCCACTCTTCCCAAAGGGTAAGGGCTCTCATGGGGAATCAATATATTTGGCACATTAACTTGGGGCAGGACCAAGCCACACCCCTTGCATTAAGGCTAGGCATGGCATCCCACCATAGGGAATGGGCTTCAACAAGTACCAGGAATCCTGGTCCTACTGCCAGAGGCCCCTCAGATAGTCCAAATTTCTACTGTCTCCCACATATGGAGGGCCTAGTTTAGTCCCATGGAGATTCCACAGTTGTCGGTATAGAATTCTTTTCTAGGGAACACTCCAGTGATCTGCTTCCTCCAACTAGGCAATACACACTCTTTACCACTTTGCAATAATGACATCATGTTAGGAATTCATCAAGGATTTATGTATTGATTAAGTGAAAGCCTTCAAATTCCCACTGTATAAAAGTTGACAAAGACTGGCAAACAAGCCCCCACTAAATGAGTCCATAAAGTCATTGTATATTCAAATCATAACAAGTAGTCAGATTTCTAGGTTAGTCTACATCTATTTCCCATAATACATTTTAGGTGGAATTATGTTAGTATTGTTTGAGTGGACTTTTAAAAGAAGATTTATTTAACTCATGGAGGTGAAGGTGTGCATATAAGTGCAGCTGCCTCAGGAGCCAGCAGCATCAGATTTCCCTGGGGCTGGAGTTACAGATGGTTGTGAGTCACCTGGGTGCTAGGAATAGAACTTGGGTCTTCTGCAAGAGCAGTATGCACTCTTATCTGCTGAGCCATCTCTTCATCTCCCTTGATGAAATGTTTTTTGGGAATATTGTGAGAAGAAATCATACACTTAGTTGGAAACAAAGCTTTTGCAGAATGAGCAATTAAGGAAAACTTTTTCAACTGCATGTTTTGCTCTCTATTAAAATACCAGAGCTGGGGGAACAGCACACTTGGAAGCATCCTCTAAAGGTAACTGGTCATTGGAGGCCTTCCAGGTTTGGTTAGAGGACTCTAGAGGTTAATTAGAGTGATTTTCTAGTTTGCTTTTGCTTACCTTCTGTCTCCCTAGGGTCACTGTGGGACTGATGTGAAGAAAGGAAGGGGGAGGAAAGCAGGAGGGTGGGAATAAACCAAGATGAGGTGATGTCCCAGAAAGAGACAAGCAAAGAGGAACAAAGAGGATGCGCCAGGTGACTGGAGATGAAGTGAATCAAAATGTACATAATAATGTCTGAAAAGAGTACCATCGGGCAACTCTTTCATCTCCAGTGCCGTCGTTACTCATGGGAGCAGCTACCGGTGCAGTCAGGCAAAGGGACAGGTAAGAAGTAACAAACTCATTCTTCATACTTATATGGCATTCTTGAATGATGTGTGTATAGGTTGAATTTTTTCTGAGTAAATAAATAACTTAATAAAAAGAGAAAAGCAAAGTATTAATATTGGTAGCACTTATTAAATATTAAGATCCAAATACCCAATAAAATGCTGAACACATTGTTCCCCTTCTTGTATCAAATCCATTGGCTCCCATTGTGATAGAGAACAAATTAAATGGCTTACAATCAAAGTGATAAAATAAATTTAAATCATTTGAAACTGCAACAGTGTTTCTTTTTCAACTGCTTAGCTGTGTTTCTCAGTGGAGGTAGCTTGCGGGTGGTGATTCAAGGTGTGTCTGTGTCTGTGATTTTCATTCCCTTCTTCATTACTTCAGTCAGCAAATGTATTGTGATTATTAATTCCTATTTTGTACTAGACACAATGTAAAACACCAGAGACAGAGGACCCACTCCTTCCTTTCATAACATTCCTAGAAGAGTAAACAAACTCTGAAAATGATAGTTAATTGGGCTGTATGTTGATCCATTTCATGTTGTCAGTAAGTCATTACCATAGCCTGGATGAGTTAGAAAGCAAGGAGGTTTATTTTGGTGCATGATTGTAGAGGTCTAAAGTCAATTTACCCATGGCATTCTTGCTGCCAGAGTCCCAGATTCATGATGCTACCTGGTAAGAGACAGATAATGTCGCTGTGTGTATGCATGCACATATACTTGTTCTCTAGTCTCTCTTGTAATACCATTAGAATTTAATCATGAGTCTTCACCCTGATGATTTTATCTAATCCTAATCATTCTCCAAGGCTTCACCTCTGGACACCAGAGCTGGATTAAGTTTCTACCCCCTTAATATCTCACACCAGTTATTAAATTTCAATGTGTGACCACTGTAAAATATGCTCAAGTCATACCAAAGCTGTAGGAAGTAAGGTACCTACCACTGTAAGAGGGAAACATTAGTAATTTTGACTTGGTAGCTAAGGAACACCTGTATACTGATCTAAAGAATGAGTATGGTATAGCTGGATGAAAGAAGTGTTTGACATAGAGCAGGCAGTGTAAGCAAAACCCAAAAACTAACCTGGTCTAGGGAAATGAATTAGTTTTCTATTATTCAGAGGTATGTCCCATCGAAGTGGAACCACTAGAGAGGGGCCACACTCAGTTATGTTCTCCAGTATTCTATTTCTTTCAAATTCTGTGATCAATGAGGTCAGGGTGGTAGCTAGAGATTGACCATGATGGGAGGAACATTCATGCTACAGAAATTGGCAGCTGCCTGAGATCAGGTTTTTTGTTTCCTGGAGAGCTAGTTGTTAAACATTTACCAACATACCAATGGACACTGATCCAAGAGACTATACAGATACAACTATAGATCTGTGATGTGGCTTTAATTCTTTTTACCCACTTCTCCTGATATTCTGTATCGCCTACTGGCAACTGCTCTTAAGCTGAAAGTGGGATGGAGATAAGCAGCAGGGTACCACTGCCAGTGTTTCATTTCCCTGGTCTCCTTCAACTGTGAATCCTGCCATCTTCACACATGCCAACATCCTGTGAGTTTTTCCACATTGGCTGTTTTTCAAGTCAGAGCTGTTAAAAAATAAACTGGCACTGTTTTCCTCAGACATTAATGCTCATTAACACACACCTAGACTCTAATAACTTCAGTTTCACACCTGTGATTCGATTTACATGAAGAACTAAAGCTTTGCTTATGTCTGCTTCAGGTTACTCAGATGAAACTAGCATTTCTTTTCTAGAAGAAGATTCACCTCTTGCAAATATCAGAAATCTGTTTAAAATATTACCAGCGATGGGCCTGGAGTGTCACTCAATGGTGGAGCATTTGCCAAGCATGTTGGAAGGTTCCAGGTTTCATTCCTGGCATAACAAATAGATTTATCAGGGATAAATCACAGTCTATCTTGCCATGGTGACCTAGTTTCCATGGCAAAGGTCATAAGCTATGATCATATAGGGAATAAGAAATAGACAGGGCATGAACAAGGTTTAACGTATGATACTTCGTCGTTTTCAGTCATTTGAACTCCCTATTATTCCTCATTCCTTATTGATTTCACACAGATTTATGCTCAGAGCAGACTGGGTCAGTTCTCTTCTGACTTGTGGTTGGTGTCTGTCTATGTCCCTTTAAGGAAAGTCAGACAAGAAAGAGAAAGCTCTATCCACATGATGGGTGGAGTAAGTTGAAAGAATCTGGCTCTATCTGAGGGGTAGATGAGAGAACTCAACCTAATCACAGCATGCTTGGAGTTTGTTTAGTTTTCACATTATTGTATTGTATTATATTGTAGTCTTGTATTGTAAATTAGCATTTACAAGTTTTATCCATATGATTTTTTTTCAGAAAGAAGGGGGTTTTATTCTGAATTTCATAGCAAATGTTTTGGAAGAACTGCGTGAATCAACATGAGTTCATAAACCATGCTCTCCTGTAGATTTTGATGTGAAGCCCTTGGTGCACAAATACTGAAATCCCTTCGTGAAAGTAATTGACATGTGTAGTCCTCCTAAAGGCCACTGGGAATGACAAAAGAAAATAGACAGAGATGGAAGGAGACCCCTTCCCTAAGTCAATTCTTTTTGCTTCTAATGAAATTTCTTGGGGCTGAGGATGTAGCTAAATGGTAGTTTATGTTTAGCATGTGTAAATCCCTGTTTCACATTCCCAGTACAAGAGAGAGAAAAAAGTCTGGATCCAACAAGGCACTATCAAAACTAATAGAGTTGGTGTTAATATTAATAAACAGGATGATAGGATTTTTTCAAAGCAAATTGTGTAAACATTTATGTAAATTAGCTTTCTAAAAATGTCAGTTATCCCATTCACCTGCCTGTACATAACTCTTGTTTTTATTTTTATTTTGAAGTAATTGATAAAAGCATGAAGTCTAGTTAAATCCCACACCTCATGGCTTTCTGATAATGCTGTAATGAGCATACCATTGAACCTCACTGTGCCTTGCGCCTCTTATTTGTAGAGTCAAAGTAATGATGACTGTCACCCATAATTAATGTAAGCATTTAGGAAGATAAAGTATGTACAGCTCTATGGCCATATCTGTGACTATAGAGTTAAAATGATTTTTTCTATATGCATCTTTAAAGCTCTAATTTGTAGTATGAAATAATGTAAGAATCATAACCCAAGGCTGTACATATGTATATACACATATGTACATATGTATATATGAATTCAGGAGGGCAGTGGATGGTGACTCTTCATAATAGAGAATTAAACTCATATTTTTGCATACATTGGGGGCATGTGATTATTTTTCTAGAGCTATATTCTGAAATATTTCTTTTAAAAGTATTTTTTGATTTTACACAGTTTCTTCCTTTCTTTGTAAAGAATAAAAAATAATATAACGAAAGTATTGCTCTCTCAAGTTCTCTCTTCTGTGACTGTGTCAGTTACAAATGAAAAGCACAGAAAGAAAAATCAATGTCCAGAAATTTGAACTTGTCTTTTTTCCCCCATTATTCACCCATGGCTAGACTTGACTGTATAATTGATCTCAATAGACATTATAAGTTATACCCTCCTAGACTAGATTAGCTTATGACTTGCAGGATAGAGTCTAGGTTATTTCTCACATTTTGACAGATTCTTGTTTTGTGTGCAAGAGATTTTAAAGTAAAATCATCGGTGTTTCCAAGTGGGAAACATTATCAGTACAAAGTAGTTCAAGCAACTGAATCTCACCAAGTATTCCTTGTCAAATAGTATATATATATACATATATATATAATTTTTTTATTTATATTATATCCCAACCACAGTATCCCCTCCCTCATCTCCTCCTATTCCCTCATGTATCTCTTATGAACCCCCTGAGGTCAAATAAAATTTAAAGTGACTTGAGATTTGAGATTGGCAAAGGGCACAACATCTTTCATTTTGTCAGCTGTCCCCCGTGCTCTATCATTTCATGATGTCTGTCCACTTAGACAATTGAAAAGCCTCTCATGGTGTTAATCAGACTGCTGCTGCATGGATATCATGTCCTCTGGAGTCCTCAAGGCTTCTAAAGCCTCTAGGCACCTCCATTTGTCTGCTGTTGCTGGTTTAGCAATGCTATTTCAATGCCATAGTGACTTGTTGGAAGGGCACAATCCTCCAGTAAGGTAGAGCTCAGCCATCCATACCCTGTATCTCTATAAATTCTGCTTCATTTCATATTCTGGGCATTCCATCTCAGAGGCAGGCACATCTTTATTTATCCCTTGAAACAAAAAGAAATGGCTATCTTGCTTCTTCTAGTTCCTTGCAATCTTTTGTTTTTGCATAGAATGATCACAATTCAGCAAAGGGCTCTTGGGTTTGAGTAGTTGAGAAGATAGTATTAACAGTCATATGTGTTTTTATTAATAAACTGGAAGAGAAAAAAAGACAGTTTCTATATTTGTGGAGATAATTAATAGAATGAATAGGGTTCATGTGATGCATTCCAGGGGACTAAGGTGAACAGTCAGTCATCAGTTTTTTCTCTGTTGCTTTTAAGGGGTTGAGGTAGGATACTGGTACTAGAACTGAGAGAGAGAGAGAGAGAGAGAGAGAGAGAGAGAGAGAGAGAGAGAGAGAGAGATCCACCACAACCTGGATAGAAAGGTTACTTGTGTCTATAGGTAGGGTAGAGTAGATGGGTGTGGGATGTACTTCCTGGATTCTAGCCTACAATCCTTTGACCTCTTGCCAGGGCTTCACATTGCTCAGCTCAACCAAAATCTAGATGTGGGGTGAACCCAAGTGCTAAGCATCATAGAGTTCAGCTTTGGGGCACAGAGAAGGAAGGGGAAAGGAGAAACAGGGATCCAGAAGACTTAAATGAGAAAATAGAAGAAAGTATCTTCTTACATAGTAGTTCTCAACCTTCCTGATGCTGCGACCATTTAATATAGTTGCTCATGTTGTTGTGACCCTCCAACCATAAAACTACTTTGTTGCTACTTCATAACTGTAATTTTGCTGCTATTGTGAATCATACTGTAAATATTTTTGGAGACAGAGGTTTGCCAGTGGAACTGTGACCCACATGTTTGCCATACAATAGCAAATACTAAATGGAGCCGGGAGCATAGCTCAGCTCAGAGGATTACAATTCAATTTCTAGCACTATAAAAATATTGAATAGATACAAAGACTGAGCATGAATACTAAGGAAACTAAAGGCTGGGTCGAGTAATGAATGAGCTAAAGGATGGGGGATCTTCTATTTTGTGCTGCTTCTCAAAGAGAAATCATGAGTTGAATCTAAATGATCCCATTTTGTTATACTTCTATAAGGACAAACCTTTATCAAAATGAACTCACCTTTGATTCACAACTTCCTAATTTGAAACAAAGCATCTGGTATTGGCCGAAACAATACACTGTAAGACCATCCGTCCACCCACCCACTCACTCACCCATCCATCCATCCATCCAACACCTGCAACCAGACAGAGAGTGCTGTCAATGTAGACCATCATCTCCTCAGTCCTGTTTCATTGCTGCAGAGGGAAGGCGGTGCTCCTCTATCACAGAGTAAGTCATCCAAAGGCCTGGGACATGTAGCTTGGTGGCAGAGCAGTTGGCCTTGACCAACAAGTATGAGTCCATCAGCTCCATCCACAGTACCCCCACCAAAAATAAACAAGTCATTCCAAAGTTATGGTGAAAAAATAACTAATTAATTTATTATGGTTTATTGAGTTGATAGACTCCACTGGTCCACATTCCTGTATTGTCAAACATATGGCTGCATTCAGCTGGGAACTTGGTTGGGTCAGAAACATTCTCCTTTGTCTTTCTTCCTCTACATTATAGCATCTTTATTTTTTAAAAAATTCATTACTACTACTACTACTATTGTGTGTGTATGTGTGTGTGTATGTGTGTGTGTGTGTACACACTTGTACAAAAATGTCCTTGTGGATATGTAGGTGTCATAGAACACATCTGGAAGTCCGAAGACAACTTGTGGGAATCAGTTACTTTCTTTCACCAACTGAATTCTAGATATTGAACTCAGGTTGTTGGGATTGGTGGCAGACACCTTTACTGGCTGAGCCATCTCACTCTCCAAGGTATAGCTTCTTAAACTGTGAGTTGTAAGCCTCTCTAGGGTGGTATTACTGAACATAGGGATCATGAAAAATTTGGCATCGGTATAATGTTTCTGAATATACAAGGACCAGAGTAATCAAATGTCTAATGAGGCTGTTTGTTTCTGGGAACACTCGGCCATGTTGCTTCATGTCACTACACTTCAGCCTTGCTTCACATAACCTGAATGTTTTGCACTGCTCATGACCTCATGTCCCACAATGCCAGTAAATGCTTTCCAAACACCTCAACTCAGAGCTGAGACTATTGCATGCTATCGCCTGAACAGTTTTAACTGTACATGGAAAGCTTTCTGCTCTTCTAGAAACATAGTGGTTGAATTACAGAGAAAAGATTTTTTAATATTTTATCATTATTTGTAAACATGTAGGTACCAAATTAGTAGGTTTTTGGATTGTATTGTGTTAGAGTGTCTGATTTTAAAGTTTGCTGCTTTTGATGCTGACTTGAGTTTCATTAAAAACAGTTTCAAAGTTTCGCATTGGATTAGGACTGAATTTCCAAAGACTTCTGAAGTGATCTGAAACAGACTTCTGTCATTTTGTACTATGTATTGAATGTGAAGCAGTGGCATTAATACTGATAAAAAAATCAAATTATCAATCAACTCTAAAAAAACCTTGAAGGTGCTCTATGTAAATACTCAGACAAGACTTAATGTGTGTGTGTGTATATATATATATATATATACATATGTATGTGCGTGTGCATGTTTGCATGTGTGTATGCACATGCATGTGCATGTGCATGTGGAGGCCTTTTTGGTTTTTGAGACAAAGAGCTACACTGATTTAGCTAGGTTGGTTAGTTGCTTTTTATCCTTCCCAATGCTAGGATTACAAGCCTGTGGCACTGTGCCTGGAATTTTACATGAGTGCTGGGCATCAAACTCAGGTCCTCAGTAATTATTTTACCCACTGAACTGGATCTTCAGCCCCAGTAGTTAATCCTTTATGCAGAAATAAACAGGCACATCTTTTCATTAGTGTGTAAACTTGGTTTTATCTTCTGTAACTTCTGAAACTATATGTGTACATAATATGCATATATTATATGTATTTATATATTGTATTAAGTATTTTTCTTTATGAAATATTTTCATTAAACATTTTATTTGTATGCCTATTCTATTTACCTGTTGTGCTGGCTAATTTTTTCTGAAACAAGTTAGGTTCATCTGTGAAGAGGGAACCTCAACTGAGAAATGTCTTCATCAGATTGTTCTGTGGGCCAGTTATTGAAATATTTTCTTGAATTATGATGTGGGAGGGCCAAGCTGACTGTGGATGGTGATACTCATAAGAAGATGGTCCTTAGCCGGGCGGTGGTGGTGCACGCCTTTAATCCCAGCACTCGGGAGGCAGAGGCAGGTGGATCTCTCTGAGTTTGAGACCAGCCTGGGCTACAAGGGCTAGTTCCAGGATAGGCTTCAAAGCTACAAAGAAACCCTGTCTCGAAAAAAAACCAAAAAAAAAAAAGATGGTCCTTGGGTGTATATGAAAGCACTCGAGCATGCTATGAGGAAGCCAAAATAAACCTGTGTAACTTGCTTTTGTTCATCATGTTTGCCAAAGCAAACTAAGACACCTCTATACCCAGTGCTGCATAACAATGTCTAGAGCAGAAAGGTGTCCTTGATGGAAAAAATTTAACAGTATCTAGTCTAGTTTCATTTCTGTTACTGTGTGGTATATTTCAACAAAAAGAACCATATAGGAGAAACATACAAATTTTGCTTAAAGTTCAAGGTCACTGTCCATTATTTTAGAAACTCAAGGCAGCAACTCAGATAGTCATATCACACCTACGGTCAAAGGCAGAGAGAAAAGAATATGGGTTTGTCAGTCTCTTCAGTATTGAATGTCAGCCTCCTTACAGTGGGACCCATTTAAGTCTCTGCTTGCAATATGTTTTGGTTGGATCCTATTGGCAAAGAGGTCACAGGATATAAGACTAACTAACCTCTTCGTCTTTGGGGATCATACTACATAAAGACATAAGCTTAAGTAGATAAAGTTCATTAGATATCACCAATATGACAGTTTGTCACTAAGAAATGGAGCTTTGGTTCACGAAGTGCAGAAGGGATCACCTGCAAAGTCAAATGCTACAGAAAAAAATCTAGAAATAAGACTTTCTATGGAAGATGATCCTGCTATTTTATTTTCACAAAGGCAAATGCATTCGCTACTCAGAAGTTTCTTGCCATCAGCATGGACAGTCCTGGTTCTATGCTTTAAGACATTTTCTTTAATATGGAGCAATAGTGTCACTCTCCATCCAAGAGATCCATGAGCAGACAAATCAGGGCTAGCAGTTTTATTCTTTAATTTCAAGGAAAGGGATGATATATGAGGCTGGGGAGAAATGGTCAAAGGAATGGGAGCATAAAGTTAAGGTCACTTAGCACCTATCGAGATGTCAATGAAGCATAACACCCAAACTCTCCCCTATAGTACTGGAGTTGGGAATATGGAACATAATAGAAATTAAAGTTCTGGGCAAGGCTCTATACCACTGAGCTATATCCTAACTGGTTGAGTATGTATGTGTCATGCCCAAAGCCCTAGTTTAATCCCCATGATAGCAAAAGCAAACAAACAAGCAAATAAACTCATAGTTTTATCTAGGTATGATGGCAAAGATATGCCCGAGAAAGGAGGACCATCACAAGTTTGAGGCCAGTTTGGCATACATAGCAAAACTCTGTCTCGAAATTATCAAGGCAAAGGAAAAGAGAGAAATCAGAGTTCTGCAGTTTGACTAGATCATGAATTGGAGTCAGTCACTCACTTAACAACCAGAAAGCATTATACTTACAAGTACTTTACAATACTGAAGACGGAAGAGGATGTGACCTTCACAGATAACCCTTCCTCCCCTGTGATGGAATTCTTTTTGCCCCTCTCCTCCCTGTTGTGGAATAATGTTTTTGTACACAGTAAAGATTTGTCACTCATATTGGTTTAATAAAATGCTGATTGGTCAATGGTCAGACAGGAAGTATAGGTGGGGCAACCAGACTAAAAGAATTCTGGGAAGAGGAAAAGCAGAGACACAGTTACCAGCCAGACATAAAAGAGGCAAGATGAGAATGCTGCACTGAGAAAAGGTACCAAGCCATGTGGTTAAACAAAGACAAGAATTATGGGTTAATTTAAGTTGTAAGAACTAGTTAATAATAAGCCTGTGCAAGCAGTTTATAATTAATATAAGCCTCTGTGTGTTTCTTTGGAATTGAACTATTGCTTGACCAGGCAGGACAGAAACTTCCGTCTATACCTCTCTACCAGATTAAGGTTGGCAGTGAGTATTCTCAGATTTCTCTCAGAACTAAAGGGGTCTTGGGAGGCAGACATAGCCTGTTTGCCTCATACAGATTCAATAGTAGACACAAAGCAGGTCATAGATATTCACAGAGATAATAATCCCAGTGCATGGTGCTGTCAAAGTACCCTGTTTTTTCATGAGGGGTGTATACTCTTTGTAGCACACATTTAAAGGGATCCAGATATCTCTCCAGTATTCCCTTCTGCCTCAGTGTAGCCTATATTTTTATAATTGTCCTGCAAATTATTTGTAGAGGAAAGAGTGTAAACACATAAGTCATGGTGATGAAGGATGCAGACTGAAACTTTCAAATGAGTACCAGATTCTAAATATCTAAACTAAAATTAAAATAATCCTTTTTAGGCACTGCCTTCTAGGTCGATTTATGAGCCATATAAAGAAATTAGTGTTTCTATTTCATGTTTACAAAAGCTAAGAATAAAAGAAGTTTACCAATTGTGATTACTAATCTTACTTATCTGAATGGCTCTTGACTCTTTTTGTTATTCTAATTTACTTCCAATGAAAATAAAAATAAGCCATAATTTTGAGTGCAGAGGAAGGTGGGGAGTACAAAGAATACATCACAGGCACTGAAAGTAACACAGAAAAAGAAAACTTTTTAATTCATTCTTTGAGAATTTAATACATATATGCAATACATTTTGATCCCTCTTCCAACTCCTCCCAGACACTCCCCAACTACCACATTCCCCCGTAAATTACATGCCCTCTTTCATAGCCCACTGAATCCAATTGGTGTTGTCCTTATTTGCATTGGTATAAGGCCAGAAGAATTTTTCAAAATGATTTGAAAACTAGTTTGAGTGAGGGTGAAATTGTTGGAATAGTTAGAAATTTAAAGTTGTCTAGTTCAATTGGAATAGCATCTGTTTATGTTCCAAGTTCCAGTAGATTTGTCTAAAGTATTATTTTCTTTACCTCAAACTATATTTTACTAAATGGCTAAGACATCTGTGTTAGACAGCCTCTGAGATACCCCACAGTGTTTCCTGCTTTGTAATATTCACTTCCTTGAGTAGATAGTGACATAAAGTACTTAGTGATGTTCCTCTAATGATCAGATTACAGCAAAGGTTGAGGGGACTTTACTTCTGAGATTAGTCACAAAAGATGGACTTCCTGTTCCTTTGTCATGGAAAAACAAACTGCAGTGTTAGAAACTGTCCTCTAGAGCAGTCCTTTTGGCGAAATACTAAAAGAGGATTGCAGTTAACAGCCCAAAGTTACTGGATCCAAGAACTTAAGAGAACCCAAATTCTTCCAGCATCCATGTGAGAAAGTTTTGAAGAGGGCTATGTTACAATAAAGTCTCAACATGAAACCACAGTCCAGATAACACTTTGATGGCAGCTTTGTGAAACACTCAAGTCAATATTTTGAGCAAAACCTGTCAAGAGTTCTGATCCCCAGAAACTGGAAGCTAATAAATTCTGCTGTTTTAAGCCAGTTTTGCAGTGATTTGTTACACAGTAGTGGATAATTAATGTAGAATCACTCGTGTGACATAATCAAAGAAGAAAACATTTCTTTGTATTGTTTTCTGCTTTGAATAACACTATTCTAATAATACAAAGCTTAAGATTTTTATGAAGTCAAAGATCCTAAGATGTGAACAAATGAATACAAAAGGACTAATTAACTAATCAATAAGAATAATCCTTCCAGGACAGTTTGGTAGGATATAGTATAATGGTTACCCACAGAGCTCACTACTAGAATCTCAGAATGTGATAATTCATTCTTGAAATCATGGCTAACTGTGGTTGTGCTCTTCTTGATTTTAATCTGCATTTCTTATTGAAAGAAAAAGGTATTTTTCACTTATTTCAACCTTTAACATTTAAAGAAAAGGTCATCAACAGAATAGACCAGAATGGTTTCCAGAAAGATATTAATTAAAGTAACCCTGTAAACAGAATTCTGTCTCTCTACAAGCCCTACTGCACGCTCAAGCTCCTGTCATATCCTATGAAGACAGCCTCTTTTCCGGGCAGAGCTCTAAGCCTAATTCACTCTTGAGAGATGACCAGGTTGGCTGCTGGCCAGCAGCTTGTTTGTGGGAGCCTTCCTCCCTATTTCTGGCTACTCAGTTCATCTGACTGAAGCTGTCTGGCTTGACAGTGAGGCAGGCAGCAGAATGAAGTCATAGCTGCCATTCTGCCTGGAACCTGTGGTTCCTCACAGGTTTGGTGAGTGACTTACCATGGAAAGGAAGTCCAGCCTTCTGAAGGAAGTATCTTTCTTGGTCTGAAGCTTGTAGGAAAAAATACAAATTGAGCTTCTTCTCCCCTCCCCCTCCTCTTTCACTAAAGGCTCATGAAATAAACTGAGTTATTAATAACAGAGTGATTTACCTGCAGGTTTAAAAGTTGCCAAGAACACCCAATTTATAAGCCCTAACCCAGTAAGTTTACATTATGTGTATATGTGTTGGCAGATTACATGTAAAAAAGTAAAATTCACAGACATGAGGACCCTGGTATATAGCCCATAGCTTGAATTCAGATGGTTCCGACATTTCTACTATAACCCTCAATTCTAGAGGTCAAAATGGGAGCAGGGAAAAGATCCCAAGAGGGATCTAGGCAACTCTGAGAAAGGTAGCTTGGTGCTTTTCCTGACTACAACTTGGATACGCATCTTCATGGAAGACAGAATTAATGTCATATTTCAAGATAATCTGAAAAATTTTGAGTGATAGAAGAAACTCAAATTTCCTGTTAATGTAAGTCTGGTCACTTGCATTTTTGGCAGCGAAATACTCTGCTGACCCTTCTGGACATGCAACTGAGGCAAACTTCCACTGTTTTTCTTCGGATCCCTTGTATGAGAGCTGTTAAGAAGAGGTGAGAAATCTCTTCTACTGCACAGTCATTTGGCACTGCATCAGGTTGAATAAAGTTCCCCTGGGACCTGAAGAGAGTTCTTGGTTGTAGATGGGAATCTCCAAAAGTACACATCTGACTCAAACTACTGATATTTCATCAGCTTCATCCTGGGTAACCAGCCAATGGCAGGCAAGGTATTCCTTTCAGACAACCAGTGGCTTCATCTCAAAGAGACAGAGTTTGCTTGACTGGCAGACTTCATGGATAATATGTGGGTTGATGCTATATATGAGGGCAAGAAACACTAGAAGGTTTATACGTCACAAGCTGAGCCTCATAGTCAACGGGAGAGTAGTATGACCTGTTTTTTAATTCCCCTCTTTTAATGGACTTAGACATCCTCATTCTTTCTTATGTGTCCTTTCAATGCATCTCAGGAGAGTCAGCAGTTTATGGACTACTTACTGGCTGTTTGGCTTGGTTGTTGGTCATAATGTTTGCTTTCACCAAGAAAATGTAGGTAGAAATAAAAGGATGTCAGTATTGACATCCTTCATTCTTCCACTCCCTTGTTTTTTAAGTTCTGCCAGTTGTGACAAGAACAACATATCAGAGTGACTGTTGGGCACAGAATGAAAAAATAGAATAAACTTGAATCCAACTTGAAGTTCAAAACTGAGATCAATTCTCAGACCACTATGCTAGAAAGAAATACTAATAGTTTGTATTGGTCTTTTCTTTTTCACTGCTGGGACAAAGTACTAGACAGAACCAAGTTAGTGGAAAGACTGTTTTCACTCACACTTCCATGGTAGAAGAGGTTCTGGCTTTGGTGTCCAGAGAACATGTAACTCATCACAATGTTAAAGAACAGGGAGAGTGTACTTCTGGTAGGTGTCAGGGTCTCACAATGGGGTGACATCTGTCGGGGTCCAACCTTGACAGTGTTCACATGTTCCATGGTAGGAGTGTGTAGATTAGAAATTTTAGGCAGGGGGAACAGAGATATGAAGGAAAAAGAACAGGGAACCAGGAGGGCAATCCAGTGAATACTGAATTCACCCAAGTTTGTTTTCCATATGCTTATATACCCCAATCCAAAAGCAAGGAAGAAGGCAAAAGACTGCTTTAACATGACACAGAGTACAAAAAGAACAATTACCTGCTTTAATACCTGAAATATCAAGCCACTATATCCTGAGTTAGGCATTCTGTTGTTAAGGCAGGACATACAATGACCACACCTTAGACCAGGCATCCTGTAGGCAGCCACTTCCTGGGTTAAACTTCTTGTCATATTCTGTTTTTATTTTTTATTATTTTTTAATTGAGCTCTACATTTTTCTCTGTTTCCTGTCATATTATTGAAGGAGGACAAATAGGCTTGTATTCTCTGACCTTTTGTCAAGGTGGAGCAAATCCATCTCTATGGGCCATTTTAATATCCAAACACCCTAGGTCAGGATTTCTTGTTTGTAGCCACTCCTTAAGTCAAACTCTGTCAATGACTTTGAAAGAGCAGGAGTAGGCTTAAGCTCTCTGACCTTCAATCAAGGTGGAGCAGACCCACTTCTGGGTCCCAACAGGTAGGCTTTTGAAAGGTTCCGAAGCCTCACAAATGCTAGTTGGGGTCCAAGTGTTCAAACACACTAATCTACGAGGGACATTTCATATTCAAGCTATAACATTGTTGTAAGCCATCAAGCTTTGGAGTTATTACGTAGGATTTTCTGCACCCCCCTTTTGAAGTGTTATGGCTTAAACCCAGGGCTCCATGCAATAATCCCAGTCCCTGTTTTGGTGATTAATTGCACAATTATGAATAAATGCATAGACATATTTTAGCAGAGTCCTGACTAGTATAACTGGGACATTCTATGCTTTCGTGTTCAAACATTAGAGTTTTCATTCTCATGGAAAAGAACAGTAGCTATTATCTACCTCCATCCATTTATAAGGGCCACAAAGCATAAGTCGTGAGATGAGACATCCCTGACAGACAGGTAGCAAATCCTTGCGGCACAGGTAGGCATCTCATGGCATAAATCAGGTCAGGACTCCAGATATCTTGATTTACACATGGAACTTAAAAAAAATCACTACTTCTAAAAAACATTACTTCTAGAAAAATTTATTTTTCTAGCCAAGTGATCATATGTGTGTTTGTATAAACATTGGATATACAGTGAAATAAAACCTACCCAACATAATCTATGTACAAGAGCAAAGAAGCAACATAATAACCGTGTACTAGTTTTAGGAAATTCCTCCCAGGATATTTCTCATCAGCCTAGACACAATATAAATATTTTTAAATAGGAGGGAGGTATTTAGTTCCTGAATTCCAATACTGGATAGGCAAAACAGGAAGAAAAAAATTCTCTTAGAGATTAAATGTTGATCTGGCCTATCCCAGAGTTGCCACTTATGCAGCCCCAGTTATAAAAATAACTGTTAACTCTTCATTTCTCTTTTTTGCAAACCTCCATAATAAGTCTTACAGACTACTATTTTGCCGTTTCCCTAAGGATCTTCTAGAGTGGGCAGAGTTTGATATGATACACATGGTTCTATCTTAAAATGATATCACAAGATCATCTTTTTCAATTCTTTATTGTGATGTCAACCACCCATAACTCCAGTTCCAGGGAATCTGAGGCCATTTTTCCTCTGAGGACACCTGCCTACACATCTACACATGGTGCACATAAACTTAAGAAGGGACAGGGATGCATATGCACGCACACACACACACACACACAAATAAATAAATAAATAAATGTTTAAAAAGAGATTTAGGGGAAATGACTACAAAGAACACTTACTTTCTTAAAAATAAAACCTACTAAAGTGAGTCATTACAAGGACCTTAACGAACCAGTACGCTGAAAGGGACATGCAGTATGAAACTTAGCTCCATTTGCTTGGCTTAATATTTTACAGTTTCTCACTGCAAGTAGTAATCAATTAGGGCACCATGATGAAGGCAGATAATAAATTATAAAAATTTGAGTAGTCCTTTCTGCTGTTCCCTACCAATACCCTCAACCTGTAACTGAGTTCCTAGGCTACATGCTCATCTTGCAACTTGATGTGCCTCCATATTTACTGTCTTCTAGGTGTCCCTGAAAAAGCCAGACATGTTATTATATGGATGTCTCAGGCAGGGTTCTAATAGGAAACAGCTGACACACCCAGAAGAGGATAACTGAGGAGGATTTATTTGCAGATTTGGCGCAGAGGAATCATAAAAAAGTATGCAATAGCTTGTAACTCTTAGCAGCCCAATTGCTCTTGCTTTGGTCTGAAGGATGAGGAGAGGAAATGGGTCTCAGAATTGGAAAGGGGCTAGGGAGTTGCCACACTGTTAGATACCTGGAAAAGATCACCAGGAGATTTCCTCAAGCTTCAAAGAGGGAGCCAGTGGCATAATGACTCTCCCTGCCTTTGTTCCCTCTGTCACAGATCTTATGCAGCTGTTCTCCATGGGTCAAACACAACTGGCAGTGAGAGGCCATGGAGCCCTGCTGATGAAGACCAGACCTACAGAGTCCTGGCAGATAGCAGGGACAAGATGGGCAGAATAAAGTAAAGATACCTGCCTAGGGAACTCACTTCTGACAGCCAACCCACAGATCTGTGGACACACTGAGTGCAAAAAAAGTGACTCTCAACTACACAAACATAATTTGTATCTAGCGGTAGGACTTTTTATTTTTTCACATGACTTATGTTACAGTAAACGTGGATAATTTCAGAGTTCTTTGAAATATATTTATATTCAAATATTCTCACTTCACTCCAGATATTTTATAGTGGAGGGAGGGTGAATATTGTGTGTTAACAGGTGAAATACAGTCATCCCTGCTAGGACAGCCCCTGTGTTCTCTGACTGATGGGTACACCAGAAAACCATGCCAATTTCTTAGATGTTTGCTGACACTACAAGGTATGTGTGTTTGTTTTTGAGCCCCAAGGAGCCAAGCAAAACTCTGTATAAGACTCTTTAATTTTATAGATTTGCTTCTGTATTCAGAAACCAATATTCTGCACAGACAACAGCACAGAAACACATTTAGACATTACTGCTGCTCTCAATAAAAAATGAGAAAGATAAAACCTTCAAATGTCTTTCAAAATATCAAAGAAACAACTCCTTTTCCTTTCTAAGACAAAGATGTATAAAGCAGATGCCTAATTCTGTGCCCCTTTAGTCCTTGAACTAAAATCATATGAAAATATCTGTGAATTAGTCTTTAAAAAGCCTAACAGGTGATAAGCTGTCGTTGCTGAGTTCATTATCCACAATGTTAAATATGCTACTCCCTGGGACTGTCTCCCCTGTCCCTGATATAAAAGTTCAATATTGCTAGGTGTTGACATCAGCAGAGGGAATCACGTATTTTATTTAAAATTAGAGTTGGGGTATGATTAAGTTAGATGAGGATAAAATATGGTAATGTTACAGGGAATAGTCCTGTTTCTTCCTACCAGTGTAACATTCACAGAGCATGTCAGGTATCACTTATTAAGTGATGGTTACTTCTGATATTGTATTTTGGTGATAAAGAAGTAATGTTAATCATTTACTCTTTAGGCATGTATCAAATATCTTTGTCTCCCTATCACATTCTTTAATAATAGGAAATGTCCAACAATGAGACTCCATGTTGGCTCTCTGGAAGCAAGGCAAGAGGGAGAGTTGGTCAGGAAATGTGCTCTCAAACTAAACAGAGCAAGGGCACCACTGCATGTGGGGAACGCACTAATTGCTATTTCAGAAATGTAGTCAGCACGAGTGAATTAGGTTAAGCAAAGTATTGGTAACAGTACATGTTTGTGAGAATGATGCACACAGACTGCAAGCCACTGCTTGAGAAATGTGTCTTTGGATGAATTAAATAAAGAATAGTAACTAATAGATGATCCTGAGAGCCACCATTCTTCTTCAGTATTTCCTTACAGCTCTTTCAAATAGACAGGGTTATACCCACACTCCTCATATAAAAGGTAAATATAATATAACATGAAGATTATGGGTTAAAAATGTTTTTAGAGCCGGGCGGTGGTGGCACACGCCTTTAATCCCAGCACTCGGGAGGCAGAGGCAGGTGGATCTTTGTGAGTGCGAGACCAGCCTGGTCTACCAGAGCTAGTTCCAGGACAGGCTCCAAAGCTACAGAGAAACCCTGTCTCGAAAAACCAAAAAAAAATGTTTTCAGATAGCCATATTCTTTCTTTCATTAAAAGTGAGGGAACATTTCTCAACACTCCATGCCAACCATGAAATCTTAAATCTTCTGTCCCTTGAGTCCATTTTTTACAAAACAGTCTATGAGATATTACTAAGAATAGCCTAGAGGTGCTAGGCCAATACTAGCTGGTGGTACCCATACCTTTGACTTCTATGTTTTTAATGTCTGGTGATAAAGCCTTTGGAGCAACTGTGAAAACCATTTGCTAGCTGAACAAATAGATGGAAATGATAATGCTATTGAATAGTTTGCTAACTGAAAATGGATGACTAATATGAATATGTGTTGCTATAATAGTGATAAAACTTTCAATAAAAATAACTTTTGAAATATTACCCTTTTTACATGTAATGTTGATGAATTCTGGATCTGTCTTTATTAACTCACATAGTCAGTCCAAGAGACTGCAACTTCAGGATATAAGATGATCTTTTGTGTGTAAACAATCCATGGAGCTATAACTGGATTCATGTGCAGTGTGTTTTGCTACTCCTGGGCATCACCCCACTGTTTAGGACCACTTTCCTCTGCAGTAGGACTCTTAAAAACACAGAACATCTTATTGGAGACAAGCAAGGAAAACCTCTTTTTCCCCCAAGGATTGACACACAGACATTATATGGAAACAAACTAGTAATTAAGTACTCATGCATTATTTGTACTTCTGTTGCTATAGTTCTCAGCTGTGATGGAAAATTTGAGATGGTGCCTTAGGCCATCCTGGTCTGCTATGGCAAAATGTTATAGGCTTAGACAACAGGCATTTATTTATTGCTCACAGTTCTAGAGGTTTGGAAGTCCTCTCCTGATGAGATTTCTATTCTGGTTGTAGATAGCCATCTTCTGTTTGGACCCTCTTGTGGTAGAAAAAGAATTGAGAGCCTTCCAGGCCTCTCCCTGTAAAGGTAGTAATCTTAGTCATGATAACTCATTACCTCTTAAATTTTCACCATTGCATTGAAATTTGGGCCTTTGACATGTGAATCTGGGGAGAGGACACAAGCATTCAATCTCTAGCAGATGGAAAACAAAATAAAAGAAACACAAATTGAACAATTCTACTTAAGCATACCTTGTGTACTATAAAAAATAATCTCTAAGAACTTGATGCCATTTGCTGATTAAGATTTCTTAAATTATTAGGGCAGAGTGCCTAATGTTAACACAATAAATGAGTTTCTTGAGTGATTTTGAATGGGCACATGGACAACGTTAGAAGTAGGTGTGCATTCCCAAACAGATATAGATAGAAAGCAGATAACATGTTTTTGTCAATCAGAGGGACACATTTCTAGAAGGAACTAGGGCAACACATCCCATACACACCTTATACAAACAGCTGAGCTAATTGTGATTGGGCCTGGATGAAATGCTCTCTTCATTGCGTCAGAGTCTAGCAATGCACCTCTCTTAAGTGAAGGCTAGAAGCCATTATCATTTCAACACATGTGTCACTTGGTTTCTTATTCATAAGAACTATGGGTATCCTGGTGTGCTGTCTCTAGCCTATAATTCCAACACTCAGAAGACTGAGGCAGGAGAATCACACTGACTTTGGAGACAAACTGGACTGCATAGTGAGTTCCATGTCAGTCTGGTATATACAGTAAGAAAAATTACTATGACCAAGAGCTAGAGAGGGAAAGATTTATTTCAGCTTTCAGCTCACAGTTCTTCAGGAAGAGAAGTCTAACCTGTAGGCAAGAACTGAGCAGAGAGCTGGAAGAGTATTACTTAATAAAGCCAGGATGTTTCCCCTGGCTTGCTTGCCTTGCTTTCTTCTATACACTAGGACCACCTGCCTGGGTGTTGCACCCTCCAGCTGAGGCTGGGTCCTCCCACATCAACCATTAATCATGAAAATGCTGGCTTGTCTGCAGGCCAATGTGATGGAAGAATTATCTCAAGTGAGGTTCCTTTCCCAAGGTAACCCTTGTTTGTGTCAAGTTGACAACCCCCTGCCTCCCCTCGAAAAACAAAACAACACAATCAGGACACTATGTAAGACTTTAGATATTGACTTTTTTTCAATTTTAGCTTTAGAAAGTTTGATCCTTGTAGTGGCATTTCAATTGTATTTTAATAAATAAAGCTTGCCTGAAGATCAGAGAGTAAAACAGCCCCACTGGTCAGCCTTATAGACCAGGCAGTGGTATCACACGTCTTTAATCTCAGTAGCCACACTAGTTGCCCATAGAAACTGGGTGGTGCATGCCTTTAATCCCTGTGGTGCACAACTTTAATTGCAGTCCTAGAGAGGATTATAAAAAGAGAGGAGACATTATTCAGAAACAATCTCATTCAGAGATTCCTGGAAACAATATTGCCATTTTGGACTGAAGTCGAGGTAAGAGCCAGTGGATGGCTGCTTTGCTTTTTGGATCTTCAGGTTAGTTTGATTTATTAAAATGCAAATGAAATGCACTACAGATTTTGTGATCACTCTAGAAAAATGAATCCCCAATAATGATTTGGTGGGATTCAACAAAGCAGCTAGAAATTTTGTTAGGAAGAGGGAAGATGAGTTAATTTGTACTAAAATCCATGGAAAGATAATATTTAAATCATTTATGGACTATTTTATGTTTTCATTTCTTATTATTAAGAATTTATTTATATTTTTAAGAATTATGAGTATGTAAGGACAAGCATGGTAGTGTAAGCCTTTAATCCCAGCACTTGGGATTAAAGTGTCATTTGAATCTTTATGAGTTTGAGGACTATCCAGACTACTACATATTGAACTTCTCCTCTACCTCTCTCTCTCTCTCTCTCTCTCTCTCTATATATATATATATATACATATATATTACATACTATGTATATGTGTGTATTTGTGGGTCTGTATGCATGTGCACATGTGAGTACAGGTACCTTTGAAGGCCAGAAGAATGAATCAGATTCTGATTCTATGTAGCCGGTGTTACAGTGATTGTGAACTATCCATCGTTGTGCAGAGAACTGAATTTCAGTCCTCTGCAGGAGTAGTGTACACCTTTAAACACCAAGACATCTCTCTAACATCCATGTTAGTGCTTTAAAGTGAATATTGAGTTCAGAATTTTCACATGATTATGTGGGCTTCTTTGCGGTTTGTCTTATCATAAACTTGAATTCAGCCCTTATCAGGGTCTTTTGAAAACTTGATTTTTCAAAATATGTGCTTCAGGTACTATACATGAGGAGCTTCTAAAAATTGGCTCAGGCATGCTAATCTTAACCCTTCTGTAGTTTTCCCAATTCATGTTATTATAGAAGGTGGCCTTTCTATATCCAGCTCCCCTGACACATCTGCTGGAGTGGGTCATGGCTGTACATAGCCAATCTCTGTCTATTCATTATATCCAGAACTGTGGAATTATTTGTAGCAAGGTAACATGCTTTTTTAGGGATGAACAATCACACAATTGTTTGTTTTCCCTAGTATTTTGCATATCTAACTAATGTTAACTCAGGTAGAATATTATGAAGTTATTTTATGCTGTGGATAATTACTTGCAAATGCATTTATGGTTAGAGTAAAACTTCATGTTCATACAATTCAATTACCCAGCCTTTGGGTAATTATTTCTTTCCCTGCCTTTAAGAAATGCTATTAATTATCCTAACTTTACTGCTAGTGAAGACTTTTCTCTGAGTCTTACCTCTTCGGCTCATTGCACAAATCAGTGTGGAAAGCAGAGACAAGAGGAGTTTATATTTCTTTCTAAAATGTAAATATGTCAAGCATCAGCCTGAGTGTAGAATGTATTGAACAGTCCCAAGTTTTTTAGGAAGGGAATAGGATGAGAATTGTCTCCCCACCAAGCTCACATACTTGAACTTGGTGTTCACTGCATATACTTCCAGGGACAATTTTAAATAAGAAAATTCTTCATTTTAAAATTTCTGAAATTTCTAGAGGGACCAAAGGGCCCATCTTTAGTTCATGAATATTTCAGTTGGTTCTTGGCCAGTATATGGTAGATACAGGTGAATATTACAAACTACTTTCAGCAAAGGTACACACATTTTAATCCCACCTTTTTTTAAATGAGAGTACTATGTAATTGACTTTACTCTCGATAAATAGTAAACTGTATTTCCCCAAACAAGGTTTTGGCTTGGAGGACAAAATATCTTAATCCAACCACTATCTCCAGTTACAGTTTCTGCAGGAAGCTAACTCTGTGGTAAAATAGCTCATAGCACACACATCTTTTTGGAATGTACTACCTATCAATTTTGATTTCCCTTTGACTCCACCCCTCTCCCCAACAGAGAACTTAAAAGTATGTCCTTGAGAAAATTAGTTGGCAATGAGTATGAGCAATCAAATCTGTAGTATTTTTAAGCTTTATGGACTCTAAATTCATATGCAATACACAGATGCTTTAGAGTATCCATCATTATAAGACAAAAAGAAAAATATCTAGAATAAGAAGTATAGTGTTTGTGGAGGGGTAGAGTTATAGGAAAAGAATACCAGTGGGAAGGAAAAAACTTAGTTTTTAATTATCTTCTTGGCTTTGCTCAACCATGTATTTCCAAAGTTGAACAAAAGATTGTCTTACATATTCTCTCTCTCTCTCTCTCTCTCTCTCTCTCTCTCTCTCTCTCTCTCTCTCTAACCTATCTATGAATATATATGCTAATTCTCTACCATTAACCATCATTCCCACCCAGTAACAACATTTTTATGTTCCTGCTATTATGATGTAGAGAACAGTAGAGGTCAGAAAATGATATTTCAAATTATGTCATGTTGGTTTGCTGAAGTTCCTTGAACACATCAACATTACCCTGCTCTCTTGTCCATAGATCCTTTTCTCTATGGAGTAGTAGGAAAGGCCTCTTTCTAAAGTTATCTATAGGAAGGCAGGATCCTCCAGAATATTCACTTCCCCGCACCAAGTCCAAACTTGACCCTACACTTAGGGATCAGGAGAACTTTGTCTCTGGTTATTGTGTGTTCTGTAGGCCAACTCATCTCCCCTCAAAATAATTTAATCTTCTTGTGAATCATCCATCTTCCTATTCTCTGAGCATTGAGGAGGGTTGATAAGCTTCTGAGTCTCAATGGCTTATAAGAGGACCAGGCTAGGCCTCACTAGGTTTCATTCTAGCCTTTAGGCAAATGGTCCCAGAAAAAACAATTAACAGAGGACAATTTACCTTCAGAAACCTTAATAACAGGGTTACCAGGAAAACTGAACTCAGGCCAACCCCAAAGTATCTCAAGGTAATGACCAAATAAAGTCAGGATATAGGACTTGGCCAGGTCTGCCCTGAAATAGAAAACTATAGCCCTGACCTGTCCCCTAGCCAGTTAGAACATACTAATATGTTTGCCACTTGTTTAAGCCAGTTGTAGTTAAAACAACTTAACTCCCTTAGACACTTTCCTCAGTAAGGCCTAAAAGAAGCCTCCACCTCCTTCTCGGGGTCTTGCACCATCTTATTTCTGTGTGTGGCGACAAGCTAGTCTGCTGAAATAATAAGAAGGCTCTTGCTGATTGCATACATGAATGGGACTCTTTTGTAGGACTTTTCCAGAGCTTTAAAAGATTATGGGAAACTAACTTATTTATGATACTCCCAGCAGTCAACATTATGTCTGCCAAAGAAGTAAAGGAAAAGGTTATAGAAAGGGGTCCAAGACAGGCCTCCCTCTACAGCATGTGCTGGAGATAGGGACTTTCCTAGCCCTCAGGAGGTTGAATGCTGTATGTGTAAATACACAATTGTATTGAGAAATTTGCACCAGGATATGTGTAAAACATTTCATTAGCAACATACATAGAAGAGTTGGATAGAAGACAGTGGACCTATATTCCAGCCTGGCCCAAACAGGTGGCAATTATTTCTCCCTGCATTTTTCCTTTCCTTCTCCTGCTCTAGTTCCTATTAGACAACAACTAGCAACCCTCCCTCCCTTTTGCTCTTTGTCTTCTCCCTCCCTTAACCACTAATTAAATTGCATGCTCCAAAATATGTTGATCCCCTCTAGAATTGCCATTGTATTTCTGAAATCTAATTCAGTGTCTATTTCTAATGTTCAGACAATGGGGACAAATGAGGACCAAAGTATATTTAGTGCAACAAACAGTTATTTCTCAGCTGAAATCAACTCACGTCTGAAATATTTTTCTACCACCTCCCTCCCCAGAGGCAGTTCTATTTCCTTGCACAGACAACAATAAATGGTTGTTGAACTGAATTAAACCGAGGTGTAACTAGTGCATTCAGAGAATTCTGTGAATATGATTACAGAAATAAGATTAGAGCTCTTACAACTTGGCTTATGGCAAAAGGAAAGGCAGCATATGTGATGTGATACTGGGAAGTGTGGGAGAAAATGGGTTTTGAAAATTAAAATATATTCTGGATTTGGGGTAGGAAAGTTAAGTACAAATGAGGCCTTTCTGTACTACACTTTGTTTACGCTGGGTAAAGTGCAGCTTCCTGTTTGGAAGCAAAAGGTTTCAATGGCTCAAAAGGTCTCCTGGGGACTCACTCATCTCCTACCAACATAACATTTGAACCATTTGAAATGTAAATTAGTGGAAATATGAATTAGATTTCATTTGCAACAAATTTAAATAAGAGAAAGAAAAAAATAGATTTGGAAATTATTGCAACCATTCGAGAGCTCCAGACTCTGGTCAGTTTCCACATACAGCCATTATCAGCAGATGTGCCAGGCCCAACATTTGAGCATCATTCCTCAAACAGGACAATAGGCATTACGCTGGTCTCTTAGCATCATCATTGTAAGCAAACACCCAGTTATGGTTCTTCTCCCTTAATTCAGAGAGAATCTCTATGAATAGTAAGAGAACTCAAAAACAGAATGCTCAGGCAAACAGTTCAATTGTGTTTTAATGTTGTTAAGAACAATCACACATCTAAAAAACAACTGCTTTCTTGCACAGCTTTCTCACACTTGAGCACTCATTGGAACCCGCTGGAGGGCTTATTAAAACACAGACAGCTGAGTACCACCCCTAGAGTGCTTAATTCCACAGATCTGAGGTAGAACCCAAGAATTAGCATCTTTAACACACTCCCAGGTGATGTGGAAGCTGTTGGTCTGAGGCCCACACTAAGAAGCAACATCCTGGTAGGCAGACACTCTCTGGGGCCTTCTTTGAGAAGTAGAAAAGCTGCAGACTTTATAGTCATGTATTCCATGATTTAACAAACTGAGCACACGGCTTCTTTGTACCTGCATAATGGGTTAGGTATGGTTTATAACAAATGAGCCAAGGTTTCTTAAAACAATTGTTTTTGCATATGCAAGATGAAAATGCTTTCACTCACTTTCATTTACACAATAACATCGTCCTCAGCACATTGTCTCTTCAGAGAAAGTGTAGAAGTAATCACCAGCTGGACCTAGATTAAATCCTGATGGACTGTATTTAATGCACTAGTTTCATTCATTGATGCTTAATTCCCTATCATAAGAACATGTTCCTAGTGCTGAATTCTACTTGTTAAATAATTTCCCCATCAATTCTTATTAACTTAATCAGTTTTTATTAAAATGCAACAGAGGGTCTTTCTGTGATTTGAATATAAACTGTCTTTCATGGGATTAAATTGTGGAGTCTTGTCAGCTCTTGGGCTTTGGGGAAGTGATTGGATTCTGAGGTCTTTGATATAATTGATGATTTAAGCCCTTGATGGATTCAGAATATGAGTGTATTGTCAGAGGTTGTAGAAAAGGTAACACATGTCTGTTTTCAAGAAATTAACATCAAACTAAGAATAAGCTATGGTGGGCAGGTCCCTCCTCAAAAATATACTTCTCTAAACATGAAAAAAACCACACTAGTTTTTTAGTAAATGCACAATACTTCACTATCCATGGGAGATTAAATCTAGGACATTGCTGCAAAATTCAGATTATCCAATTTTTATATAAAGGAACACAATTTTTACACAGAGCCTACACAATCCTCCTGCAGACTTTCAACTGTCTCTTTTTTATTGATTTTTATTGAGCTCTACATTTTTCTCTGCTCCCCTCCCTGACTCTCCCCTCCCCTCTTCAACCCTCCCCCATTGTCCCTATGCTCCCAACTTACTCAGGAGATCTTGTCTTTTTATACTTTCCCTTGTATATTGTCTTTTCCTCCTTACCATGTACATTAGATCCTTGTATGTCTCTCTTAGTGTCCTCATTGTTGTCTAAGTTCTCTGGGATTGTGGTTTTCTTTGCTTTATGTTTAAAAACCACCTATGAGTGAGTACATGTGATAATTGTCTTTCTGTGTCTGGGTTACCTCACTCAAAATAATGTTTTCTAGCTCCACTCATTTTCCTGCAAATTTCAAGATGTCAAGTTTTTCTGCTGTGTAGTACTCCATTGTGTAAATGTACCACATTTTCCTTATCCATTCTATGGTCAAGGGGCATTTAGGTTGTTTCTAGGTTCTGGCTATGACAAGCAAAAGTTCTATGGACATAGTTGAGCACATGTCCTTGTGGCACGATTGAGCATTCTTTGTATATATACCCAAAAGTGGTATTACTGGATCTTGAGGAAGGTTGTTTTCTAATTTTCTGAGAAATTGCCACACTGACATCCACAGGGGTTGTACCAGCTTGCATTCCCACCAGCAATGGGTTGTTCAGTGGTAGAATTCTCAACTGTCTCTGGACAGCTTCAAATACCGGATACAATGTTAACCCCTTGAAAATACTTGTTACACGATACTGTTTAGGGAATAATGACAAGAAAGAAGTCTGGCAAGTGCAATACAGATGAAACCATCAACAGCCTAATGCCACTTTCAAAACTGCAGTTGCTTGAAAGCTTGGAAGTGAGACTTGCCTTTTGCGGGCTCTACTAGGCTGACTGCAAAATAACCACATGGAATTTTAAGGATGAGAAGATTCCTCACTTATTCTCATCTTTTTAAAAAGATTTTGTCCTAAATTTTTATATAAGCTATTTAACATTATAAAATATGCACTCCCGTGCTCCCTGATGATGAAGATCAATGTTAAGCCACCTGAGAAAGTAGAAACATTTATTGGTTTCAATGTTTAGCAAAACAAACTTTTGGAATTGAAAGAAAATAGAAATTGGTAAGGCATATAATCTTATGTTTTAAATTTATTTATTTTTTAAATTTCATTTTACATTCCAACCACATTTCACACTCTCACCCTTCCTCCCACCACCCCTCGCCTCCCCCCAGGCCACTTCTGATCCACCCCTCCCAACAGGTAAGGGATCCCTCCGATGGGGTGTCCACAAAGTCTGGTACATTAAGTAGAACATGAGACTTTTATTCTCATCTTCTTAATGGGTGTAGAAACCTTCTTAGAGCTGTATGCCACCAAGTTAGGGGTTTTGGAAAGGAGATCTCATGGAACACTCATGTCTTCTTTCAAGAATTAATAACTGTGCTTGTTTTGTTCCATCAGTAAACCCAAGTTGGTGAACAACTGGTTGCCCTTCCACCGATAAAGACACTTGATACAGGTGCTTTTGAGGTGGCTGCAATAGGGTGCAATATTGCAGCACCAAGGGAGTAAGAAGAGCCAAGTATCCTAGGTTTGAGATGAACTGTTTCTTATTCTATGACCTTTACAAGCCAAAATAAGAAAAAATAGCAATGGTAAGGGGCTCTTCTGAAGTTTTAGAAAGAAATGTGAGCAGCAAATTATGAAACTTTTATTTTATATTATATTTATCGGATTAATGATGATGATGCTTCTATTATTTTTGATAAATAATTGATAAATATTTTGAAGTAATCTGGCTATTTGCTTTAGTCAAACAGATCTCTTAATATTATTTTCAGTAGCTAATATTTGAGCTTGAAATAATGTAACTAGCATGTGGTTTGCATCTAGAAAGAAGTTCTTTAGTTTTATGTTGTGCAGTATATTGAAGTAGACCTCAGAGAAGATGCTGGAGCAATTTTCTTTAAAACTGATGTCATCTATTGACCAGAATCTATGTTTGTACATAGTATCACATACCAGGTAGATCAAACAACAGAAACTTAATTTTGACACAGTTCTAGAGACTAGAAGTCTGAAATAAAGATATTTATATCTGCTTTCACAGTTTAATAGCAAAAAGTTTATAGGGGTGGTTGAACCCCTCTGAGGCCTCACTCATTAGTATGTAAAATGACTACCTTCTCACTGTATCTTCTTTCTGTGCATGTCTGTATCCTAACCTCCTCTTTCTTTAGGGACACCTACTATACTAGATTAGGACCTGTTGTGGAATATTATTTTAAGATGTGCTACATTGGTAGAATGTGGAATATTTGTTTAATGATGCAAAGATGTCTTGCACTTCTTTATGTTGCATTTGTTTAACTCTGTGAAACTGTGTTACTTTGCCTATCTAAAACACCTGATTGGTCGAATAAAGAGCTAAATTGGAAAAAGCTAGGCAGGAGAGGGATAGATGGGGCTGTCAGGCAGAGAGAATAAATAGGAGAAAAAGATGGGAGAACAAGAAAAGGAAAAGGAGAGGAGGACACCAGGGGCCAGCCACACAGTCAGCCACTGAGTAAGAAAGGAAAAAAATATATATAGAATAAAGAAAGGTAAAAAACCCAGTGGCAAAATATAGAAGAGGAGAAACTGGTTAATTTAAGTTAGAAAAACTGACTAGGAACAAGCCAAGCTAAGACTGGGCATCCATAAGTAATAAGTCTCTCTGTGTTTATTTGGGAGCTGGGTGGCGGGTCCCCAAAGAGCAAATAGTTAAAAAAAAAAGAAAGACCTAACCTCATTATTTTAACATAATTCCTTCTTTAATGGACTATGATCCATAGTCATACTCTGATATACTAAGGATTAGGACTTTAACAAATGAACGTTGAAGGACACAATTTACCCCATAATGCTGTATGTAAACCCATTGCTTCTTGCTTATTTTGATGAGATGGAGATTATAATGTTTCTATATGTATTCTTATAAAACTTACATAAAGGTAATGTTTTGCATGTGTTCTAGAAGTTGTTTTGACCACCAGAGGGCTCCTGCATTAATACAATGAAGCATCATCAGAAAGACATGTTAATAATAATTAAATATGAAAACTAGGATTGCCTAGTGGCATACACCTCTAATCCCAGCATTTGTGAGACTAAGATAAGAGGATTTCATGTGTTTGAGGTCAGCCTGGTTACAGAACAAGTATTGTCCAATCAAGATTACATATTGAAGGCCTAGTGTGTGTGTGTGTGTGTGTGTGCTTTATAATATATACTTAACACCTATTGATTATGAGAGTTAAATGTGTGACATCTGTTCATCAGGAACTCAACCAATAATCATCTTAGTTAATTTAATGTTGTCGATAAAAATTGAGTAGTTATCAGAGACATCATTGTTCCAGGAGCATTACACATAGGATTCAATTGAATATTCTCAACTTGCATCTTATTTCAGCATTCTTATGATATAAAAATTTTAAAAAAGGTATGTATAGCTTGCAGAGATTAAATAGTAACACACAGCTAGCAAGTGGCTCAGAGGCAATAATCCCTATCAGTGTCATCAGCATTAGTTTCATCATACAGTCATTAGAAACCAGTTCTGACTGAGTTTTTAGAGGTTGGTAAATTTTCTAAAATACCATGGAAAAAATATGAACAAGTGTAGAGGTGATAGATCCAAATTTGTTTCATTGAGAAGCTCAGCTCACAGTCATTGCTTGGCCCATTTCTCTAGTGGATATGTAATATGTTATATCTGTTGTCCTTTTGCTCTTATCAATTGTTTTGTCCGAGTGTTCTTACTTGAAGTTTTCTTCCACATCAGTTAGGAATCATGCTTTTTAGGGACAGAAGCACAACTCATATTAGCTTCTGATACTAGGGCAGGGATGAAGTTGGCCCTGGATACACCTAAGAACAAAGAAACCAATTCCAGTAGGACCATATTTCACCTTCTTTCTGTATGTTTCTGTCATTGTCAAACATTAATGATGTTGGTTTTCAGTGAAAGCTTGGCCATTTTAGGTTTATGTTCTCATAATCTTAGGACCAGAGAAGGAGAAGAAAGTTATCCATCTGGGACATATTGAAAAAAAATCCAAGGACCAACCTTGAGCCATTTCTGTGTCCACAGGAAGTATGTGTCCAGGCCCCAGCTTCTTACTTTTCTTACTTTCTCTGAAAAAAAAATTGGCTAGGATGAAAGGAAGCCTCTCAAAACTCACACTGATAAAGTCATGAAGGAGCAGCCCCCAAGAAGAAATAGTCATGCTATTCCCAGAAAAAGGAAGATGTAAGGCACCAACAAAACACCAAAGATCCATCTAGAATCAGTCTATTCCCCTTCCTACCTCAGAAAGACAGCACAACAGAACTGGGTGGCTGGCCAGAACTGGGATTTAGAATTAAGTTCCAAGTTGACCTTGGCTCTTGAAGTCTCAGAACTTTTGTCATGCATAGTCAAAAGTGAACACTATTTGTGATTTAAGAATTTTGTTTTAGCATTCCAGTGTTTATTTATTAATTACAGATGTCTCTCAACTTAAGATGAGGTTATATCACAATAAACTCACCATAAACTGAAATACATTATAAATGTATTTCATATATATAAATGTATAAAGGTATTGAATATCCCTAGTGACAGTTTTATTGCTATCCCCATAATGGCTCCCTCATTCAAAATGATGACCCCAACTAAGACCCTAATCAGTAGAGGAGAGGGTGCCCAATTGGCCTTGCCCATCGTCAGATTGATGAATATCTTAAATGTCACAATAAAACCTTTATTCGGCAACTGATGGAAACAGAGGAAGAAACCCTCAGCAGAACCCTGGGCTGAGCTCCCAAAGTCCGGTTGAAGAGTGGGAGGAGTTAGAATATGAGCAAAGAGGTCAAGACCATGATTGGGACACCCTCAGAAACAGTTTACCTGAGCTAATGGGAGCTCACCAACTCCAGCCAGACAGGGAAGGAACCAACTTAGGTCCAAACTAGTCTCTCTGAATGTGGGTGACAGTTGCATGGCTGGGGCAGACTGTGTGGCCACTAGCAATGACACCAGTATTTATCCCTACTGCTTTTACTAGCTTTTTAGGAACCTATTTTCTTTGGATGGATACCTTGCTCAGCCTAGGTAGAGCAGGAAGGGCCTTAGACCTTCCCCAAAGCAATGTGCCTTACCCTTTCTGAGGAATGGATAGGGGGTAAGTTGAGGGGAAAGGTGGAGGGAATGAGAGGAGAGGAGGGAGTGGGATTGATATGTAAACTGCAAAAAATAGTTTGTTTTCTATTTTTTCTTTTTATTGCTTTATAAAATAATACCATTCAAAATTTCCACCTCCTCCACTCCTCCCATTTCGCTCCCACTCCACTCACCCTCCCATTCCATTCCTAAGAGAGGACAGGGTACCCTGCCCTGTGGGAAGTCCAAGACCCTCCCAACTCCATCCAGGCCTAGAAAGGTGTGCATCCAAATAGACTAGGATCCCAAAAAGCCAGTACATGAAGTAGAATCAAATCCCAGTGTAATTATCATTGGCTTCTCAGTCAGCCCCCATTGTCAACCACATTCAGAGAGTCCGGTTTGATCACATGCTTGTTCAGTCTCAGTCCAGCTGTCTTTGGTGAGCTCCCATTAGATCAGGCACACTGTCTCGGTGGGTGGACCAACCCTTCGTGGTCCTGACTTTCTTGCTCATCTTCTCCCTCCTTCTGCTCTTCAACTGGACCTTGGGAGCTCAGTCCAGTGCTCCAGTGTGGGTCTATGTCTCTATCTCCATCCATTGCCGGATGAAGGTTCTATGGTGATATTCAAGATATTCATTAATGTGGCTATGGGACAATGCCCATTCAGGCACCCTCTCTTCTGCTGCCCAAGGACCTAGCTGGGGAAATCCCTGTGGACACCTGGGAACCCTTCTAGAGCCAAGTCTCTTGCCAAACCTAAAATGGCTCCCTTAGTTAAGATATCTTCTTCCCTGCTCCAGTATCTGCCCTTCCTCCATCTCAACCATCCCACTCCCCCAAGCTCTCCCCAGTCCTCCCCTTTTCCCTTCTCTCTCCCCTTCTCCCCTTCCCCCACCCCACCCTCACCCCCATGCTCCCAACTTTAGCCTGATGATCTTGTCTGCTTCCAATTTCCAAGAGGATTTATATGTGTTTTTCTTTGGGTTCGTCTTATTGTTTAGCTTTTCTAGGATTGTGAACTGTAGGTTCAGTGTCCTTTGTTTATGGCTAGAATCCACTAATGAGTGAGTACATACCATATTCATCTTTTTGTGTCTGGGTTATCTCACTCAGGATAGTATTTTCTATTTCCATCCATTTGCATGCAAACTTCAAGATGTCATTGTTTTTGTACCACTGAGTGGTACTCTAATGTGTAGATGTGCCACACTTTCTTTATCCATTCTTCCATTGAGGGCATCTAGGTTGTTTGCAGGTTATGGCTATTACAAATAGTGCTGCTATGAACATAGCTGAACAAATTCCTTTATAGTATAATTGAGCATCTTTTGGGTATAGTCCCAAGAGTGGTATTGCTGGATCCTGAGGTAGGTTGACTCCGAGTTTCCTGAGAAACTGCCACACTGATTTACAAAGTGGTTGCACAAGTTTGCATTCCCACCAGCAATGGAGGAGTGTTCCCCTTACTCTGCATTCTCTACAGCATAGGTTATCATTGATGTTTTTGATTTTAGCCATTCTGACAGGTGAAAGATGGTACCTCACAGTTGTCTTGATTTGCATTTCCCTGATAGCTAAGGAAGTTGAACATGACCTTAAGTATCTTTTGGCCATTTGAACTTTTTCTGTTGAGAATTCCCTGTTCAGTTCAGTACTCCATTTTTTTAATTGGGTTATTTAGAATTTTAATGTCTATTTTCTTGAGTTCTTTATATATTTTTGAGATCAGTCCTTTGTCTGATGCGGGGTTGGTGAATATCTTCTCCCATTCAGTAGGTTGCCTTTTTGTCTTAATGACAGTGTCCTTTGCTTTACAGAAGCTTCTCAGTTTCAGGAGGTCCCATTTATTCATTGTTGCTCTTACTGTCTGTGCTACTGGGGTTATACGTAGGAAATGGTCTCCTGTGTCCATGTGTTGCAGAGTACTTCCCACATTCTCTTCTATCAGGTTCAGTGTGGTCGGGTAACACTAACCAGGTTCTTTACATATTTGACAAGAACTTTAAGTCTTTGAAGAAAGAAATTGAAAAGGATACCGGAAAATGGAAGGATCTCCTTTGCTCTTGGATTGGTAGGATCAACACAGTAAAAATGGCAATTCTACCAAAGGCAATCTATGTAATCAGTGTAATCTCCATCAAAATCCCAACAAAATTCTTCACAGACCTTGGGAGAATAATAATCAACTTTATATGAAAAAAAACAGGATAACCAAAATAATTCTATATAATAAAGGAACTTCCGGAAGCATTACCATCCCTGACTTCAAACTCTATTACAGAGCTACAGTAATGAAAACAGCTTGGTATTGGCATAAAAACAAAGGCGTTGACCAATGGAATTGAATCGAAGACCCAGATATTAATCCACAAACCTATGAATACCTGATTTTCAACAAAGGAGCTAAAATTATACAATGGAAGAAAGAAAGTGTCTTTAACAAATGGTGCTGGCATCACTGGATGTCAACCTGTAGAATAATGAAAATAGATCCATATCTATCACCATGCACAAAATTCCAGTCCAAATGGATTAAAACCTCAATATAAATCTATTTTTTAAGGTAAATAATCCAGGCATGGTGGTACATGCCTTTAGTCCCAGACCTCGGGTGACAGAGTCCGAAGGGAAGGATCTCTGTAAATTTGAGACCAGTCTGGTCTACAAGAGAGAGCTCCTGGGCAGCCAGAACTAAATACTTAGAAAGAAAGAAAGAAAGAAAGAAAGAAAGAAAGAAAGAAAGAAAGAAAGAAAGAAAGAAAGGAAGGAAGGAAGGAAGGAAGGAAGGAAGGAAGGAAGGAAGGAAGGAAGGAAGGAAGGAAGAAAGAAGGCACCAAATTCACTTAATTGACATCAGAGCTTATCACACCATAGTGTCCCTTTTTGTGCTCTCTGCCCCCCTTAGTTATGGGACTGACTGAAAGCTACAGTCACTACCACTGCCTGACACCATGAGAGGGAATCAGGCTATATAATGTAACTCCAAAAGAAGATCTAAATTGAAAGTATATCATAGAGTTTATACAGAACACATATGACATTCACACTGTACTGAAGTTGAGGAATCATAAGTGAGGTCATCATAAATCAGGGGTCTATTTCATACAGAACAATTTTGCTCTATGATCACTATAAACATACCAATATCCAGTACTGACTGATAAAAGTAACAGGTATGGATATGGATGGACTTCTTTTGTCCTGGGGCATCTTTCTTTAGTGGCTGAGTGATATGTGCTACACATGTCCAGCAACCCCACCTGTCCAGTTAGAGCAGTTGTGGAGACTATGCAATGAAACCCTAGACATTGACACTCTTTGGGAAAGAAGGCAGAAGGCGAAGAGAAGGTCTCAATATGGGAAGCTTTGTTTATTGCTGCCTTTCTTCTCCACTTCCTATGCACACTGTATATTTCTGATCTTCACACTACTTCTATAAAGCCCTACTGGTGCACCAGGCCCCCTGTGTTAGGCCCTCTCCACTATACCTATGGGAACATGGTGATTCTAGAAAAGGAAGCTAGAGAAACTGTTAGATTTTTCAGCTTTAGTTTTATTCTTATCCTATGGTTTGCCATATGCCTTTGGCCATGGCAAATTTCACTTAGTTTCTATAAATATACAGGTAAAGAATATGGCAAATTTACTTCAGGGTTTATTCTAAGTATTTGTGAAACAATATTTGTGATTCTGTAGGCTGTATGCATAAAAGACTTAACAAATGCTAATTGGAAATTCATGTGGTGGTATAATAACCGCTTATTTAAAAGTTATCATATCTCAGTATTGCACTAAGCACTTTGTGTACATGATCTCACCCACTGTGACCCTAAGTGGGTTACATTCTTATTTTCATTACCTAGCATCATTGTATAAGTCAGATGTTTTGTCATTATGACTAAATACTTCACCAAAAAAAAAAACCAAAGGGCAGAAATTCTTTATTTTGCTCATGGTTTCATCAGCTGCAGTTCTCAGTCCCTTAGCCCTATATCTTTGGGCTTAGAGTGAGGCAGACATGATGGTGGCAGGAACACATGTTGGGAGATGGCCTCTTTGTGGTGGACAGGGCCATGAGGAAGGCACTGGTATAACCTTCCAATGCATGTCTCTAGTTACTTCCTTCTTTCACTAGGCCCCGTCTTGTATAAAATTTTCCAAACCTTCCAAAATGACACTACCAGCTGAAGAGCAAGCCATTCAAAGCACGAGCCTGTGGGGAACATTTCACATTCAAACTATAGCAATCACTCAGCTAGGAAGTTGACACAGGTAGGATCTAAATTTAAACCTCTTCCATTCTAATACCGTAGCATACAAAATTATTAAATTCTAAATAAATTCAAGAGCAGCATAGCCCTGTCATGAAGTACTTCACTCTCCTCTGTATTTAGCAAGTCTTTCAATCTATTTGAGTGGGCCTTCTCTTCTGGAAAGTTTGTGATATTTGGAGATCTTTTCCATTATAAGTCAAGAAGCCTATTATGTGTGTTTTGTTTTCTCTCTTAGAAGCATTAAAATCAGAATCTATTGTATTATTTAGTATCCCATCTTTTCTTCTGGAACTCTCCCAAATACATTCTTGAATGTGTGATAAAGCTAATTAGGTCCAGACAGATTTCAAATTAGCTATGTGTTTGTTTTTTTTTTTAATTTTCAGATCATTATCTTGGTATAAAGATAGGATACATGGGTACAATATACTCAGTGTGGTACACAGATGATTTTTTATGGGAAATAACTGAATGTATCTTGTGTTCTCTATACTCCAACCTTGCTGGTCTACACTCCACTAGCTGAGAATTGTATCTCTTTTTCCTAATACCCTAAGATGATGATAACATAGCCTTCTCTGCCTTATCCTTAGATCTCCAAAATAAAAGGACCATAAACTTTGTTTTTTTCTTTTTATAAATTTTCTTGTTATTTTTTAAAAACAGAAGTCTTCCTCTGTTGCCTATCTGGTCCTAAACACATAGCAATTTTGTTTCCGCCCCGGTACTTAGGTTATAGGTATTTACCACCATGCCCAAATTCTTACTTCTTTTTAATGCTGTCATGCAGCAGTTTTCATCACTGAGGAAGGAAATGCATAACTCAGGTGACACAATTCCAATCCTGTTTGTGCAATTCATTCACAACTCTCTTTGCCTTAGTGGAAAGGCTGAAGTTATTGCCCCATCCTCTTGTCATGGTGTTTAAGTTTGGCCTTCTAAAAACTTCAGACAACACACACAGACAGGGAGGCATATTGTGTGGCAAAATGAGCCACAGGTCATGTAGGTCAGGAGTCTGAGAGGGGAAAAAAACCAATAAAAACAAATGTGTTGGGCCAAATAATAAGATATAAACAGAAATGAAGTGAAGTCACAAACCAAGCCAGAAAAGAAACAGAAACCCCATAAGAAAACACACTTAAGGAAATCAACAAAATTTGTAGCCAAAGGAACATCAGGAAGGTCGTTCCCAGATGGCCATCTCTCCTGGGCAGTCATCCCTTGGGAATGGAAACTCAGGAGCAGACATCCAGACTCCAGGCCTTAGGCCCAAAGCAGAGCACCGCCTACAAAGGGACTGGGCCTTGAACTTCAGGAGCTGTCAATGAACAAAATCTAAGGGGTTATTTCCTCAAAGTCTCATCCTTCCAAAGGGGAGTTCAGTCCAGAGGCCCCAAAATGTGGAGTTAAGAAAACAGCATATGAAAGGGAGGAAGGAGGAGCCTCCTCATTTCTCAGAATTAGAAAAAAAAAATTGTTCACGAGCAAAGCAATTTGTGGCAAAGACCTGAAACTTTGTAATTTTACAAAACAATATCTGATCCCTACCTCTTCACTCAATCTGTAGCCTAGGAGAATTCATTTCCTCTCTCTATATTTCACTTTCCTCATCCATTAAATGGAAATGATAATGGAAATGATTTGCCCATGTTATAGTGTAAAGAAAAGAGTCCCTGTATGAAAAACACTCCTAATGTTATCTGTTGTGATGTTAGTGAGTGGGTAAGGAGCAGAAAAGGAACAGAAGTTAACCAGGATTAGCAGAAGTTCTTCTATAAGGCAGAGAAGGTTTCTATGATAGATAATCTTGATTTCAACTTAATTGGGTTTTAAGTAATCAACATATAGGAAATTAATGAAGCCCATTTTGCAATGTGCCTGTGAGGACCTCTTTAAATATGGTTAGAATGGCTTATAATGAATAGATTAATTCCTTGCTGGAGCATACATTTGGCATTGTTAGGATGTGATAAAAGGGAGAAGGTAGATCCTACTTGGAGAGAGATGACTGGTGACCTGTCCTTGGGGCATAGCTTTCTCTGACTCTTCTTACACTTCCTTTTTCTGTTTCCTTGTCACCATGATGTGATCTGATCAATTCCTTCATGCCCTCTTCATAAGGATGGAATGATTCTCCTCGAGTTGTGAGCTAAAGCTGAGTATATGGCTATATTTGGCATTCAGAAGGCTGAGGTAGAAAGAGTGTCATGAATTAAGATCAGCTTGGGTTGCAGGATAAGAGACCCTTTTTAGGAGGAAGGAAGGAAGGACAGGACAGGACAGGAGAAATACCTCCGTGCTTAAGGTGCTTCCTGCCATGGTAGAAAACATGATTTCCTAGCACCCATATACAAGGGAATCTGATGCCCTCTTTGCTATACATACATATACATAATTAGAAATACGTTTAAAAAAGACAAACTGCGTTCCAAAATAATTCTTCCTTTCCTTGCTTCTGTCAGGTAATACAGTTCTGTTGTAAATATTTTGATTGCAGGTTTTTTTAAAAATAAAATCTCATTATGTAGCTCAGGCTGGCATCACATTCTAGATCTTCCTTCCTCAACCTCGAGAGTGCCTGGATTACCAGCATATCTAGCATAGTCACTGTGTTCTCATTTGGAATTTCTTTGACATCTAAGTCTTCCTGGATAGAAATCCCTCCATTCACCTAACCCATCAAATAAATATACCCCCAATTTGCCATTCTCAGATGCCATCAGAATTGTTGGGAACAAATTCTCCATAAAGACATCAGATGTGGTATGAGTTTCTCATTGACTAAACCCCCAAATCCTGGCATTTCTAAAAATTCCTGGGCATTGGGAGTTGGAACCAGGGAATCAGCTACAGTACATGGTAGACTGCAAAACACGTATGCATTGGGCAGAGAATGGAAAAACAACTGCCACTGCTTTGGGCTTTTCCTGAGCTTATCTGAACCCTCATGACCTCTAATGGCTGAATCAATACACAGCACATGGGGCTAAGAAAAATAAAGATAAGGTAACAAAAATAAATATTCATTATTCCCATATTCGGCCGTGTGATCTATTTCAATACGCAACTGTTTAAACTGTCTAGTCATTGGGTGACTTCACTGTAGGTAGTATATCAGAGATTTTTTTTTCTTTCCCATCACTTTATATGAACATGGCTGCTGTCTTAGCCAAGCTTAGCTTTTTATTATCAAGTAGGAGCCTTACAGTGTTGTTGGGGCGCAGAAAATGATATCCTAAGGTGTGGGGCTTTGACATGCTAAGATGAAAAAGCCCCTCAGTAAAAGTTTCTGGAACATTTCCTTGTTTCTCTCTGAAGTGCTGGGAGAGGCCTTCTCTGAAGTTCCTTTATCTGGCTGAAAAAGATTCTTCCAAAAAAGATGCAATTGTCTGAAACTGCCTCTCCAGGAAACCTTGTCAAATAACCAGGAAAGATTAACTATGGGAGAAGACAGGAGACTAAAAGTGCCACCTCACCCTGACAGAATTTTATCTAGGCTCTCAAGAACAGTTCCAGAGATTACCTGGAGACTGCCTGAACATTTGTTTGCAGTAAAGTTCCTGAACTTGTTACTATCCTTCAAGTCCCACGGCCCCTGAGAAAAGGCATATATGCTTTAGCCATCTGTCCCTTTCTATTTTATTTTTTTATATCTTGTGTAACTCCTGTGCACATGTGTACACTAACAGATTTGCTATACTTGCCTTTTGTTAACTTGTATTACATTACTAGGGTGTCCATCATATTCATCTGTGATAAGCAACACAGGGAACACCTATTTTCCCACTTCCACACTCAGCTGTAGAAACAGTTAAAAGATCAGTTTTTAAAGCTTTCTAGTACAAACCTACCTCTTTTGTCTTAGAGATTGTTAGATGATGAAAAATTATTTCACACTTCATACAGGATGGGCCATGTGGATGTTTATCTTTTAACTGTTGCAGCCTTAGTAGCTCTTCATGAGAAAATTGTTAAACAAATGAATTTTCCCTTGATATCCATCCTATAACTTCTTTTTAGACATCCTTTACTCTTTGTTCAATGTTTTTTCTCTCCCCCAAACAGAACTAACTCTCTGTGCACCTAGCTCAGTCAATCTTTCCCTTAGCAACCTTTCCATATATTCTATAATATGTCAACAAAACCCTGTTTCAGTGGATCAAGAGATCCAGGTTTAACAAAGTTACAAGTGACTATCTGATCAATTAATTCCTGCCAAACCACATAGAATCCTACTTGGAGTATATAGTTTCATTTTTTCAGGAGATTCCTTAGGTATTAATGACTTTAATCAACTGAACAGACAGGAAGAATATTAGGACAGAAAAGAAGTGCACGTCTTTTCAGGTTGGAACTATTTTATTTGTACTGTCAGTTAATTGTGGGCTTCCTTCTATGTGAGTGATTTTGAGGTTACTAACAAATTCACTATTAGGGCAGGGAAGTTTAACCCTACTATCACAAATTAGCGTTGTGCTCGTGGGGGAGTCCTTTAGCATATCTAGGCCTAGATTTAATTTTTTGCTTATACAAAATGGATTAAATGATATATAACATGTAATAGGTTCAAAAATTCTGTTATTCTAAGGACAAGCCTGCTAGGATTGATTGTTCAAGCATTGACCATAGACATATCCTCCAGGGGGTTACTTTAGAATGACGTAATGCTATGGCAGCAAGAACATTGTTCCTGTCTGGAGATTGCTATCTTGCACAGAGGATTCTTTTTGCATTGCTCCAAATGCTGAGTTACAAACCAATAAACAGTCTCTTGAATATTTTACTTTCCAAAAATAACTAGAAGGTCACTATTTCTTCTTTGTGTCTTCATTGTACTTATTTTAGCTTCATTTGACTCACTTCCAGTGTTTTTTTGTTACTGGGCCTGTCTTTTTTTTTTCTGAAAAGCTTTGAAGCTTTGAAAATATAATTTATTTATTTTTATTTTATCTGCATCACTTCTTTGCCTGTATTATGTCTGTGTGATGGTGTCAGACCTTAGAGTTACAGACAGGTGTGAACCTCCATGTGGTTGCTGGGAATTGAACCCGGGTTCTCTGGAAGAACATTCAGTGCTCTTATTCTCTGGGCCATCGCTCCAGCCCATCTTTATGTTTATTTTAATCAATAATTGTGTCTTTCTAGTTTGGAAGGTCACATGTTCAACAACTGCAAGGATACAAGTACTTTTCTTAAAGCTAGTATGGAGTCTTTCTCTATTTCTTAAGCTCCTAAAAGACTCCTGCCTTAGTTCCTTTTCATATTACTCTGATAAAATACTCTTACAAAAGCAACTTAAAGGAAAAAACGGTTGGTGTTATCTCACAGTTCAAGGTACAGTCAATCACAGTGAAACAATCAAGGTGGTACCTGCTGGTCACATTGTATCCATCATCTAGAGGTAGAGAGTAATGTCTCTTTGTTTCTCAGGCCACCTTCCCTACTTATATAGTCTAGTATCCTCTTCTCCCAAAGAATGGTCCTGCCCACAAGTAAGATGGGTCTTCCCATATCAATTAACATTATGAAGACAATCTCTCATAGAAAAGTGGAGAAGCTTGTCTTCCAGCTTCTTCCAGATAACATCAAGCTCATGATTAACAGTAACCATCACAACTCTGCTTCTTGTCAACTTGACAACCAATCACATTACTTATAAGGGTAATGTTCCATCCCTGTCCCCATAGACTCATGACCCATAGTGTAACACAAAATGTTTCCAATACAACTTGAAAAGTCTACATAGTCTTTAACAATTCTGATGTTTTAAATTCTGGAATCTCTTGACTGTGAGCTCCTATTTTAAAAAGTTATATACAGAATAAACATGCTTAATTTAAAAGGAAAAAATAGGACATAGGGAGAAATGAGCAGACCAGAGCAAAGCCAGAGTCTACCAGTGAATACATGAAATCCTGCAGTTTCTTGTTCAGCATCTGGGTATCTCAAATCAACTGAGGTCAAAAGAGGCTTCAATAAGGCTGGAGAGATGGCTCAGCTGTTAAAGGCTAGATTCACAAACAAAATGACAAAGTAAGGCTTGAACAGCCCACTCCTCCATCCCTGCCACCTGAAACATATACAGCTTCTAGCTTAGGCTGGGTACTCTGTGCCTACAGCCCAATTTGGTGGAATTCTGATCTTCAGTGTCCCAGTGTTTCCATTGAAACATCAGCTTCACATTTACAGCTTCATGAAGTTGCCTCTGGTGGTCTCTTTGCCAAGATTCCAGCCATGCCGCACATTGCCTATCCTCAAATGTTTGTCATGGACCCCCTGTATCTTGCATCCTTAATGCCTACAAAACCATTGTGGATAATGGTTGCCAAGTTCTGCAGTTAACCACCTTGGCGTACTGCTGTGTCAGCTTCTATGTGCTGACCCTGAGGAAGACTTCCCTAAGAAGTTACTTTCAAGAAGCAGGGAATCTCTTTGCCTTAGGCTTTCTTCTTTTAAACTAACACAAGCCACAAGTTTTCAAAAGATGGAGAGTGTGAGGGGTAGAGTTTTCCCTGAGAACATCTTCCCTATTGTCCCAGTACAGCACAGCAGACTTCTCTTCAGTACTGCTGCTGTCTTAAACATCACAACTGCTTCCTCAGTACTAACAGAAATGGTCTCCTACCTTGAAATTTCCTCTGTCTGGCAATTTAGCTCAGTATCTTTAAATTTAATTTTATCCAGACATTCAGTACAAGATATGAAGAGAGCCAGGCTCTTGATTAACACCTAACACACCCAGTTCCTGAAAGACTCTGTATTCTGCTCTGAATCCTAATGACCTAGGCCTCTACTCTCTGCATTTTCTCAGCTTCCACCATTTAATGGCTTTTGTAGCCCAACATAACAAACTCTGTCACCTTCCAGCCACAAAAGAGTTTCAAAAGTCTACAAACCACACGGCCAGGTTGATCACAAGAGCCCAACTTCTTATACCATTTTCGGTCTTAGTTTATTATCCTAGTGCTGCGATAAAATACTCTGACCAAAACAACTTAAGAGGAAAAGAGCTCACAATTCAAGGAAAAATCCACCAAGGCAGGGAAACCAAGATGGCAGGAATTTGAAGCACCTGGTCACACTGTTCATAGTCAGGAAGCAGAGGATGAATACACATTTGCTCCTCAGCTCTCCTTCTCCATTACACTGTCCACTTATACTGTCTAGGGAATGGTACCACCCATAAGTAAGACAGGCATTTCCACATCAGTTAACCCCTCCTGGGCATTCCTAGATGCTGGTTTCCAGGTGGTTTTAGATTCCATCAAGTTGGTAAAACTAACCATCACAACTTCTGACACCCCAAACATCGTGTTAGCTACCAATGGATAGGAATTGGTATGATTTAAAATAATTATTCTCTGCAGCAATAACACTTCCTGGTATGTGCCCAAAAGAAATGAAAGCAAGATGTCAATGAAGTGTTTGTATATGCATGTTCATAACAACAGAATTTCGTATGGATGAGCTGTGAAACACACACATCCTTTAACAGATGACCAAACAAAGTGCAATATGCAATATTCCTCAGTCTTTAAAAGGAAGGAAATTCAGATACATGCTACATCAGAAATGAGCCTTGAAGACATTATGCTAGATAAAAAAGACAATACCAAAAGAATAAATGATGCATGGTCCTAAAGTAGACTCACAAAACAGATGGTAGAATGGTCCTGGCTAGGAACTGGAGGGCAGGAGAAAATGGTTAGAAAATGGAAGAGAAAGGAGTACAGAGCATTGGTTTTGTAACATAAGGAAGTTTTGGAGATCAGTTGCTCATCATTGTGAACTTGCTTAACATTACTGAAATGTACATTTGTAATGGTAAATGAAAGTTTTTATTTGGGGAGCTTTACCACAATTAAAAACAAAGCAATTTAAAATCATTGTTTTCTGCCACCATGAATTCAATAATCCTACCACTGGAATTCACTGGTCTTCTGTTTAGAGACATTGTAAGAGCTCACCTTGTAAAAGTGTGTTTACAACAAGCTTTCTGGTTAATATATTCTGAATGCCTAATTTAGTAATAAGTTTGGCACTAAGTCTCAGCTGCATAAATCTTGTATTTCCCCAATATCCATATGTCAACCCACATTGTATAGATCCAAAATGTGCTACAAATTCTCATCTAACTGTCACCGTTGTGTTAGGAGATAAACAACTCATATGGAAACAGGACATAACAGATGCTTCAACAGCTCCTCTAAAAATCTTGGTGCATGCCACAACTCTTATTCTCTATCTCATTTATCTTTTTTCATAGATATCTGATGCTCATTGAATGCTGATATACAAAAAGAAATGAAAAATCCTGGGCTGACTTAAGGGATATACAATCTGTATAGTCATAGAGGGGCTTATCCCATAGAAAGGTGCTGTACTTGAAGCCATGCTGGATACCACTCTCCTGAAATTCTTACTAATTTTACCTTTGAACATGTTATGGTTTGGATAAAAAGTGCCTGCCAAACAGACATATATTAAAAAGTTAACTCCGAAAAGAAGGTCTGTGGGGACAAATCCTCCAGGCTATGCCTTGTCCTAGGTGGTCTCTGTTTCACCCTCTGCCTCTCATTCACTATATGTAAAATGTTCTGCTCTCCTCTACCTCATCTAACACGATGGTCTGAAACTGTGAGCCCTTTCCTCCTGTTAGTAGTTTTCCAAGGCCGGTGAAATGGTTTGGTTAAAATAATGACTATGGAAAGCATAACAACCAGAGTTTGATTCCCAGAACCAACTCCACAGAGTTTTTCTCTGATCTCCACATAATATGGTGCCTCATGGGTGCCCCCCACACATCATATATGAGAAGAATAATGCTTTTTAGGTTAGCAAAGTCATTTTTCCAGGTATTTGTCCACAGTGATGAGAAAACTGACTGCTCAGTTGTGTTTTGTTAATAAGGTTTGGTAGGATAATGTGAAACAAGCAGATGTGTTTGTTATGTGTGTCTCTTAGTTCCTCTTGCCTCAGCATTTGCCATTCATAATGCCTACTGAACATAGAATCCAAGTGGACATACAGTATGTGAGAATTCAGTGAACTCACTCAAAAGCTGTTACATGATAGCCCCAAGAAGCCACATTTTCTATCTGAGCCAGCACTTACATAATCTTCAAGAAAAGCAATAATCTTCTAAGAAATATGGAGGACTATGGGATTACTGCTCCTGTATTGGAATTTCCTATGTTAAAGAAACAATGACCAGCAGGAAAAAATAAGGTTGGGCAATCCAAGGTTTCTTTTCCTTCTACTATTTCCTTCTTCATCAGAAAACCACAGATGGAGAGTGGTGATAGAATGTGTGTCTAGGAAGAAGTGAGATAAAAGCGGTTGAGTTAGTTTAGTGTAACATTTCCACACTTCTAGGAAGAACAAAATGCACATAAATGTATGAGAGGTAAATCACATAATTCTGGTGTTTCCACTAACATTCTTATATTTGCATTTATAACTCACACCATGCTATACAAGACGAGTGGAAAATTCAATACTAATAATTCAATTTTTTAAATTTTTCCCTACTTTGAATGTCATTCAATATAATAGCACATGAGAAATACTATGAAGAGTCAATAATGAAATGCAGAAAGCAGGAAAAGTCTATCAGCCCAGCCCTATGGTGCTTCTTGACACACTTTCTGAACAAAGTGTCCTGTACTTTTCTTTCACACTGAGACCCACAAATGGTCTAGCTGACTCTGACATCTACCCCAGCTCTTACTCAGCATGATGTTCCAAGAGGTGGAGAGAATCATACAAGGATTTCCCTATTTGGGAGGGCTTGAAATGAAATTCACGTCTCTGCTTGCAGAGCTAAGAAACCATGAGACAGCCATTCAAGTTTGTTTTCTTTTTGTTTTTCCTCCTCACCCAATCTGGACATACGATTATGCAAAAGGGATCTGAATGAGCCACTCATATCCAAAATGTTCCAAGACAACCAGTTTGCTTCTGTGATGTTAACCAACAGCACCTGTACTAATGCTTACATGTGAAAGGAAGTTAGGAACAGATGGGGTGCTAAGAGTAACTGTCACCAGTCATGGAAACCTGCCTTCTTTTTATAGCCTCTGGTGTAATTATCTGCCCACACCCTGCCCACTTTTCAGGTTTAAGTACAAGGCAACATTTGGTATGCATTTCCTGTAATAAAGAAGCATGTGATGATTATTCCCAAGATGTTATTTTTAAGGCTATTGTGAACTGTGGTCTGTCTTTGGTTTCTCCTTTAAGCAAAAAACAACTTGACTCAATGCATCACTTGATTCAAGTTGGGTAACCACAGCTATTGTGACCAACTCCCTGAAGGAAAATGAATGGGGACAAATTTACGCCACACTTCTCAGACACCAAAGTATTACATGACTTGGTGACTCCTGGGACAGACCAAATCTTGTAATACTGAACTCTCTCTCTCTCTCTCTCTCTCTCTCTCTCTCTCTCTCTCTCTCTCTCTCTCTCTCACACACACACACACACACACACACACACAAGAGAGAGAGAGAAAGAGAGAGAGAAGCATACATTCATACCATAAGAATGAAACTAAGAATGCAAAACTGTATGTTTTTTTAAAACTGGCATGATTGCCTATTTGAATATATGTAACTTTGACGATTTTGTAAATGGACAGGCCTTTTGGTGTGTGTACATGTGTCTATATTTGTGACTAAACACAGCTTGAAAATCAGTCATGTTGACAGATCATTACTTTTTTCTCAGCCTGAACAAAGGTAATACAGCATAGGTTGAAGTTATTGATTAAAAGAATAATCCATGCACTCATTGAAATTGGAATCTTGTAATAGAAAAGTCAATAACATAGTCAGTCCATGGGCAAATCTGATTTGTGTTCAAATATTCTGTCCTGTGCCCCATGCTTTTCTGAAGAGGTTATTGACAAAGTAAACAGTGAGAATATGGCAAATAAAGGCAGATTCATCCTAGGGAATTCCATGAAATTTTATTCCCAAAGTAAGAGAAAGGCATCAATAGTGAACTGGTGCATCAGAAGTAAAGAAAGACTTAGGTATGTGGAACTTCCTAGAAATCTTTGAATCTACAAAAAGTTATTAAGATTTATTTACATGGTTCTGCACGGATGATCCAAGATAAGTATCTTTGAAATCAAGTGCAGTTTATTTAAACAGCTATCTGACCCATGTTAGGAAACAGGGGCTCTTTAACTCTATACTGGATCAATAAACTCCAGCCAGTGTTTATAATTACTGTTAGACTGAAGCATATGAAAATACTCATCAATCTATCATATGGTTTAACTTAACAGTTAAATATTTATACTTATTATTTTCATTAAAAGATGACTTTCTTTTTTAATCCATTTAAATAAGAATTTGTTTTACTAAATAAAATACTGAGAACTTTTGGAAGTTGGTTGAGTGTATCACATAGAACATATAGCAACTTGACTATGCCCATAGTCCCAGAAGGGCTTATCAAATCCATTTCCTTCAGGAGGTGAGTCTGAAGCAACTGATTAGACTATCTCATCTCTTTAAAGATAGCTTTCTTTACACTGGAAAAGAAAATGCAATTAGATAGTGCTCTCTGGGAAAAGATAAACTGTGCATGAGTTAGGATGAGCCAGCAGACTTCCAGAATCTTCTCTAAGGTTCTTATAGAGAGAGGACAGTAAGATGGAGAGTGAGGTTCAGGAGGCTGTGCACAAAATCTTACAAAACTATTAGCATATGAAAAAAGTTGAAAAAGATGAAGGGCTGTCCAACTAAAACCAGCTGGTGCCACTGGCACAGGCTCAGAGGCACTCCAGGGTGTCTGAAGGTGACCTGTGGCTCATTAAGATGCTGGTGAGACATTTGATGCATAAAGTTGTATGTAGAAAGAATTACTTGTAACACACAAAGTATGGTTGGAAAAGTCCATTTTGTACAGATGAGTCAAAAAAGCCTGTACTATGCAAACAAGCCCTAAATCAAAAGCCCTAGTTTATACAGCCAACCCTTGGAGCTGCTTAGCTTTCTGTCTGTTCAGGTTCTCTTCCTCCCTTGAAAATTTGCCATTATTAAAAAGCTGTTTCTATTTCTGCTGCCACTGTGTGCCTCTGCTCAATTCTTTGGGGAGCAGAGAACCCCCATGCTATTAGCCCTGTATAATATGGTTCTGTTTTCCTTTTGAGTCATTCTGGTATATAGTGAGAAAACAGTTGCTATAGCTCTGAGTGAGGATTTTTTTCAAAACTTATTAAAAAGAATCGCATGCAGAATCAAAAATTTGAATATAGTAATGTTGCTCTTAACCCATTACATAATCAAGCATATCTTGGGAATTATGTTTAAAAGAACAGGTTGCAAATGTGATCCTCATATGACAAGAATCATATGAATTCCTATGAAACAGCAGAAAATGTTGGAAACAAATACTCAAAAATAGCACTATTCACTCAATAACAGGTCTATTTGGTATAATGCTTACAAACGTGCTTCTCAATTTTTGGATTTTAAATGAAAATTTTCAGGGGCTGAGGCAAGATGGTTCAGTGCATAAAGGTGGTTGCTGCCAAGGCTGAGTGGAAAGAAGCAAACCATCTCCTGGAAGTGTCGTTTAATCTCCACACATACATGTAGACACACAATAATGAATAAATGTAATGAAATTCATATATATGCAAAAATGAAAAAGATTTCAATTTCCAGCAGCCACACTGGGTGGCAGAACTGTTTGTAACTCCAGCTCCAGAGAAACTAACATCTTCTTCTGGCCTTTATGAGCACCTTCACACACATCATACTCTCTCTCTCTCACACACACACACACACACACACACACATAGCGACAAGAGACAAGAGACAAACACACACATAGACACAAAGACTCATAGACAGATACACAGAGAAAAGCAAAAATAAAAATAAATCCTCAAAACACTCAAAACATAAATTGCTGCTCTGAAATATTCACACATGGCTATTAAGAACACTACTACCATCTATCATCTCTACCATTTAAGAAAAGAGGAGACATTTTGATGCCAAAAATGTTTTAGCTTTGATAAAAAATCATTACATTGTCTTCAGTTTTTCCATTTTGCTACCAATTGCGGAAAATATATTAAGAATTAGCTTGGGTCCATGGACCTAATCAGCCTTCATTGATTTAACAATCCATATCAATTATTGGATATTTACACATTCTAAGTACTGTGCTATGAAATATGTAAATCACAGTTTTGATACTACAGTTGGGAATGATTAATTTCATTTTATAGATAAGAAAACAAAGAGATTAGGTAACAATTTAAAGCCTGTTCCTGTAAAATAAGAGCAAAGTCTTACAATCTAAAGAAATTTCCAGTTACTTAGCTGGTAACAGAAATAATGGATCCATATGTAATTTCCAAAGCCTAGATTTTTCTTTTATTTTTTTTCTGGCTGACCCAGGGCCATGTGCATGCTAAGCAGAATTTCTGCTACAGGGCCACACACCTAGGCCTAAAGTGTAGATTTTAGTGTTTTTAGATTAGAATTTGCAGAGCCACCATCTATATGAGATCAGAATTGCAGATAAAAATTTCAGACTTGTCCATGTGAGCTGGAAAAGTCTCAGTCCTGAAACAGATCCCATAGGGAGAATTCTATTTTACATTAAGATCTATAGTGAGTATTTCTCTGTCCCTCCAGCCAACTCCGAAAAATGACAGAAAGACTTTTTATTAATAATTAATAATAATTAATTTAATTTATTAATTAAAGCTGTCCAACAGCTTAGGCTTGTTTTTAGGTTGCTCTTATGACTTAAACCAACCTGTTTCTATAAATCTGTGCACTTCTCCAAGTCTCATTTACCTCATTTATGTACTGTCTATTCAATTTTGCTGCTTCTCTGTGTCTGGTTAGTGACTCTTACCTTCTTCTTCCCAGTATCCTGTGTGCCTGAAAACCTTACCTAACTATTTGCCATTCAGCTATTTATTAAACCAATAAGAATGATATATCTTCCCAATGTACAAAAATATTATCTCACAGCATTTCCTCCTTTTTGTCTAAATAAAAAGAAAAAGGTTTAGCTTGAACAGAGTAAAGCTATATATAATAAGAATAATTATCAGGTAAGAATTAAATTGAAAATGATTAGTTCATTTGTATTTGGCAATTTTGGAGATAAATACTTTATTATTTATCTTATCTTGGTGAGTTCAAAGTTCTACACCTAATTTATCTTTTATCATAACTAAGGAAAACTATAACTATGGGTACTTAGTTTTACTCTATTAAAGATACTAGAAGAATATTACCTGAGTAAACAGGAAGTGCAGTGCAATCTACTTTCAAAACTAAGACATGACAGAGTAAAGACACAAAACAATCCCACATCAGTAAAACAATCCTACATCAGTTTGATAAAATGGGTTATTTATTTGAGGGGATAAAACTTACAGATCAATGTCCCAAACCACAGTCCTCTGGTCACAAACAGAAATAGAGTCTAGCAGTCAGAATGGGAGCTGGAAGCAAGAGAGAGCAAGCAGGAATGCTGCCACTGCTTTTTAAAATGAAACCATGCCCCAGTGGGCTGGTATCTTAAAAGCCATTGGCTGAAGGAGAAGGAGCTCCCGCAGCACCTCCCCTTTTGTTTAAGTAAGAAAGTTCTAAACCTACTACAAAATTATTCTTAACTAGCTTAAGTCTTGTATAATAAATAAATTGGCCAAGTCATGAGAGGAAAGTAACTAGCTACATTTATCTAGTCTTCAACCCAATTGAAGAACTGAGAAGGGAAATAACGTTGCCTGAGTAATTAGGAAGTGCAATCAAACAACTTCCAAAGTATGCAACAAATCATAGAGACAACTTCCTACCTGGGCAATCACCCAATGTCATGTTTGTGGCACTGAAGCAACCAACTTTGGCTAAGGCCTAGCATAACTGACAGATTATTTTTAAAGGCAAGAAATTTTTCAAAACCATCTTACCCTGTCTTGGCAGGATTTGACACTTCTGCTTATCCATTTCCGGATACTATGTATTTTGTCAATAGTTGGGGTATGGGCAGTTCCTTGCCAAGAGACCGGTTTTGCCAAGAAGAAGACAAGCTCCAAGTGGAGTGTCTTTGGTGCTCAACAATCTCTCGGGAATAGATCGGTGTAACCAGGAACATTTGTGTCTCCTTACCACAGAACTCTAGGTTAGATTAAATGCCATTTTCTACATCTCTTTGAAGAGGTTGAAGACTATTTATATAGAATATAATCTCTATGTATCTAAACATAGATGACTATTAATCTATAATTCTTAATACCTATCTAATACCTAATAAAATATTATAAGTATCTTAATCAGAGGTAGAAATGTACATTATAATATGGTAACTGTATATCAATATATATATATATCAGTACATCAAAAATGTTTTTTATTATTCTTTTTTTATTTATTGTTAAAAGAGAAATTTACATTTACTCTCCTTGTCTCAGGCCGTCCCGCTCCCCCACCACCCTTCCTTCCTCCCCCTGCTTCCCTAAGAGGGGGCAGGATACCCTGCCCTGTGGGATGCCCAAGGCTCTCCCCCCTCCATCCTGGCGTAAGAAGGTGTGCATCCATATAGACTAGGTTCCCAAAA
>JAQHUG010000396.1:494563-507043 GCA_028555095.1 Dicrostonyx torquatus | reverse complement strand
TTCAAAAATGTTTTAAACAGAGGTAGAAGCATGTATGCATACAATATTCAATATAATTTAACGGTAAGAATTAAATTAAAAATGATTAGTTCATTTGTATTTGGCAATTTTGGAGATAAATACTTTATTATTTATCTTATCTTGGTTAGTACAAAATTCTACACCTAATTTATCTTTTATCATAACTAAGGAAAACTATAACTATGGGTATTTAGTTTTACTCTATTAAAGATACCAGAAGAATATTACCTGAGTAAACAGGAAGTGCAGTGCAATCTACTTTCAAAACTAAGACATTACAGAGATATATGGTTGCCTGGACAGTCACTCCTAGATTCCCCTGCAACACTGGGGCATCTATCTTCAGCCTATAGGCCTAGAATATCTGACAGACTTTTCTGTGAAGCAGGAATTTTTGAAGTACTGTCCTACTTTGTCTTGGAAAAGTTGACAGTTCCTTTCTTTTGTATCCTGCCCTCCCAATTTGGACAGCAATTTGTCAGCAGTTAAGTCAAGGGCAGTTTCTTTGCCCAGTGGCTAGCTCTTGCCACAGGTAAAGCAAACTCCATATGGATGTTCTATGACACCATCATCGTTTAACAATGTGCATAGGCTTAAGAAAGTAAAGAAAAGGGTACAGTCAGAAAAAAGTAAATAGTTTATAAGTAATAAACATAAATAAATATAACAGACTTTCATGGAATCACACGTGGTCTCTTCCCATTTAAGGACGTACATTTCTTTACTTATATCCACACATACATTATGGGCTAAGATCTGCCTATGAGGGAGATAGCACAGAGTTATTCTCTCTGAGATTGGCTGACCTTGCTTAATATTGTACATTCTAAGCACCAATTCTTCTACACATTTTGTGATTTTATTTTTCTTTATAGATGAATTCCATTTTGTATATGTAACAGATTTTTATTATCCATTCAAATAGATTGGTTCCATTTTTTTGTTATAGTGAATAGAGCCAACCAACAACAGACATGGAGGTGTGGTAGGTCATAAAGTGAAAGAGCTGGAGGCATTGATAAATATTTTACATTTGGAAGAGCAAACACTGACTAACTCAACAGTGTATTAAGAAGTGCCTGAGATAATGGGAGCTCACCAACTCCAGCTGGACTGGGACTGAATGAGCAGAGGATCAAACTGGACTCTCTGAATGTGGCTGACAATTGGGACAGACTGAGGGGCCAATGATAATGGCTTTGGGATTTGTCTCTACTATATGTACTGGCTTTTTGGGATCCTATTCTCTTTGGATGCATACCTTCCTAAGCCTGTATTTAGGGGGGAGGGCCTGGGACTTCCCACAGAGCAGAGTACCTTGCACTTTCTTAGGACTGGAGGGGGTGGGGGAGGGTGTGTGGGGAAGTGGAAGGGAAGTAGAAGGAGGAAAGGAAGTGGAAATTTTGATTGGTATTATTTATAAACTAATAAAAAAAGAAATTAAAAAAGAAGTGACTGACCAAAGGGTTTGTACTGCACAATGTAGGATATAAAATGCTTTTGAGGATCTCAGTAGTTTTGTTGGCTCTCCAAGCTGTCTCCTACAGTAGTTCCAAATTTATGGTGCTGACCATGTAACAGTGAACATCCGCACTAGTTGATGTCACTTGTTTATGACCTGTTGAAAAATTTGAGAGTCCTATTGTATAATTGTATTGAGTTTCTCAGAAAGCTGTATGCCCACATGCACACATACAAAATTGCAGGTGGGCTTGTTTTCATTTTTGAATTTCCTTTGTAGATTCCACATTCATCAACTCCATGGCACATTAAAACACATAGAATAATATTCACCTTCTAACCAAGAAAATAAAGCATGACTATATTTGTCATATAGAATTGATTGATCATATATGCCAGTGTCTAGTTCTATGGAAAGGAAGCTGCCACAGAGACACATTTTGCTCACAGTCTTTCTCGCATTTACTCAGAGTTTGGCAAGAGTTATGTCAGTGTGATTCATCTTTCAGGAAGGAAATGCAGTGTATAACCACAACCCAGGCCAGAGAGATGACTTGGCTCTAGAGTGCAGTAGAAATCGGGGCTGTCCAAGGGCAGAGCAGTGGTTGTAAGCTGAGTAAGAACTGTGCCACCAGCCCCCCCCCCCACCATAGGCACAGCTGAATAGAGCATTGACAATTATCTAGGCCAACTTATTCCACAACTTGATCCCATCAGATGTAAACTATTACATAGTTCCAAAAGACAGTCTTTCACTTAATCCCATTTACTCTCAACTCTAGGAGGAGCAATAGTTACTTTATTGGCCTTAATTAAAACACACATGGTTGATGCCAAGGTTTTTCCTTCTTGTTTTGAAGATAATAGTACTAACTCATTTGTAGTTGGTGCCTACAAGTTTTTGATGAAAAGCTGGGTAGGAATCCAGTCCTTTCAGTGCTCTTCCTACGTTCTTAATACCAAATCTCACCACTCAAGACTTTGGTGATGCTTTTGCAAGTTAGATACTGCTGCTAAAATAATTTGAATATCAAAATATTTTTAAAATTTTCAGTCTTTGCCTACTTTTTTTCTTATTTCTCTATTCAGAAAAAGTAGAAGAGGCTTCAGCTATAACTTCAAAAGTCACAATGATGTGAATGCTTACCTATTCCAAGCTTGGCATATAATTCTAAATAAGTTGTTACATTTTTTAAGAGCTGCTGGTATCTTCCACTACATGTGTCAAATCCCAAATGAAGCAATTAGAAATTGCAATCAAGTATCTTAAAAGGGTTAGTTAAGATTGCCTCCTCATTTTGCTATCAGAACCATGTCTTATTCATTTTAGAGTAGCTTAAAAAGGGCAGGTAACTTTGTTCCCATGTAAGGTGTTAATTGGTAGAAATCTTATTTCTTAAATTCGGATCTTGAGTTGAATAATAATCTCATTTGGCAGTAGAATTGAAGGAAAAGCCCAAGAAAAGAAGAAAAGAATTCATAGTTGTGCTTCTTGCCACAAGGAATTGAGAAAAAATGAGAGTTGTGGCTAGTAGAATAATGTCTTTCCCAATAAAAGGTGCCTATGTCTTAATCCCGTGGATCTGTAAAAAAATGTTATGTCACACAGCAAATAGGAATTAAGAATGCATATAGAATTAAGGCTGGTCATCATCTGATCTTAAAACAGGAAGATTTTCCTGAAATATCTAGTTAGACCTAGGTGTTACATTACTTATTTTTATGAAGACAGTAACAAATTGTTCACCCCAGGTATGGCACCAACAGCAGACCAAATAATCTATTCCACTCAAATTCAACCTTGTGAAACAATGAGTTTCTTGGTGGAGGGAGAGAGAAACTGTTTTTTATGTTTTTAGTGAACCTGTATAATTGAATGGGTGACTCAAAAATAGCAGCTTCATTGAAGAATCCTTCATCATCCATCATGGCTAACAACTTCATACCACACAGAAGTTTCATCACAGAGTCTTCCTTTCAACTAACCTACTTCCTATATAATACAACACTGACCTCCAGCCCTCAACCACCTATAGCTAAGAAGCAGGTAAAAGAGATAGATGGAATCTCAGGTGAGGATCTGATAATTTTCCTTCCCTTCTACTATAGGGTATTCGTAGCTTCACTGCCATTACCATAGATAGACTTAGCTTTTATTGTCATGGCTCTCAAGCGAAGGTTATCTCTACTCCTTGATGGTCATCTAATGTTTGGAGAAAAAGCCATATTAACAACACTAGGTGATCACAATGGATGCTCAAAGTACAAGAGGAGGACACAGAGGTGACTATGAAAGTGATCAGAGTGAAGTTATTTGAGAAGAACTTGAAGTGTTAGCTGTGAAGATGAAGAGTGGGTACTATGCACAAAAACACTGACAGTCTTAACAAGCTGGAAAAGGTAAAGAACCATTCTCCTCTAGATCCTGCAGAATCGACATTTGTGCATTTAGATTTCAGGGTACTGGACCTTGACTAATGAGACTGTGTCACACTTTTAGTCTCTTCCACTGTCAAGTCATAAATTGGTGTTACTTAATCTATCTGGGTCTGTGTTTAGGTTGTGACATAAACAGAAAAAAGTGATTAAAAGATTTTCTCCCATTTTAGGTCTGTGATAGGCTCTTGCCAGTGAGTGAACTGAGCACACATAGGACAAGGTCTGGTATGAAGCTAGATATCTGAAAAGGAGAATCCAGATGCCCTAGGTAAAAAGCAAAACTTGGAGATTGAAGGACCCTATTACAAGTGACTTAAATCACCATAGGACAGCTAAATTGAGCTAAGCAAAGCAGCAGATGTGATGATTCCTATATGTTGCTAATTCACACCTTTCTCTTTGATTAAGAATCACTGTGTAAGGTGCTATCATACAGTTCATTAGTAAAGGGCTTCCTTAGAATGTTAACGGTCCTTGACCCATCTCCATCCCAAAACTAACATATGAGATTAAGACCCTCAGTTCATCTCCAATACATAACTAATATATGAGATCAAGATCCTTAGTTCCATTTCTAGCACAGAACTAACATAGGAGATCAAAATCATTCTAATTGCAATATTATCTTCTTAAGAATCAAACAAGAACATTATATAAGTATAGCACACATAAGTCAGCATCAGTGAGGAATATCTGATATGTGGGATATAAGAGATATGTAGTTGTGCCCTCATATATGTTTTCCTTTTCCTTCATCATAATATATATTTAGGGTGTACACTACTCAGCTGATCTTTTTTTTAAAATATTTGTTTATTTATTATGTATACAATATTCTGTCTGTGTTATGCCTTCAGGCCAGAAGAGGGCCCCAGACCCCATTACAGATGGTTGTGAGCCACCATGTGGTTGCTGGGAATTGAACTCAGGACCTTTGGAAGAACAGGCAATGCTCTTAACCTCTGAGCCATCTCTCCAGCCCCCTCAGCTGTTCTTTTTTTTTCTTCTTTTTTTTTGGTTTTCGAGACAGGGTTTCTCTGTAGCTTTGGAGCCTGTCCTGGAACTACTAGCTCTTGTAGACCAGGCTGGTCTCGAACTCACAGAGATCCGCCTGCCTCTGCCTCCCGAGTGCCGGGATTAAAGGCGTGAGCCACCACTGCCCGGCTACTCAGCTGTTCTTGTTTAGAGTTGTGGCAATGTGATTAAGCACTAGCCAACGGCTAGAGGAAGAGGCTAAATCAGTTCCTTTTCTTACTTTCTGCTGGCTGGAATATGGATGTGGAATGAACTGTTTTGGATCCTGCAATGACAGCACTAGCCTGGACATGGTAAGGTAATGCAACTGTGTCTGAGAAAGTCCTATATAAACTCATGTTTCTATGACAAGGAATAAAATTATCTTTGGTTGTTTCCAATCTTACTAAAGGTATCTATTTTGATGTACTAAACAAATGCACTGACTATATCTGCAGATATATTTAGCTGGGTTCTTTCAAATTAAAATAATATAATAATAAATATAGCTCTTTCAACTGTCTTAGTTACTATTCCACTGCTGTGGTAAAACATCATGTCAAGGCAGTTTATAAAAGAAAGCATTTAATTGGGGGCTTACTTATAGTTTCAGAGATTAGTCCATGACCATCATGGTGGGGAGCATGGCAACAGGCAGGCATGCATGGCACTAATGTAGTAGTTTAGAGCTTACATCATGACTTTCATGTGGGAGACAGTGCAAGAGTGCAAGACTGGGCCTCGTATAGGCTTTTGAAAATTCAAAGCCCACCTCAACTGACACACCTTCTCCAACAAAGCCACACCTCTTAATCCTTCCTAAACTGTCTACCAACTGGGAACCAGAACTCAAATATGAGCCTATTGGGGGCCATTCTTAATTCAAAACCATTTCAGTCAACTTTGCCCTAGAGTTGACATGGTTTTTTTCTCTCCTGACTTGCTGTAATGATTAATTTTAATTTTTAACTTGATGGCATTTAAAATCACTTCAAAGACCAGGAATGATAATGAATGAGTTTATGGGAAGGTTTAACTGAAATGGAAAGACTCAACCTGAATGTGAGCATACCAGGCACTGAATCAGAGGAAGGAAGGAAGCCAAGAACCAGCATTATTCCCTTTCAGCTTCATGACTCTGGAAGCAATATACCCTCTCTCTGCTGTCCCTATTGATAGAGTGCTTTAATTCTCATCACAGCTTCTCCACCATGGGGGCCCTTATGTACCCTCACCTAGCGGTCAAATAAAAAAATATCCCTTACTGTCTTAAGTTGCCTTTCTCAGGAATCTTGCCATGGCAATGAGGAAAGTAACTGATCCACTTGACAATAGCTTTTTCTTCACTGTATTCACTAGTCAATAATGCCCATTTAACTACCTTACAGTCATGTAGGTAAGGAATCCAGCACCACTTTTGCTGGATTAGAATTAAGATGTTGGCAGACACAAAATGAACTCCATGTTTTTCTATATACTTTTGTTTTGTTTTGGCATTTTTTGTCTTACTGGTTTTCTTTACTTTTTTTTTTAAAAAAAATGTTTTTTTTCTTTTATTGAGAGAGAGAGAAAACATGAAGCTGGGTGAGTAGGGAGGTGGGGGTAATTCTGGGAGTAGTGACAAAGAGAAAAGAAAATATTCAAAATATATGCTTCTGAAAAAACTAAATAATTTAAGAAACGATGTTGGCAGAGTTGTGTTCCTTCTTTAAGGATCCAGCAGAAGGGAGTGCTTCCTATCTGATTCCTTACCTTTCTAGTAGCTACAGGCCATCAGCTTTTTTGTTTCATGGAATCCTTACTCCATTTTGAAAGCTAGCAGTGTTGAGTTAAGACTGTCTTATATTAGCCTGGCAGTGGTGGCGCACGCCTTTAATCCAAGCACACGGGAGGCAGAGGCAGGCGGATCTCTGTGAGTTCGAGACCAGCCAGGTCTACAAGAGCTAGTTCCAGGACAGGCCCCAAAGCTACAGAGAAACCCTATCTCGAAAAACAAAACAAAACAAAAAAGACTGTCTCATATTCACATCTTACCTCTGCTTCCCTCTTCAACATTCATGAACGCCTGTGATTACAATGGCCTACCTGGATAAACCAAGATTGTCTCTCCAATTCAAAGCCAGCTGACTAGTAGCTATAATGCAATTCTATTTATGTGCTCAATTCCCCTTTCCCATGTGATCTAATATATTCACAGTCTCTGGGGATTAAGGCATGGTTATCTCTGGAAAGCCATTCTTCTAAGCATTGTCCATGCTGCAACAATTCTATTTAAGTGTGTACATGTATGTACATCCACTTCCTACATTTTTCCAATGTGAAGCCTAGAAGCTATGCCATCCTTATACCAACTGAGTGCACTTAGCACCTAGCTTTTAGTTTCTATCTCCATAAAAGAAACATGAAGTCCTTGGAGAAAGGGGCGATTGCAGGGATATGACAGAGGAAGTTCAAGCAGGGTGGATCAGTCTATTGAACCAGAAAGTCAGGAAGTACTCAGAGAAGGATAAAGGGTTTTTCAGAGTATACAGAGCCCACCTTGACCATTATTTAATCTGAGACAATTAAATTTGAAACTGAACAATGATTGTAAAGGATGGTAAACCAACTGCATAAAACAAAAACCCTTGAGTCTGTCTCTGTAAATAAGTAGATGCCAGACAAGAGAAATTTTGGTCAAAACGAGAATTATAATGAATAATAGAAACAGAGAATCACCATTTCACATCACCATAAAAATAACTGATTTAAGTAATAGTCATTAGTGAATGACTAGAACCAGTCAATGATGTCCCATTTAGGCAGAGTATGGTAAAATACTTTCCCATGATCTATGTAAGCATAAAATAGTATGCACATCCATTATTGCTCCTGGAAAATATGATCCAGGCGCTCTTGACTTTCCTAGATGTACAGAAGTGCCTTGGTGGACTATGAGGGTCAAGAATCTAACATACAGAGCTGGGAATACATGTACTCGAGGGAGAGGCAAGAGGATAAGCACAAGTTTGAGTCCAGCCTACATTGACTGTAGGGAGATTATGTCTCAGAAAAAAAGAGAAGAAAAAATAAAAAGCAGAATTTAGGACCCAAGACTTAAGATACAGAGGTATTTAAAGAACCTAGCACACACAAGTGAGTGGTATTAGAAGCAAGTATTGTCATTAGCATTTAATTTGGTATTTAATTATATTGTTTTAATAGAAAAATAGCAATTGTACACATATATGAGGTACAATGTGATGTTTAAAGATATCATTTGGATGATTATGAATGATAAACTGAATGTCATTTTAGTTTTTATGAGATATTTGAAATTTATTCTCTTAACTATTAGAAAATATACAATATGATTAACACAACTTTTTCTCTTTCTCCAACTGAAACATAGGCATTCTAGAATAATTTCCCTTCATTTTCCCCCCAAGGACCCTGTAAATCACTATCCTGCCTTCTGTCCATTCTGTCTTCTTACCAACCATTGATGTTATTTTAGTTATCTATCCTTATCTACCCTGTTGTGCAATATATAAGGAAACATATTTGTCCTATCTTGCTGAAAGTATGTACACTTGGATGAACAGCTCCTATTCCTCTTCTTCTACCTGTAGTCTTTGGAAATCAGCAATCTAATCGTTACCTCTGTCAATTCAGTGTTTTCAGATTTCATAAATGAGTGAAATTATGCAGTATTTTCCTTTTCTGTGCCTGGATTATTTCATTTGGTGCACAATATCCTGTGCATTGATGTGGTTCCACAAATAACAGAATATCGTTATCGTTTAAAGACTGAATAATATTTCATTGAGTATATATATTTTCTTTTTTTATTCACTAGTTGAAGGATATATGTTATGGTTACAGCCACACAGTGGTAGCAGGCACTTCCGGGTTCCAGGGCCATGCATGTACAGACAAGCGCTCAGGCAAAATACTTAGCCACTCCTGGACCTTAAAAGGCCCTGTATGACTTATGTGCAGCATGGTGGCATTAGCTACGTATGACACACCTGCATAAACCCTTGTGTGCCATGTGTGAGCTCTGTCATCTGCGCATGTGCTAGGTAACCCTTAAAAACCTCTCCAAGCTCTCTTTCTCCACACTGACATTCCGAGGCCTGCGTACACGTGTCTCTCCTCTAATAAACTCTTTGGTGTGTGTCCCGTTTCCACTCGCGCCAGGTAATTTCAATATCTAGGTAGGTTTCATACCTGGATATTGTGAATGATATTGCAGAAAACATGGGTGTGCACGGATCTCCATGGGATTCTCCCTTTGATTCCTTAAACACTCAGGAGTTACCATTTCCAAGGAGATGTTTTTCATAAAACCTTCTGCTAATTTACAGTGTACCAGGGCTCCTTTTCTTCTAAATATTTATCACTCCTTTCTTTTCATCTTTTTGATACTAGCCTCTAGCCTGACCTTAATGATTAGTAATATCAAATATTTTGTCATGGCACTGTTGGCCATCCATATCTCTTCTGTCGCATAATATCAGTTTACATCCATTTCCTCTTATTAGTGAGTTGAATTTCTTATATATCTGGATATCAATCCCTTATCATATGCTCACCTTAAAAACATTTTCTTTTATTTGTAGATTGTGCATTTCCTCCTTTGTTTCTTTTACTCTACATGACTGTTTAGATTGATGCAACCCTATTTTTATCTTCTTTCTAGTCTATGTTTTATCTTCTTTCTTGCTCATCTGATGTCGTATTAAAAATGTTGTTAAGTTTTATACTTATATTTTTCCCATAGCAATTTTATAGTTTCAGGTCTTAATTGAAGTCTTCCCTCTATTTTGAGCAAAGTTGTGTATATGACATTAGATAAAGGTTCAGTATAATTCCTTTGTATAATTCCAGTTTTCCTTCTATCACTTAATAATAATGAGCCTGTTTTTTCTTCATTTTATGTTTCTGTTGGTTATCTTTTTGTCTACTTGACACAAACTAGAGTCATTTAAAAATAATGTACCTCAGTTCAGAAAATGCCTCCATCATATTGGCCCATAGGCAAGTCGATGGGGGCATTTTCTTGATTTATAATTGATGTGAGGTTCCTCAACCTTTTGTGGGCAGTGGCATTCCTGATCAGGTGTTCCTGGGTTATATAAGAAAGCAGTCTGAGCAAACCATAAAGAACAAACCAGGAAGCAACATTTCTTCATGATCTTTGCTTCAGTTCCTGCCTTGAGTTCCTGCCCAGACTTCCCTTCATAGTGGAAGCTGTAAGAAAATAAATACTTTGGCCATGGTGTTTATCACAGCAATGTAAAGTAAACTAGGACAATTTTATTGACACCTTTGTTATAAATCAATTGACTGTCAGTGCAAAGGTTCAATTTTGTTTAATATATCCTGTTTCTTAGGTAAATATATGTTTTATGTCAGTAATATAGTAAAGGTTTTGCTTAGATATCAATTGTGTTACAAATATATTTTAATGGTACTTATATTAAGCAAATATATACTTTATAGTACACATATGACTATGTAACATACATATTTTCATATGTATGTATATGAATAACAAAAAGATTATGAATGACCCTTGATATCCTCTAGGATTTGGGATTGGTTCCAAGAACTCCAAGGATACAAAAAAAATTGAGGATGCTTAAGTTCCTCATGAAATCATACAGTATTTGTATATAATTTAAGCACATCCTCTGATATATTTTAAATCACCCCGAAGTTAGTAAAATATCTAATACAAATTACAATGACAAGAAAAATATTGTACATGTTCCAAACACATACACAACTTTTTCAGATTATTTTAATCCATGGTTAACTAACACCTTGAATAACAGGACCTACAGACATGGAAGGCCAATCATACAAAACAAGGTAGCATAGCTATTAAGTCAGTTATCCTATTTTTGTTAGTTTATTTGTTTTAGGGGGTATACTCATTTTGCATTAATTTCTTATATGCATTTCACTATAGTCTACATTAGATATCTGTACTTGTTTACTCTACATATTCGCTACTCTGTGTCCTTTCATCTATATCTCACTTCTTTTTATCCCTTGCCCTTGATACATGTTATTTTTATTTTGTCCTCTATCTTTGTATACTTGGAAATTTCTATTACGCTTTTTAGATTACACATATAAATGAGAACATGAAATATTTTTCTTTGTGTATTTAGCTGTTTTTACTTCCGTATTCAACCATACCATGACACATTATTCAGCCCTAACAATAGTGGAATCTTATCAGAGTCTTAGTATTTTGACTATAGCAGATCAACAAAGAAATGTGATATCAGAGAATACTAGTTCCTCTGGATTTGTTCTTTTTTTATCATGATTGTTTTGATTACCTGTATCTTTTGTTTGTTTGTGCTTTTTTGTGATTCTAAACAAATTTTAAAATTGCATTTTTCTGTTTCTATGTAAAGATGACTATGGTATTTTGATAAATGGTGTACTGAAACATTAGATGATTTTCGCTAGTATGGATGTTTCAGCACTGTTCTTCCTCTCTGCCAAATACAGGATAACTTTCTATTTATTTGTATTCTATTCCATTTCTTCCACTAGTATTAAATACATAAAATAATACAGATCTTTTACATCGTTAGTTAAATGTATACATATCTTACTTGTTTGCTTTTGGTTGTTATTTAAATGGGTTTATTTTCAAAATATCCTACTTGAAATAGTTCATTATTTGTATATAAGAACATGATTGATTTCTTTTGAAAATTTTACATATGAAAAAAATGTAGTCCTTGAACTCATAATCTGCTTTTCTTAGATTCTCAGTTGGTATTACACGTATGTCTCACTATTTCTGGCAACTACTGATTTCTTTTTTATATTGACTTTGGTCCCTGTTGTAAATGGAGACTGCTCTTTCATTCCCAGCTGCCAGGACTCAAATAATGACACAGAAACTATATTAATTACAACACTGCTTGGCCAATGACTCAGACATATTTTTAGCTAACTCTTACATCTTACTCACTTCTATTAATCTGTGTATCATCACGAGGCTATGACCTACCGGTGAAATTCCAACATCTGTCCTCTTTGGCAGATACATGGTGTCTCCTTGACTCCATCTACTCTATATATCTCTGTTCATATTTCCCATCTGGCCTTATTCTGCTCTGTCATAGGACAAAGTAGTTATTTTATTAATCAATAGTAATGAAACATATTCACAGCATACAGAGGGGAATCCCACATCATCATGTAGATTTAATGATTTTTTAAAATCAGTTCAAGACGTTTCTTGGTATAATCTTTATAACTATATATATATAGTTATATATATATATATATATATATATATATATGTGTCTTTCTAGCTGTAGATCATGTCATCTAAAGACGCAAAACAATCTTACACCAGTTTGAGTAAAAAAAGGGTTATTTATTGGAGGGAATAAAACTAATTATAATCAACCCTTAAATGATGTCCTTTTCTGCCTCAGCTGTTAATTCTCTGGGATTATTCAAATCTTTATCACCATCTAAGGTTTTGTTTAAATGAATTATTAAATCAGGTGTTCTCCCAATAGC
>JAQHUG010000396.1:454809-478503 GCA_028555095.1 Dicrostonyx torquatus | reverse complement strand
CTTTGAATCTCTCTTTACTGTATATCTCTCTTTTTCTGACCATGTGGGTCTTTAATTTGCTAAGGAATATGGAGAAGATTAAAGCCGTGGCTCTGACGGCTAGATCCAGCCTACTCCTTAGCTTTTTGCAAGACCAGCCCCATGGCAGAGGTACTGGCTGTCTCCATGTTAATGGACACAACTCTACGGCATTTCAAGGTCCCTGACAGCAAACAAGCTGCAGCATTCTGCTCACAGACCACATTGAAATGTTCTCTGATTGGACCGTCTGCCTGAAAGAGTCAGAGTTTGCCCTGGCAGGATGACCCAGAAAGCCGGCATTTTAACACAGTGCAGTTTTCTTTCTTTGTTTGTTTTTTGTTTTTGCTACAACTGAAAACCAAAAAGCATGCAGTCGGCTTTTTATCAACACTATTTAAGTGTTTTGTGGCAGGACCTCTTAAAGAGCTACAAGGTTTTGTAGCTAAAGCTGAGTCAGGAAGCCTCTCTTAAATGAGAGTGCTTGCTTGCCTCTAGCAAGCAGAGCAAACCCTGCTACCAAGAGAACAAGCTTTACTCTATTCTTTCCCAAGCTTTCTAAGGCTTTCTGTGGATGCAGTTATCCACGTTTGGCGCCATTCTGTAATGAAAAAGATATGTGAACACTGCTTCAAAATACATTGGAGGTCTGGGCATTGGGAACACATGTCTTTAGTTTTAGCAATCAGAAAGTTTACACTGAAAGATCTGACTAGAGTCCCAATGTCCATGGCTAGTTAATCTATGCATAGCTAGTTGGTCAATGCCACTTTGTGCTATGTAGCAAGATCCCATTTCAAAGGACAAAATCAGAACAAAATGAATCCCAAAAGTACTTTATTAAAGACAACACTGGGAGGCTACAATTTTATACAATGTATCTTTGAAGACCTTCACCTATTACTCATGGTGTTTTATTTTTATAATTTTTAATTGATGTGAACTTTACAACATAAACCTAAAATATGTTAATCTCAGTTACTTGATGGCTTTTCAATATTGTGCTAACACTACCTAGCTCTAATTCCCTGTAATCCAATGTGAAAAGGGAGATGATATGGAGTGTCCTTCTGTATATGTGTTGCTTTAATTTGTTGATGAATAAAGCTGTTTGGGCCAATGGCTTAGAAGAGTAAAGCCAGGCAGAAAAATCTGAGCAGAGATATATATAGAGAGAGTAGGCAGAGTCAGAGAGATACCATAGCTGATGAAGAAGACAGACGCCAGATCCTTACCAGTAAGCCCCACCCTTGCATCAATACATAGATTAATAAAAATGGGTTAATTCAAGATGTAAGAGCTAGCTAAAAATATGTCTGAGTCGTTGGCCAAACAGTGTTGTGATTAGTATAGTTTCTGTGTTATTATTTGGGTCTGGGAAGCTAGGAAACAAATGAGCAATTTCTGCCTACACGGATGTTTCTCTCCTACCCACCAGTTCCCAAATAATCACTTGGAGGCTTAATATTACTTATAAATGTGCAGTCAATAACTCAGGTTTATTACTAACTAGCTCTTGCATTTTAAGTCAATCCATATTTCTTGTTTACACTCTGCTATGTGGCTGTACCTTTATTAGCATGCACATTCATCTCCAGCTCCCTCTGAGTCTGGCTGGTGACTCCAGAGTCCACCGTCCTTCTTCCCATCATTCTCAGTTTGGCTTTCCTACCTAACTTCCTGCCAAGCTACTGGCCTGTCAGACTTTTATTAACCAATGAGAGTAACATATATCCATAGTGTAGAAAAGGATTGTTCCACAGAAATTCCTAAATATTTTCAGCATCCTAAAATGAAACACTCTACCCACTAAGCAACTTGTCTCCATCCCACCTCCCCCAAGCCCTTAGCAACCACCATTCTCTTTTTAGTTTCTGGATTTAATATGCAGTTTACCAAAAATAAAAAGGACTATTTTCAGAGCAGTTTTACGTTCACAGAAAAAGAATGGAAAGTACAGAGTGGTCTGCTATCCCATATCCTCCCCCAACATGCAAACCTCCTACACTATCAACATTCAACATCAGAGTAATACATTTGTTACAAGCCCTTGTTGGCTTTTTAATGGGACTTTTAAAGGTTCTTCAAAGCTGTGTTTTCATAACTGAGGCAGTTTATGTAGGCAGAGTAGCATGGCAAATGTCTTCAAAACTGTTCTATAATTCAACTTTTTAAGGCCATTGTCCTTGGCCTCCCAAATGATGTCAATGAACTTTCCCCCTCCAGTTCTCTACTTCACAGCATTCTTCTTCATGACTTTAACACATGACTGTTTGGACATAGTCCAGGTCTGAGCCCTTTATATTCTATCTTTTATGTGAAATATAAAACTTCAGGTCATTGCTTTAATTTTGTTAGTCATTAATATTAAATTTTGTGTTAATTAATTGATTAATCATTAGTTCATCCATGATTAGTGTGATAGATAATGTTAGTAAAATTCATTATATGCTACATACATAGTAGGTGACATTCCTTGAGCATATGCTCAAATACTTAAGATATGCATTAATTTACATTTATTTTCTATATTTACATTGATTTTCAATATATTTTCCAATTATAAACAAAACTAAACAAACTACCCTTTGTTCAGTTTTCTTTAAAAAAAAAAGCTGAATTCTTGCTAGCTTCAATAACCTTTGCCAATACAAAGCTTTTGCAGTTATTTCAAAAACTTCCCATCCTTTCTCTGGGATGATAGCCATGTTCTTGTGGAGTTACTATGAAGTAAGTTTTAGGAAACAACCTCAGCAAGGGAACCATTGGGGACCTGCTCCCACTGACTCCTATACACCATTGGGATTTGAAATGGTTGGTACCTGCCCAGATACTTTCGTCTGGTAACTGATCCATGGTCTTTTCTGAGTACTCTGTTGTAGCATTCCCATCTGAATGCAGAAACTCAAGTATTATTCTCTTTGCTATTCTTCTGCTTGGAACAACATGTGCTTGCTTCTTTTGTAATATGGGACTGCACAGAAATCCCTGGGTTCCTTTTAGATCTTTTTGACTGAATACTACAAACATGCATGAGACACTTTCACAGTTCTCCTTTTCTAAAAGAGAATCTAAGACTATCTAAAATATAAACCTACATTATAAAAGATGTCAGAGAGCAGTAGTTCACTGTTGCATAACATGATGTAAATATTGTGCAGTCATTTGCATATAAAATCAATAAGGGATGGTTTCAGGATTTTTAAAAGAGGAAATTGCCATTGATTCCCTTACATCATATAGATTGGTGGGGGAAACTTCTAATTCCACATTGAACTATGTAGGGATATACAAGATATGATCATGGAGAGGATGGTTGTCATTTTAAAGGAATGGCTGTTGTAGCACACTGCTAAAGCAGCTGAGAAAAAAGAGATTTGGTGGAGGATATGTTCAACTTTAATAAAAACTACAGGTTATCAGGGCTAAAGAGATGACTCAATGGGTAATAGCATTCGCTGCATAAGTACAAGGAGGTAAGTTTGGATCCTTGTGAAAAGCTGGAAATGGACCATGCATGCACCTGTAACCCCAGAGCTGTGGGGTGTGGAGAAAATAGAACCTCTGGGTTTTGCTGGCTGATGCCTAGCCAATATACAGCAAGCTCTAGGGGACAGTGAACTATCCTGTCTTAATGGAATAAGCACAGAGTTATTGACAAGACATGCAACAGTCTCTAGTCTCCTCACACACCTGCACTCTCAAGCACACACACAAACACACACAGAGAGGTGTCAGGAGCTAAGAAGTGAGAGAGAGATAAAAAGTAAATAGCAATTGAGAAAAATATTGTGTTTCTTGGGAAGCTCGCATACATTTGAATACATTTGTGTTTTTGTTAATTACTTCCTTGTTGCTGTTAGAAAACATCATGACTGAGGCGAATTAAATAAAAACAGCTTATTTGGACTTAAGATTTCAAAGATATAAGAGAGAATGATAGAAGGAAGCATGACAACAAGCTATAGGCCCAGTGTCAGAAACAGAAAGCTGATGGCTCACATCTTTATATGCAAGCAGGAAGCAGAGAAAGAGAAATGGAAGTGACATAAGGTTTTATCTCTCAAAACCCTCTCTCAGTGACATACTTCCTTCAATAAGCCACACCTCCTAAACCATCCCAAACAGTCCCACCAATTTGACAAAGTGTTCAAATATATGAACCTATGAGGCATTTTCATTCAAACCACTACAGTGTTATAGTTTGAACTTGAATGTTCCCTAAACACATGGATTAAATGCTTGAATCCTAACTACCTAGATTCCTAGATACAATAATGGACTATTGGAGGTGGTAGAATCTTTGGGAGGTAGAACCTAGTTAAAGGATAGAGGTGAATGGAGGTGCCATTGGAGGGTTTCTTTGTCCCCCATCCTTCTCTTCGTCTTTGCCTCCTGGCTACCATAAAATAAAAACTTTTCTATGACAAGTGCTCTCTATACAGTCCTAATATTTTAGGTCAGTTTTTTTCTCTTTAAGGAATTATATTCTCACTTATTTGAAAAGAATAAGAACTGACAGTTGGTTATTTTTTAAAAACAAGATTTAGTTTAACTAAACTAAATGTCTCCAAGCCATTTAATGCTTATTTTTGTACTATATATAAAGTAAATACAGAAATATGCTCAAAATCCTGTGTTATACACTTTAATGAGAAAATATAATTTACTTTACTTGTTGAGTGATCAGTTTGATAGGGAGGAGAGTCATGAGTGATATCTATTCTGAAGTCAATGTATGGTGGATATTTGTTGTTCACAAATAAGCATTTCGGGGATTTGCTGAGAGAGATACATTTTTTTTTTCTGTGAGTTAGAGGACACAGTCACAGCTGAGCTAAGTGCCTGCTCATCTCCGAGTTGGATAACAGGTTTGTAGGAAAATAAAAAGAGAGCATGGATTCAAATAAAGTAGTGAATCCTCAATTACAGAAAGAGACAGCACAAATAGTGAAGTGTGTGAACTCATCTGTTGATTAATAGCTCGTATTTACTTATTTATCTTTCTGCTTATCTATTATGCTGAGGCCTAGCCCAGGGCCTTGTACAGGAAAGACAATGGTTCTTTCACTACATCACTGGCTTCAAAGAATGACCAGTTGTGTTTTAGAGGAGCTTCTAGGTACAAACTTCCATTCATGTACAATCATGGGGTCATCACAGTCTTTCTGATTGCTTTCCTTAGGCTGAGAGTTGCTCTGGTAACATTCATTCAACAGAACCAGGCAATGACAAAAGATGTTTTTAAAACCTCTTAAAGTGGGAGCTCTTATGAAGGAAAAAAAGGGTAAATTCAAAGAACAGGTACTATGATACATAATATTATTAAAATTAAGAATAAGTTCTCCACCTGCCTAAGGATTGAACACAAAATTTCATGCATGTCTGGCTCTACTGTAGAGCTGTAAATAAAGAATAAATACTCCAGTCAATAAATGGGCGAATGAACCTAACAGATACTTTTCCAGCAGATAGAGTAATGGGCTGGAAAGTGGTTTGGTGGTTAAGTGCATGTACTACTCTTTCAGAGGATCCAAGTTCAATTATTATGATTGACCTGTTAATTTTAGCTCTACGGGATCCAATACCAACATCTGGATTATAAGGGTACTTTCATTCATATGCAAATACTTTTACACAAACACACACACACAATTGAAAACAATGAAAATAAATCTTTTAAAAGATGAAGTACAAATGGCCATCACCAGGCTCTGGGTTCCTGTTCCTGTGGCTGAAGACACACACATACACACACACACACACACACACACAATACAATGGGAGAAAGAAATCAAGTCATTCAAGTGAATGACTGAGTTCACATTCTATACTAAGGACTCAGAGCCTTTAATTGTATCTGCTCCAGTACAATTTACAGAAGAGTCAGAATGGGTTTGGATGTGTGACAACTTCAGAGGACCCCAGAGCATCTTCAGAGGAACCACTTAGGTTCATTTGGCTATTGATTTCTAGAACTAGCTGGATTCTTCCTAACCCTGGATTGCCAAGCTTCTGTTTTTCTTTTCTTCTCTTTTCTTTTCTTTTCTTTTTTTTAAATGCTGTTACAACTCAGTCTTCATGTTTCATCTATAACTGTCCTTCATTCCCAGAAACATTTCCTGAATTCCCCATCTGGAAAGTTAACAGTTTGAAATTATATTTTTGTTTGCTTGTTTTGTTGCTCTTTATCCCATTGATGATGACAGGTCCATTAATATGCTCTGCCCACTGCAGCAAACTTCCCCCCCCAAAAAACCCCCACATAAATGCCGGGTGGTAATGGCGGGCGCACATCTTTAATCCCAACATTCGGAAGGCAGAGGCAGGAAAATCTTTCTGAGTTCGAGGCCAACCTGGTCTACAAGAACTAGCTCCAGGACAGGCTCCAAAGCTACATAGAAACCCTGTCTTGAAAAACAAAACAAAAAAATAACACAGATAATTTATTTGCTCAGAGTTCTGAAAGCTAGAAGATGGAGATGAAAAATATGGAAGTTGACTCCTTCCTAGGCTTGTCTTCTTGGTTTGCAAATGTCCAACTTCTCTTCATATGGTCTCTAAGCATTTATTTCTGGGTTCAAATTTCTTCTTTTAATGAAGACAGCAATCATAGGAGATCAGGATCTACACTTATTTTCTCATTGTAAGTTAATTATCCATATAAAGACCCTAATCTCCAAATATAGGATCATTCTAAAGTTCTGAGATTTAGAATGTCAACATACAAATTTGGAAAAAGGACATAAGGAATTGTGTAATTTTCTCACTGCCCAGCTCAGCATCTACAACAGTGTCCATCATACAATAGCTTCTTAACAATTGTTAATAAAGAAGAAAGAATCTATTATTTCCAAATGACCCAGAACAGGCCTTCTTTTGTGGTTCTTGCACGCTGGGAAATTCTTATTCTTCCATGTTTGTTCTCTGCACTTTGACCAATTCTAAGTTTCTGCATTAACTGCTATCTACTGAGTGAAGAAACTTCTCCAATAGGTCTCAGAGCTGCACCAATAAATAAATAGGTGCAAAAAAAGCATAGTTTATATTATGTCCATTTAGCAAGATAATAATAGCAGATATACACATTAGTTTACACATATATCCTTACAAATATATACTTTACATATTTGTAACTTTCCCAAGAAAGACAGGTTGACTTATTGGAATATACAAAATACACGATGATGGAGTTTTAAAATGGACCAGAGCTGGGGGTGTACTTCACTGGTAGAGTAATGCTTCTGCCTATGTTAAGCCATCTCCAGTGCTGAAAGAGAAGTGAGTAGAGGAAAAGAAGAAAGAAGGAAGGAAGAAAGAAAGGAAAAAAGGATGGATGAAAGGAAAGAAAGAAATAGGGAGGAAGGGAGGGAGAAAGGGAGGAAAGAAGGAAGAAGGGAAGGAAGAAAATAACTTCAAATTGGAAGATTCTTTTTAAGAAGTGGGTCACTAATTTTCCATATAACATGTGTACTCTAGCCAACTGCTTTAATAGTACTCGGTGCTTATATATTTAACAACACTTGGACAACCTCATTTAATTTTTGTTAGTTTGATACACAAAATGTGACAGACACTTCATCTTCATTCTCATCTATGTTTTATTACTAAAGAAGTTAAGCTGTATTAAAAACTGTTAATATCACAATTTGTTTTCTTGAGTAAGGAATGGGGCCTGAAGATCACCTTACCTATTTATGCTGAGCTACTTTTTGGTTCGTTCTTATACAGACCATGTGCAGGTAAACAAATGTGCTGGAAGATATGTGTGTAGAATAGTCATGTCATGTCCAGAAGATATCATTTCACAGCAAACCTTCCCATTCTCTGACTCTTACATTGTTCCTACCTTCTCTTCTATGATGTTTCCTTAGCCTTGCTGGTGGTACTAGTGGTTGATGCAGATGCTCCCTTTGAGTTTGAACACTCAGTATTGTATTCTCAGCACTTTTAGTAGCTATCCATTTCTTCATTGAGTTTTCCTCACTGCATAAAGAAATTTCTCTGACCAAGGTTGAGAGCAACTCAGGTCTATGGCCATAAATACAAATATTTAGAAGGTCCTTTGACTTATACCATGGGTATATTCCCCATTCTCTAGTGGATGACTCCACACCACATATAATTAGAGGTAGCACTAACTAGCTGGACCTAACAGGTTGTCCCCCCTCCCCACAAAAAGAAAACAAATAGAAAGACATGAAATTGTAAGCGAAGTGTGTTAGAGAGGATATGAAGAAGTTGGAGAGAGGTAAATATCATAATAGTTCAATGTATACATGTATGAAAGTATTAGAAATAAAGAAAAGCATAAGTGGGTTTTAAATGCCACAACTATAAAGCAGTGAATTCTTAAACATCTTTGTCACTAGAAAATATGTTCTGAACTTTTAATTTTTGATGATTTGTTTATCTAGTTCTGTATTGCTCACATTATTATGGCCTTAGCATGCATTTTATCACTTGGTTTCAAGCCCCTTCTCATTTTTCTTTCTAAAAATCTGTGTCTTCTTGTATGTTTATTTGTAGTAGTAGGAGGAGTGGGCTGTGTCCCACCACCCAGCTCCTGGCTGCCAGCTCCCGGCCACATGGGCTGTAGTAAGAGGTGCGAGCTGTGTTTCCAGCACCTGAGAGGAGTGTGGGCCCTTTTGTTCTGTCCCACCCAGCTCCCAGCTGCTGAGCTAACTTAAATTCGAAATAACCATGCAAAAACTGTATTCATTTAAATACTGCCTGGCCCATTAGTTTTAACCTCTTATACATATTAGTTTAACCCATATTTAGTAATCTGTGTGTCACCACGAGTTGTGGCTTACTGGCATGAGTCTAACCTACATCCATCTCAGGTAGGAGCATCATGGTGTCTGCGGCCACACTTCCCTTCTCCCCAGCCTTCTGTTCTGTCTACTCCACCCACCTAAGGGCTGCCCTATCAAAAAGCCAAGGCAATTTCTTTATTCAACAAATGAAAGCAACCCAAATACAGAAGAACCCTCCTACACCATTTATTCTTTTTTGATAAACTTTAAAAGCATTTTAACAAGTTGAACAGTATTTATTTGATATTAGATTAGATTAAAATATACTACATTCATAAGCAAACTATAAAAAATTAATAATCATGGGGACTTTGTACCAAGAAATATCTGTCTACAAAGCTTTTTGTACATTATTGCACTTTTCTTAAGATCATTGATAAATATGGTATTTTTTACTTATTTTGTAAATTAAATAATTGCTTTATTAGGAGTGTATACCAATTGTATAAAATAATGGGATTCATTGTGATAGTTATATACAGTACTTTGATCATATTCACCCCTTGTTAGCATTCTGTATTTCACACCCTCCATTCTCTTCTTTTTCCCTAATAATCTCCCCTTTTACTTTAATGTTTGTATTTTCCATATTTCATTTGTAAGAGCTTTCTGAGCCTGGCTTGCACTTTAAAAGTGAGTATGTGTGTGTGTGTGTGTGTGTGTGTGTGTGTGTGTATACCATTGTGCACACATGAAGGTCAAAGGAAGGTCAAAGGATAACTTTGTGGAATCATTTGTGTCCTTCCTCCTCTATGTCATGTGGTAGCTGATTTTAGTTATCAACTGGTTTTAGAATCAACTAATCCTTCTCATGAAAGACTTTCCTTTGTTTCAGACAGAGTCTCACAATGTAGCACTGTTTAGACTGGAACTTTCTATGTAGAATAGGCTGGTCCTGAACTAACAGAAATCTTCCTGCCTCAATCTCCTGAGTACCCAATGACATGAGGAATTTTGAAATTTAATTGTGTGTGTATAATTCTGTGTACATTAAGTGCAGGTACCCACAAAGGTCAGAGGTATCATAACTCCTTGGAGATGGAGTTACAGGTAGTTATGACCCAACATGGGTTCTGGGAACTCAATTCATGTCCTTTGCATGAGTGGTGCATGCTCTTAACTGTTGTTCTTAGGAACTTGATCAGATTATTTGAAGTACAAAGAGCTGCCCTAAATTTTGGTTCCCCTACTTGCCTTTAGTTTTGCTGGCAAGTTCATCTATCCTGTTGTTGCTGCATTCCTTCACTGATATTAAAACCAGATTCTCTTGGATTTCAATGCAGACTGAATACCACCAGCCCTCTAGGAATCCTCCAGAGCTTCAGGACCAGAATGGGACTGCTAAGATATTCATATTGGTGGACTGAACAACTATACAATCTTTTTCCTCTCCAATATAGGGAAGTCACTGTTGAAGTACCAATACCATATTTTATAAACCAATATAACAAATATTTTTTAATATATGCATTCATTCTCTAAGTTCTGTTTCTTTAGACAATCCTGATTTATACAGAGAGGCTCCAGGGATCTGACTCAGGTGTTTAGCCTTTCACAGCAAGTACTTTTATGGCAATGGAGTGAGTGACAAAATTCTCAACTGAATTAGTTTTAGCAGGATAAGGAAATTCCCTCTTATTTGGCTTTTCTGAAAATAACCTTGATATGCTTCATGTGACTCAGCTTTGCTTCTATATTGTTCTGTTTCTTTAGTTTCCATTATAGAAAAACCCAAGACTGTGTCATCACCAGTGAGAGCTTCTATATTATTTTGTAGAATTGCAAGCTATCTTGATTTATGAATTGCAGTTAAAAGACAGTTGAAACTGTAACTAAATTCGTCATATCTTTGTCTTTTTTTACTTTTATTTTTTGGTTTTTTGAGACAGGGTTTCTCTGTAGCTTTGGAGCCTGTCCTGGAACTAGCTCTTGTAGACCAGGCTGGTCTCGAACTCACAGAGATCCGCATGCCTCTGCCTCCCGAGTGCTGGGATTAAAGGCGTGCGCCACCACCGCCCTGCTTATCTTTGTCTTTTAAGATGAATAAATTACATCTTGATTTTTCTGACTAGAAGCAAGGAACTTTGTTTTATTTTCCGGTACCCATACAGTGTTGTCTAAGAATTGTAAAGTCCAGTGGTGTGGTAGAGGTGAGATTAATCCCTTGGTACTTTCTGTCCCAATGCCTGTGAGCAAAGTGGCCTTTATAGCCTTTAGTCAGCTCTCCCTAAAACAGCTGCAGAAGTTGGGGTGGGTTCATGCTGATAAAGGAGATCTAAGAGTCCTGAGCAGAGCAATGACAGTAGTCAAGGTAGATTCTCTAACTGTTAAGTCATCTTCTCTAATGGTGTTTGTTTTAGGTAGACACTAAATTAAAAAGAAAAACAAACAAATTAGGGCTTCAGAATTTTTGAAATTACTCCCCTGATAACCTATAGTAATTAGTTCACCTATACTGGAATGCTTTGGTAGAAGACCATGGTGATCTAGCGCTAGGGTTGGCATCCTTGTTTGAAAAGCAAAAAGCCACATAGCAAGGTGTGTATGCCATCTATATTTCAAGTTGAAGCCTGGGAAAATGATGGGTAAGATTAATTTTCTCTGAAGATTATTTTTTCATTTGCATTGTATAGACATGAGAAAAATGAAAACCTGACATTTTTAGTTATGTAGTAGATTTGGAATACCTTTTGCTTAGGAGTTTGCAAAGTTTTTATCACTAAAACTAACTCAGTAGAAGACCAAAGTAAGTTATCTACAACAATAACAGATAATGCAGTAAATAATATATGTGGAAATTATCTATATAACTAAAATATAAGTTGAAGAAAGCCTCCTAAAAAAGGCTTTAATTTTAACAAAGCTTATAAATGCTTCCATTTTTAATCAATTTTAACTAGAGCTTCAGTAATATGTTCAAAACATAATATACATATATGCTAAAGTATTTTGTATTATTATCTCCATAGCAAGAGAGCATTCATTTACCTTGTCCAAACATAGTATTATAACCTTAAAAAACAAATTACGCATTCATAATGTAACAGATTAAAATTTTCAAAGATGACTGAATATATTGCCCCACCCTCTTTGAGACAATGTCGCATGTAAGCCAGGGTGACCTTAAATTTTTATTTAGCTCAGGATGAATTTGACTTTCTGAACCTCTTTTGCCTCTACCTCCCAAGAATTAGGAATATAGCCATAAGACAATATGTTCAACCTTCATGATTTTCTTACAGTATGATATGTTGACAGTTCTCCATTGAGGGGTAGCATCTGTTTTCTTCATTCAACCTAGGTGGACTTCTATAACTGCTTTAATTGACAGAATATACTTAAAAGTTACTGTGTGCCTTCTGGTCACAAATGGCTCCTTAGAACTAACTAACTAACTAACTCTCAAGCCTAGCCACCATGTTGTGAGCATGTCAAGAATTTGTAGAAGCCACATAGGTATATTCCAGTTGATGGTCCATAGAAGTACTCCCTAGATGATATGTGAGTGGATAAACATTCTTAAAATTCCAGCCTCCAGTCTTTTTTCTGTCCTAAATGAAACCTAGGCATTATTGTATAACTACCACCTGTTTATAGTGTGCTCTCTGTGAGGTCCTGACCCACAGAAGCCTCAAGCACACTAAGTTATTGTTATTTTGAACATTAGGTTGGTGGTTAATGTTCCAAAACATGCACTAGCGATCCATTGTTCTTTATTGATTTAAGACTTGATTGTCATATACTAGTTTTCCAAATACTCACAGGTCTGTTTATGGACCCATTTATGTTTCATCAATATATGTAATAGTATCTATTGAGTAATGAACACTTCTCCTTGTATTATTATATAGACTATTGAAAATACCCATGTACCTCCAAGGTAACCAATCAAAGATGGACCAAATATATGACAGTTGTTCCATAAAATAATATTACATAATGACACGGTGGTTATCATAAATTTTTGTAATTATATTTTGCATAAAGAGTAAGTCACCTAATGAAACAGTTCTCACAATTGTTCTCTTCATTGTTAAGTACTCCAATACTGTGATAGTATGTACGGAACCAATGTATTGAAAAACAAAGATCCCAAGTCTTTGTTGTAACAAAGGCTTACTTCACATACACACTAACTCCACTGTGGATCACTCATTTCTCCAGATAATTAGGTTACACATTGAGATTCAATGATTTAGGCTGCTTTCATGTTGTGATGCCACAATCCTCATATTTGGCCTCCAAATTGCCCAAGTATGAGCCAAGAGACAGCCAGAGTTTGTGCTTGGGATCTTATACAGTTTCATCTGGAAGTGATATATTTTCTACCAAATGGCAAGATCTAATTTTATTGTCTCATTAACAAAGAAGTGACTAAGCAACACAGAAAAGCATATGGATACTGAGTGAACAGATTATTTTTTCCAGAAATTTCATGGACAATTCTCTTCCATATATCACTCCTGACAGATTTTAGGATCCAATATATTGAATTTTAGGTTTTTTTTTTATTTTTACTTTTTTAGAAAAAGGAGTTTCAACTGGCCATGGTGGTACATTCCTGTAATCTTAGCACTTGAGAAATGGAAGCAGAAGGATAAGGAGTTCAGTCTCATCATTGTCTACAGACTGAGCTGAGTTAACCTGAGCTACATGAGACTTTGTCTCTAAAATCAAATCAAAACAAACTCAGAATAGTTTTTGTTAGTGCAGGGAATAAGTTAAAACATGGAGGGACCTAAATTGTTCCCTAATTAATTAAATTGATGAGTTTCTCTATTTATTTATTTATTTTGCACCTAGTAAGAAAAAGCTCTACTTCTCAGGGAATCTTGCTGAAGAGAGGGAGGAAGGGTTGCAGGAGCCAGAGGGGTCAAGGTCTTCAAAAAGGAACCCATAGAAACAACTAACCTGGGCTCATAGGAGCCTGTGTGGGACCCACCTCAGCCTCTACATATGTGTGACACTTGTGTAGCTTGATCTACTTGCAGGAATCCTAATAGTGGGAGCAGGGCCTGTTGCTAATGCTTTGGCAGACTTTTGGAAACCTATTCCTCATAACTGGGTTGCCTTGCCCAGCCTTAATACAAGGGTAGGTGCTTAGTCCTACTGCAACTTAATATGCCATGCTTTGTTGACACCCATGGTAGTCCTGCTTCTCTGTGAACAGAAACAGAGGTGGAGTGGGGTGGATGTGAGGTAGGAGGAAGGAATTGGGAGGAGAGGAGGAAGGGGAAACTGCGATGGGGGTTAATAAGTGAATCATTTTTTGAAAAAGAATGAACTCTTCTACCATTGAACTGTTCTTCCAAGCCCCCAAGTTTCTATTCTATATAGTTAGAAGTTTATATTTGTTATGTCATGATTCCTGCTGATCAATAATTTGTAGGTCTTGATGAGGTATCATGAGTCATTATTTAATATTTAATTCATTTAGCTTAGTATATAACAAATTCTTAGACCTATACCCTAAAACTAATGATGTTTTCAAATCTCCTTAAGGGTTTTCCTCTCACAGTTATTGCTCCCTCACTGAAGTACTAGTCAGAGAAACTGATTTGAAGCAGAAAATAGAACACATGATGGGAAGTTCTCAATAATTTAAGAGTTCTTTGGCTTTAAAAGAATAAAAGATAGCTCTATGAAAGATAAGATAAAATGCTGCATTAAATAAGGAGCTTCACTCAAAAAAGCTTTGGAATAATTACATAATTTTATTTGGAATGTCTAAAACAGTAAGCAAAGTATAGACTTTTGTCAATTTCTTCTTGAGCTGGCATACCCTTCATCTTAATTGAGGGGAGAGAAACTTGTGCTTTTAATATTTATATATCATCATCACTGATATACAAGACTGTAGAAATATTCCACCGTTGCCTTGGTACATGACCCATTAGTCTTTTGTTGGCCCGCCTCATTTAGTAAATCATTGGCATTATTGTGAGGTTACATTGTGCTTTCATGTTTCTTTTTCCTTCCTGGAATGGATTTACACCCGAGGGCTCCTTGGGACTTAAATATTAACTGACACAATCTGGGCAGAAACCAGTTTGTGTCCCTTTTCTCTTTTATAGTTCCCCTTGAAATGATCTGCTTTCACAGCTCCCACATTTTTCTGAGGCCCTTAGTTCTAGCCACAGCTTGACTTGAGTATGTGCTAGATACTTTCCAATTAAAAACCCCTTCTTTTGTTCTTTTATTGTGTTGGGTCTTGTATATATTCCAGGCATAGTCCAGGATGGCTGTGAATTTCTAATTTTCCTGCCTCTAACTCCCAATTGCTGGGATTACAGGTGTACACTATAATACCTGTCCTAACACAAGTCTTGATTTCACCTCCATCCCTATGACAAATGTCTTTACCTTTTCTTGTTTCTCTAAATAAAAATGTGTTTCTGTTGGTTGTTTAGTAGAAAAGCTTGTACATTGTTGAATCCCGTTTTACTCCTTATGTATTTCAAAGCTAACCCATTCGCAAGTTCTTCAGGAAATCTTCATTCAGAGTCTTTCCAGAATCCAACATTTCACTACTCCACCACTACTAACCTAATCCAAGTTTTCACTAAGAGGTAAGTGTTAATTTGTCCATGAATTATCCCATGCAGAGATGGAATTGGCCTCCTGCTAATCTCCATAGAAACTGGCCCAGGCCAGTACTTAAGGCAATCAATCTTGGTAAACCCTGAGGCTTGGATCCCAGCCTTACAAGCTCTGCAGCTGGGATAGGGGTTGGTACTTCTTCAGTGGTAATCACTGATATGCTAAATCCTGCTGTCAGCTCCTTTCCTCTATTGTGATTGGGGTCTGATATATTCTATAAGATTCTGATATATCATAGTGTTATTATATTCAATTCCCTCATTAAACCAGAGGAGAGATTGACAAAATAGGAATGGAATCTGGTATTACTGAATCATATTCCTTATTTTCCCCTGTAATTCTGGAAATGGAGCCTATTACCTCAGGGCATGCTATGCCAGCATTTTGCCACTGAGTTATACCCCTTGCTCTCTAAGTCATACCCTATGACATTCTGGCCCCTTATCATATCAGGAAAGATTCCTGGGTTTCCCCTATTCAGCATAAAAGCCATGTATCACCAAACTTCCAAACATCTGGCACCTGATATAAAGCTTCCTCCAAGTGAAGGAACAATGGAGAGCTCACATGGATGCTGTGAACACAGTTTCAGCAGATGTGATCTCTTAGCCTTCTGAGCATCTGTCTTCACTGTACAATAGATATTCTATTATGCCCAAATCAGAGCTCTTGGCTTTGCCTCCTACATTTAATTCATTGTACCCATATTCTAATTGTTCCTATTTTGATTCAATGGAAACACTATTTGTTCATACTAAAACGCTAATTGCCATCTCCACTATCTCTTCTCCTAAACTGTAAATTCAGTCTACCAACAATTTCTACAAGGATTCCTAGCCAGAATTTTAGCATATTTCATTTCATTGTTCTTCAAAGCATAATGGACTATCTACACAAAGAGCCTAAGGTAATTGTCAATATGAATTATGTCCTCCTCTATTTCACTTCTCCCCAAGGGTTTCCAATCACACTAAAATATACTCTAACTACCCAAATATCCATAGACTTATCTGCCCCTTGACACTATTTTCTCTTGCTTTTGTTCACTTTGTTTTAGCCACATAAGTCTGCATTCACAATCTTGAATCTGCTAAGATTCCTGGCTTTCTAAGATAGTTTTCTCTGTCTGGAATGGTCTCCTAGCCATTACAAGACCTCTCTTATGCCACCCATGTCTTCATTCAAATACTGCTTCTTTCTGGTCAAGTGCATATGCTAATCATTTCATCTGAAATAATACCCCTCTTTGCTCTGTATGTTTTTGGCCTTTTTCATTTTGCTTTCCTTGCAATTATTGTCATGTGGAAGCACAGAACTACTGTTTGTGACTTGTGATCTGTCCCTCTAGTGAAATGTGTCATGAAAGCAGGTGTCTTGCTTGTCTTATTTGTAGCTCTATCATCTCTAAGGCTTAAAACAGAGCTGACATTTCTCAAAAGGTATTTCTTAAATAACTGAATAGAGGGTGTTAAAAAAAAGGGTTGGAAAGACATTCCTCAAATACCAGGAAAAATCAAGAACAAATAGTAAAACACAACTATTTATTAATTCAATAATTATTAGATTTTTAATGATTCTAATTGAATAAATAAATGTATGCATATATTAAAACTGCCTTTGTGCACCACATAGAAAAACTATAGAATATTTTTATGCCTATTATTTTTCTTTACTAAAATGACCAATTTTTAAAAAGATTTTTAATTGAAAAATAAGTTTGGGGCAAAGAAACTTCTATATATGAAAATTTTCTTTAGGGAAAAGTAACGAAGTATCAAATATATTGAATAGCACTTTTTATATTTTGCTAAAGTAAAATATTTATTTTAATATTCAATGACTAGTCATCATTTCAAAAGCTGTCAGAATAAACCCTGAGAGTAATTTGCCTATGTGAGATTGGTCATACTGACCTTACAATTTTTTTGAGTTACTAGTATTATAGTGATATTGAGATACAAAAGTTAATTAAAATATATTTCTAATTGAATGTCACATTTTATGTTAAAAGAAGTCAGTAGTTTTAAGATTTTTGAGAAATAAGGCTTGAAAACAGGCTCTTTTGTTTTGAGCAAGCATATTAGGTATGCTTGTACCTACAATCACAGCACTTAAGCAATGGAGGCAGGAGGATCAGGAGAGCAAAGCCAGCTTTGGCTTTATAGTCAATGTGAGGCCACCTGACCTACACGGGACCCTGTCTCACAAAACAAGCAAAGAAAAAAGATGATATGAGGTAAAACTTCAAATTTGAGTATAATGGTTTTGTCTTATTCTATGGAGGATGTCCTTTTCCCCAATTATATGGGCATCAGAGCACATGAGTTAAACACAGAGCAATACAACTTGACATCTAAATCCATAGCAGTTCAATGTCTCAAGGAACATGCACACCAACTTCTTAAATCAATCTTCCCTATCTGTAAAATATCCTAGAATAAATTGCCTTTTCAAAATTTTAGAGCTCCATTGGCATTCATAGTCTGGGGCAATGTTGGTGTAATTGAAGTAAGGATGCAATACCTGAAACCTTGTGAGAGAAGCAGATAATCTTGATACACCAGTGAAAGGTACCAATAGGATATTTAAATGGAGACTTCTTGAGACTAAGTAAAAATTACTGTTATGAACTTCCATTGAGCTGCCTGATATTTGAAACATGAAATAGAAAAAAGTAACTCATTTGAGTATTAAAAGAGAAGAGAACTAAGTTGCTGAAAAAAATGAGATTTCAAGATTAGTATGGAACGTATAAGGACATGTTCACTAAGAGAAGAAAGAATTTTCTAGAAAAGTAGCTCATGCATGCCGGACACTATGGAGAAATCTCATAGGTTGAGAAATAACAGCACTGAAATAATTGAGAAATAACAGCACTGAAATAAAATGGATCCAGCAGTTTTTAAATGCTAGCATGGAAGCCTTCAGCAGCAGAGCAGAACACTATGCTATGACATAATTTCTCATGTAAATAAATCAGGACTAATTTTAGAATTGTATTAAAGCAAGATGACACACATTTTTGGAGGGCCTGCTTCCTTCTTAAATTTGTCCCCTTTTCCCTCAAATGTTCTTTAGACTGTCTTGAATTCTAGCATTTTAGTTCTCTGTTTAAAGTTATTTATTATCTTTTGAGAATACTTCTCAAATAATCTATTTAGAACAAGAAAGACTAGATAGAAATCTTGACTTTTCTATTATGCCAACAATGCTGCTCTTTAAGCAGTTTCTACAAAGGTCAAAAGGTGCATAAATTCAGAGCCCAGAGTCATATCTGCTATCTATGTGTGTGCTTTGCTGTGATGTCTGTTCATATAGTTAGCTTTACTTTATTTTATTTTATTTTTTACTTTTTCAAGACAGGGTTTCTCATGTAACAGCACTGGCTGTCCTGGAACTCCTTCTTTAGACCTCAAACTCACAGAGATCCACTTGCTTCTGCCTCTTGAGTGCTGGGATTAAAGACGTGAACCACCACCGCATAGTACAGTTAGCTAATTTTTGATACTGTTATTATTAATCTTTGTTGATTAATTTAAGTGCTATACAAACATGCATCAGATGTATCTTGTACAAATATTTCTTCCCAGTGTATGGCTTTTCTTCTCAATTCTCTTAATATAGTCTTTCTTTGAGTACAGCTTTTCAATTTTAATGAAGTCCAACTTCTTAATGAATAATGCTATTACTATTACGAGAGTTTTCTTTTTTTAAGAAAAAAGCACATTCCACATTCCTTGGTACTTTTATATATGCTATGAAGGAGCTACTGTCATGAGTTAGAGGACAGCCTGTGCTATGTAGCATGACCCTGTCTCAAAAAAAACTGGGGTAAAGGGACATGTTAATGTTAACCAAGCATAAGGATGTATGAAACATGTATATAGAAATTTACTGGTTTATAAACTAGTTAAAAATATAATTAAAAACAGACAAACAAACAAATAAAAATAAACAACTGTTTCCAGTTCCTACCCTCTACGAACTGTTTTAATTATCCTGGATAAAGTATGAACATCCGCAGTCTCAAAGCTCTCCTCTCAACTCTGAAGTTAGGAAGCACAGATCTAAAGCCACAGAACCTTTTGTATGGCTTCAGACAACAGCTTTCTAAGATTAAAATACAAAAACAGCCCTGGAGAGGTGGCTTGGCTATTAAGAGTGCATGATATTCTTGCAGAGGACTTGAATTCAGTTCCAAGCATACACTTCAGATGGTTTACAGCCACCTATAACACGGGCTGTAGGGCATCTGACACCCTTTTCTGGCTATATCCTCTCCCCTTCACTCTTTCTCTCTCTGACCTGTCTTCCTTTTGATCTCAGCATGGCTCTTCAGCATTCCCTCCAGATCCCCACCCTTCCCTTGGTGGCATCCTTTCTTTATCAAGGTGAGCTCCATCAGCCACATTGCTATAAATGCCTCTTCTAGGTCTATAGGCTGCAAATTCATAGCCCTAGCTCTGCAGTAGTTCCTGAAAAATCAGTCTTGAAAATCAAGCCATCCTCTCTACAGTTTAATTCCTATGTCCTTGAAGAAAGTTACGCCGAGCCTGTTCTGAACTAAATAATGATTGCAACGTTATACTCTCACTCTGTACTTCTTCCACTACACTGTGAGGCATGACTTATCCCTGAAGCTTCTTTTTTTTTTTTTTATGTTTTTTGTGTGTTTTTTTTTTTTTTTTGGTTTTTTCGAGACAAGGTTTCTCTGTAGCTTTTGGGAGCCTGTCCTGGAACTAGCTCTTGTAGACCAAGCTGGCCTCGAACTCACAGAGATCCGCCTGCCTCTGCCTCCTGAGTGCTGGGATTAAAGGTGTGCGCCACCACCGCCCGGCCTGAAGCTTCTTTTTTAAAATCACTTATACATCCAAATTAGAAACTAGTTTTCTGCATTCTACTCCCAAAACATATCTGAAATCTGTCCGTTTCACTCTGTCTTTAATACTTCAGCTTTAATGAAAGCCACTACCTTATTTTGACTGGGAAACTTCAATGGCCTCTCCCTGTCACTCCTTCGCCCTCCCTACCATTCTATCTGCCCATGCTTCATATCCACCCAGGATTGATATTGAGCTTCTGGAGACACAAATCATTGTTTTCAGCCCACAAAAGAATGTCCCTCCAATTGCAAACAAACAAACAAAAATGTATTCAATTCCTAGGGCCGCTATATGAAAGTATCACCAAATGGGTGGTTTCAATCAATGGAAATGGAATGTCTTACAGTTCTGGAGGCTGCAGTCACTGTGCCAACAGAGCTATGTTGACTTTGGAACTCTAAGGGAGATCCTCCCTAGTCGATTCCCTTTTCTGATGGTTGCTGGCAATATATCATTCCATGGCTTGTGGATATATCACCGCACTTACATGACAATTCAGCCCCATGTGTATTCACAACATCTCCCCTCTGTGTATTTCTGTCTCTTCATCTAATATTTTCTTTGTTTTATAATAAAAACATTAGTCATAATATACTAATATTTCATTTGATTACCTTTATAAATTCTCTATTTTCAAATAAGGTCATACTCTGAGATGTAAGGGTTAATATGTCAACATATCTTCTTGTGGAGAAACACAGCCCATGACAAAACTACAAGCTTCCTGTTTTGTCTTACTCAGCTTTACGATGCCTCCATATGAACAGGTTCCACATTATCCTGCCTCAAAGGTATTTGAAAAATAAACTTATCATCTATACTAAATATATGTAGTATATTTTTATCTTTATTTCATAAACAATGCAATACAAAAGTTATTTACATAAAAGTACATTGTGTGGGTTATTATAAATAATATAGAGATTATATGAAGTATATAAGAGGATATGCATAGCTTCTGTGCCAATATTATGCCATTTTATGTAAGGAATTTTAGTTAGCACCAATTGATTTTGCTACTCTATATTTACTGAAGTTCCATTATATATATAGCTCCTGCCTTCATCTCTTACATTGTTCAATCAATTGCTCCCCTCATTCTGTTCAAATGTACTGGCATTTCTGCTAACCCAGCTTGCTTTTAACATTGAAATCTAGATGTCACTTCCACACAGAGACCCACTCAGATCATCCTATTAACTCAGCTCTGTTACTCTATATCTCATTACTGCTTCATTTTTCTAATTAGCATTTGCCACAGTCTGAAGTCACCCTGTGCACATATTGTTATGCCCACTGTGGCAGATGCTACTAATTATTTGCCTAGCTGTCATTTATTCTGTCTCATAGCTAAGAATATGACTACATACCCAACCCCTAAGTCATGGACTGTGATAGGATCAGACCAGTGATGACAACTGTGTTTACCTTTGCAGAAACTGTTGCTAGACTGGCTCAAGTCCAGGTCAATGGGATGGAAACCAAAGACTGGTGTTTCTGGAAAACTCTTCTTCTTAAAGCATGCAAAGAAGAAACTGTACTGTTTCCCGTTGACACCTACAATTCAATGTGGTTTCTAGAGTTCTAGGAGTTGTCTTGTGCCCATGAATTGACCTGCCAAGGAAAACAGAAGCTGCCAATGGTATTATGGGAGAAAGAGCAAAGATCTTGGGTTTTGGAGGAGCTCTCTAACCTCAATAAAACTACACACTTCCTGATAAAGCATTGTTCTGAATAGTTTAATCCTAACTTGACACACAATATAGTCATGTGAGAGGAAGGAACCTCAACTAAGAATTATGCCTCCATGAGATCTGACCCTAGGCAGGCCTGTAGAGCATTTTCTTAACTAGTAATTAATGGAGGAGGACCCAGCCCAGTGTGGATGGTGCCACCCCTGGGTTGGTGGTCCTAGGTTTTATAAGAAAGTAGGCTGAGCAAGCCATTTAGAGCAAGCCAGTAAGCAGCACCCCTCTGTGGCCTCTGCATAAACTTCTGCCTTTAGGTTCCTTCATGTGGAAGCATAAGCCAAATAAACCCTTTCTTCCTCAAGTTGTTTTTGGTCATGGTTTTCATCACAGCAATAATAACCCTAACTAAGATAAGCATCAAAAATGTCCTTATGTTTTAATTCATGAATACTTGACATGTTTGTCATTTACCTTTAATATTTCCTTCTGAACATACTGTTCCACCATGGCATCAATGAGAAACCCTGGGGTGAAAACACAGATAGCTAGCTAGGAGGCACTAAAAGAATTATTTTCTAGATATCAAATTATTTCCACTTACTAGGTATTGCTTTTGGACAGTGATTATGCTTTTTGGAAATCAGTTCTCTTCATAAAAGAACAGTTGAATTTGGGTTAGATGTGCAGCTCTGTAACTGTAACTACTCAGAATGTTGAGAATGCAGCGGATCCTGAACTGCATAGTGAGACTCTGTTTCAAAATAAGAAGGAAGTCAAAGACTGAAAATATATTGGCAAAGGGTTTGCCAAGTGTGCATAAAGTCATGGGTTTTATCCTCTACAGCAGAAAATGTCCCCTGCCCCAATGTTGTTAAGTGAATGAAAGCAGCTGGCTGTTTAACCTGTATCCCTCTGCCTCCATTCTCTTATCTATGTAATCTCTTCTTAGGCTCAGATTGACTTTTCACTCTACCTTCTCCTTTTGCTTTGCTTGTTTTTTCTGTTTGTTTTGCAACATTGGAAATAGATAACCAACAAGAACTCTACTACCAAGCTTTATTGCAGCTGCTTTGTTCTCCTGTCGAGCCCCATTTGGCCTCAGGTTCTAAGCTTGGCTCTATCTTGTTTATCACATTTTCCTGGCTCACCTTGGCATAAATTTAGGTCAAGCAAAAATGACTGTGTATTACTCCACAAGCATATCTTGCTCCTCTGCTTCCCACTGTGTGCCTTAAAACCTCAGACCCAATGGAGGATGCACATCCCCTGGATGTACCACCTCTTTTGCTTTTCTCATGGCCCTGTTCACATAATGCTAGGCAGTATCTGCAAAAGCAAGCATTTATATGTTCCATACAATTTTATAAACACATTAAGAACTGGTCCACATCTTCCCTTTTTTCCTCCATTAATAGCAAGGCTGCTTAGAAAATACCTGTTGCATGGCAGCAACATGGCATAGTGAGTGGCTATGCTTCAGCCTTTGAAAATGAGAAAGCCAAAAATTATACCTGCCATCTGCTTTCTGTGTCAACTACAGGCAAATCACCTAACCTCTTAGAGCCTCATTTTTTTCCCCATTGGTAAAATAGAGACAACAATAGTATATATATATATATATATATATATATATATATATATATATATATATATATATATATTTGGGTATCATTCTGAAAGAAA
>JAQHUG010000396.1:413807-450357 GCA_028555095.1 Dicrostonyx torquatus | reverse complement strand
AGAATGTTAATGACTCAGAAAGCACAGTAACTGAGGCTTATTGTAATGGACAAGCCCAGATAAGCCTCTGTGAAAGAGCACCCCCACACACATTCACCCCCACACACACTCTCTCTCTCTCTCTCTCTCTCTCTCTCTCTCTCTCTCTCTCCCTCTCTCTCTCCCTCACTCTCACTCTCCCTCCCTCCATCCCTCCCCCCTGCTAAGATTCAGGTACAAAGAGTAATCTATTTAGCAAGATGAGAATTCCTTATACCTTGCAACTGTCATTCCTAGCAGATACAGCCATTGCAGAACATGTTTCTCTCCATTTCTAATATTAGTGTGTTCTAAGTACAAGATACAACATGGCAAATTGCTTCAAAACAACACTAATAACCAGGTGCATGTGGAAACACAGAGATGCTGCAAATTCACTGGTAGCTGTGGGTGTCAGCTAGCTACATCAGAAACCATAGATTGCCTCAAAATGGCATTTAGACTTCATGCAAGTATCTGCTCAATTTCTCTTCATTAATTTTACTTCTGAAAGTGAACTTGAGGGTTCTGTTGGGGAGCTTGCATTGTGGAACAGGGGGCACAATTTATGAGGATTCCCCACAAACACCATTTTTCACAAATAACTAGCCTAAGGAGCTTTGTTGAATAAAAATCAGACATTCAAAGGAGTGAATTCACCACTAGTTCACTAATTAAGAAAGACTGTAAAAAATAATATGGATTGGATTGTTGTAATATTTTATGATGATTTAAAAAAATACTGCTGTTAGCAAAGCATTTAAGTGACTGAAAACAATTTTCCTAAACTGTTGATCAGACCATTATATCAGAGTGTTTGGACACAAATGTAATGCCGTGCATCATTTCTCTTAAAACACATTTGCTTCAGGTAATGGGAGAACTGGTTGAGGCCTTATTATTATTACTGTGTATCGAGCAGCTGACACCCGCAGATGGAAATATGCCTGTGGAGTTCTCAATCTTAATTTGAGTTCCAATGACACTGTCAAGGGAAAAATAAATCATTTTTCAATACATTTAACAATTTTCAACTCATTTATTTTCCTGGGCCATTGAAAAATGACTTTTTCAGAATTCTAACCACCAATGGTGGCCAGAGACTGTTAATGTCTTGAGATCTCAAAATTTCAGTACCGCTGTTCTTCCTGTGTAGTAATTCATTCCATCATCTTTGAATACATATTTATTAAGCATTTGCCATATGCCTGGCACTACCCTTATCCTGATGAATACAAAGGTGAATGGGACATTGTGCCACATTTTTATCTTTGGTCTGTATGTTCTTTCCTGTTGAATCTGGGAAGAGAGACAGCATTGCCAAATGGGCAATTGACAAGAACTTTCTGCTTATTAGGAACCATATCAAATAGCTGCTAGTGTTCTAGATTATTTGAAATACTTATCAACAGGTTTTCTATTTATAATGAAGGGTTCTCCTCTCCTTTGGCTATTTGCACTAGATCCTGAGTATATCACACTTGCACGACTAATCTGGTCCAAATTTTTCTTGGGGTTGGGGTAGAAGCAGCTTGGAAAAAGAATAGCATATCCTTCTTCAGTTCTCTTGATCACCCTCTGGAAGGGAACTGTATGGTATCAGAAGATGGATGTGAGTCACCTCCCTGGGAGCTGGCATCAGGGCTACTTGGTGAATCACTGTATTGGAAACATGCACAGAGGAAGATGTGATCACTCTCTCCCATCACTTACTTATCCCATTCCCTAGACTGAGGAAATCAGTGACTTCTGGGCTTGGCCTAAATTTAAGAGGGCCCTGGGATGAATAGCTGGAAGTTGTTTTCTAAATCTAGGTCTGTGTCTGAGCCACACACAGCACAGCTTTCAAAGAAGTCAATCTAGTGCTTCATCACATGTTTAGGTTCCTGAGGAAAATCTTGAAAACATCATCAGCAGTGTCCTTGATTTGGTTGCCTATTAGCAGAAATGTATGGTAGTTGGATTACCTCTGACCTCTGAGGTGCCTAACTCATCCTAGGAAAGCCACATCTTCTTGCCATTGGCCTGGGTGTCCATGTTCATCTTTTTTCATGGCTGTCACTTAATGACACTCTCCTGCTAGGCCAGCAGGAACAGAGGGGATGGAGAGGCAGGTGGAAGGACTAAGAAGCACAAACACTGAACAATGAGAGGGAAGAAGGCCCATGAGAGGGTGGATGATATCCAGAGCCCAAATTGCTGTGGCCTGCCCTGTCTATGATCAGCTGTCATTTCCTCTTCGTGTATGACACTGTGGAACATATTAAAATTTCTCTGGGATGGTATGTTTGGAATTCCTCTGATGCCCCACCTCACAAACTTACCCGGACAATAAAAGCGAGGTTGTAAGCCATTGAACAGCTGGCTGGCTATATATTTCCCCTCTTTCTTTCCCATAATCTAATACAGAAAAGAATCCTGTTAGACTGGCAGTGCCATGTCTGGGTACTTGTTTCCTGCAAGTGCTTCCTCCACTACCTTGTCCTGCCCACCCTGGAATCTTCCTGGGTGGCAAGTGGCTTCTTTTCTTTTGTTCACTACTTCTCTCAACCCGCCCCCTTTTCCCTATGCCTGATCTCCTTCCATTGTGAGCTGCTGTTTGCTTGCCTGTTTTCCAGACAGCCTGGGTCTTGTTCCATCTGGGGAGAACAGCCCATGAGGTCTCCTCATCTCCATAGTATTCCCAGGATGTCATTCTTGGCACAGGTTCTGCTGGGCCGTTAGGATATGGGGGCTTTTTGTAGTCGTGAGCCTGAACCCACTGACAGAGAGGAGCAGCCACGTGGCTCGCCAAGAGCGGGGCTGGAGTGACCCGGGTTGGCAGAGACAAGCATACCATCACAGTGACCCGGACATCTCGGACAAGGCCTGGGGGTGGGAGTGCTATGGGAATGCCTGGATGCACTTCGGCCCACATTAAGAGAAATGTGGTTATTCTGTTTCAGACTGAGAGACAAGTGACTTGGACCAAAGATCCCTGGATCTTTTGGGCTCTGCCATTCTCCTGGGTTCCTCAAGTTTCTCTCCTGTCTCTCCTCCTCAGACAGAAAGAAGGAGAAAGAGGACTTTCAATTTGACCAGCATAGGCTTGATGACTTACCAGTCCCATTGCTGAAAGGGAGAAATGAGAAACCTCTCCTGAGTTGAGTTCGCTGAAAATGTGTAGGGATTGAGATGAGAAAGGAGGAGCTCGTCCTTCCTTCTTTCTTTCCTGCCTTTCTCCCTCATTCCCTCCCTCCCTTCCTCTTTTCACTTCTTCTCTCATGACTCCCCCTTCCTTCCTCTTTCTTTCTTCCCTATCTCTTTACCTCAGAAGAGCAGTTTGATTCATAAGTATCGAGCAGAAGGTACTGGACTTTTTAATTAGAGATTCTCATTTAAGACTTTCATTGGGTAACATACCAAAAGACGCTGTTAATGTACATGAGAGTGAGAGTCATTATAGAGAAAACCACAAGGAAGTTTCTTATTCTTTTTTATTTCCTGGGAGCTTCAGATATCTTTTATCAATTAACTAAAAATTCATTAAAAGACTCAAAAGGAAAAAAAACTAACATAACTGAATTAAAATGAGCCTTTTCCTGTTAACTTGACAAGAAGAGAGAGAGGGAAAGAGAGAGAGAGAGAAACCTTCTACCCTTCACTGCCAGTTCTTGGTTTTATTATGAATTATTCCATACAAGTCCCTAGGCTAGAGCATCTATTTAAAGAAGCCTGGCAGCATGAAGAGAGAGGGTAAAAATACAACCACTCTTTTGTCCCATCAAAGGTTTTCTTTGGGAGGACATTAAGAGCATTTCTGTTTTCTTGTCTGCCCCTGCCAGTGGCAGCATTCCAGCTGGTAGTACCCACTCCTCACCCATCAGGTCAACAACCATGAACTTCTCTGATTTCAGGAGGAAGTAAAAGCTGAGAGATGTTTTAGAAAGTCCCATGTGTGGGCAATATGCAGGGGAAGCTGGGACTGGTATGAGTGCCTACTGGCTAGACTATACAAGTTGTCTGTTAAATTCACCCCTGACGCACACACACATTTTCAATTTTTGAGGAAGAATGTGCCTTTGTGCTGGTGGCATTGTCTGCCCTCATATTTTCAAAGCTGCCTTCTCACATCTCCGGCAAGGCTCTGCTTGGTGTGTTCACTCTATCTCCTTCATGGGAGTGTCTATGAGCCTAGTACTTAGGTATATATTACTAAGTGTCCCACTCCCTGGACCATTTTCAGCTCTTCGGATCTAGCAGCCTAGAAGACGTTTACAATCTGGAACAATGACTTTCCTGTTAGAAGACATGCTGACTCAGAAGATTCAAAGAATGGGCTAGTTCAGTTGGCAAGCCATCCTGAGTACTTAGAATCAGGATTTCATCCAATGGAGGTCCATTTCATCCTCTTGTCAAAATCTGGACATAAATGCTGACTGGTAGCGTGGTATAAGATTTTTTTTCCACAAAAGCTAAGGCTTATTCAAACAATTTGCTCTCTTCCAAGGCCTGGCTATATCCCAACTTTTTCTTTTAAACCATGATCCAACTGATTGCAGTATCCTTTATAAATGAGAGAGCAGCAGGTTAAGACCAAAAGTGTCAGAAAATGCTAAAGAGTGCTCTTTCTTTAGCACAGTAAAGCTACAATAGGCAGAAACCTGGAGTCTCCTTCCATACTTTCATTCATAGATAAGTAGAATAAGAAGCCACACAAGAAAAGTAGAAAAGAATATTAATGTTAAATTTAATGTTAAACTTAGCCACTGTCCTTTCTTTATTTTTTTTCAAACAGCTCAGTTTCAGAAAGAGAAAGTTTCATTTCTCCCACTTCCCCAGAAATGGGTTTGAAATTGCCTTCCTGACTTAACTGGAAAAGTGATCAAACCCCCAGGTGAAAAATAGCCCTAAGCTCAACGTTAGGTACAAATGTAGGTACACATATTCCTGAAACAAACATGATGAATCAAAGAAACAAAATCCTTAATCAATTTCCAATTTATCTTTAAAACTCAATTGGACACATTAGACTTGATACATTTCTGTGATCCCTTCCCCTGCCTCAATTCTGAAAATGGGTTCCCTTTCAAAATTTAAGTGTTTCTTTTGAGATTTGAGTCCAAAGGCAGCAGAGTAGATTTGTGACAGGAGAACTGGCAGTGCTGAATCAAAACAAAAGGCAGCGAGAAAGCCCATAGTCCAACCACTGCAGGATGATTAGCAGCACGGGGTGTGTGTGTGGGGGGAGGCATGTTTTTCACATGATGCTTGTGCTAGCCAGCCTCACCCCTTTTCATGCAGGCCTGCATCCAGGAGTGTTCCGATTTGAATTCCATATTCAGTCCCATCATGGAGCAGAAAAGGCAAATTACATGAGCAACAGAAAAGACTGAGCTGCTCTTATTGTTTATTACTAAGGACCCTCCAGCTGTTAGGTGAGATCACTCCCCACCATTCCAGAACATGGGTTCCGGGTGAGGAGATTGCAATGCAGCTTCAGAAACACTTTACTAGACACTTTGAAGAAAAGCCAAGACACCCATTTGGCTTCCGGGTGAAAAGGTGCTGGTACTGAGTTAGAACTGGTCATCTCCCTTCTCCTAAGACCATGCCAGAGCCAGCAGTCAGGGAAGGGCAAGTATTGCCTTACCTCAGCACCTGGGTCTAAGAATACCTTATCTTTTCTACTATAAGGGTACATCTTTAGCAAGACTGTGTCCTCTGGGTTTGGTTTCTCAAAACTCTGGATCTTAGCAAGGTGAGTAGTAGCTTGTCTCACACTACTTACTAGTATTCTGGCTTGGATCTCACTTCTGTAGTAGGGAGCAGGTAAAATAAAGTGAAACCTTCCCCTCTTGAAATTGTGATATTTGAAAAAAATTGAAAAATCTATGGTAGATTTGGGGCATCCAGAATCATTTCTCCTTTTCTTTTGTTACTATTGAGGAGTCTATGCTGCTTTTTGTTGTTTCTTTTAGCTTGTTTGTTTGTGTTGTTTCTTTTTAAGGCAGGATATCATGTAGTCCAGGATGACCTTGAATTCACTATGTAACTGAGGATAATTTTAACTTCTTGTCCTCCTGCCCCTGCCTCCTGAGTGCTGGAATCCCAGATATGTACCACTATGCCCATTTTATTTGTCTCCAGGTCTTTATATACACTATGAATTGAGCCACATACCCAGATACAACCCCATTCTGCTTATTTTTATTCCTTGTGGATGAAAGGGTAGCACAGAACTCAGAGTTCAGAGCCACTGGTGATTTGTGGCACCATAGAAAGACTACCGTTGAGCATTTTTTGACAGCTTATCACCATATCAGTCACAGTTCATTGTCTGTGTCAAGATTTGCAGAAATAATTCAAATCCCCAGAGAAAAAGATTTCAACAGAAAAGTGTTTCCCAATACTCTGGTAATCATTTCCAATTTGTGGGAAATTTATATCGTAGAAGTCAATTAGTTACATCAACTGTTAAGAACTCAGAATTAGTTTTTTTTTTTCATGAAAACTTAGATAAGTTAAAAAATGCCTGGTGGAGGATCCCACAGCTATATTCAGTGGTCAATTCTTTTGAACTCAAGTCTCAACCCAAGACTTCAAGATTGTCCCTCCCTTAGGACAGAAGTTCTGCAGATACCTTACCAAACAGAGAAACCTATTCTTGATCCCCTAAGACCTTATTAATTCACATCTTCAAGATGACTTTTCAGACCCAAAATTTTCTTCTGTCTTCTCCTGGGTCAGAGCCCTGCACATGGTAGCTTAGGCTGCAGTCCAGTGTGGGACTACAGGTCATTCTAAGAAAGGAACTGGCAGAAAGAATTCAGCCGATAGCATCACCATCATTGAACGGAAGAAGCTGAATTCTAGAATGAATGACAACCTTTGACTGTTCTCTTCTCCTGATGGATGCATTGAATGACACTGGAGAAAATGGCACAAATTTTAAGAAAAATAGAAACTGGTTAACTATACTCACCAATAAAACATTATTAGTAATAAAACATGAGCTTGGTGTGGTGGTACACACCTATAATCTTAGCATTGTGAGGGCTAGGTAAGTAGGCTCACCCAAGAATTCAGTGTCAGCTTAGTCTACATAGTGAATTTCAAGCTATCTGGGGCTACACAACAAGACACAGTCTAAAAAAAAAAACAAAACAAAACCAAGATATTAATAATTCATGAACTACATTTAGTAAATCACAAGCACCAAATCAATTAGATATTGGAGAGTATTTTTATTTCAGGCCACCCAAATGGAAGAGAACATTCTAATAGCTTGGCCTCCTGTTGGCTCAAGCACATTCATTAGAATGTTTTTGGAGTCTTGAGTGATCATTAACTCCTTGAAGAAGAAAGGAAGTCTCTCTGTAAGATGTCTTGGGAGAGTATCTAGTCCCAGAGCAGTGCTATATTGTCTGAGAAGCCTGGGAAGAGACAGACATGATTGAAAATGGACAAAGCTGTGAACTAGTACAACCAACGAATTGATTTTTATATAGAAGGAAACTGAGTCTTACAGAAAATAAATAACTTGATAAAGCACTCATAGCCAATCATGGAAGGCATGCTGCAGCTTGAACATCTACAGATCAGCCTTCCTTCTACTGGATCAGACAACAGCAAAATATTCTGCAGGTTGAAGAATGCAATGAAATAGTTATCCATTATTTCAGACAAGTGAATGCATATCTGGAGATACAGAACACTAATAACATAGATTAGCCGTGGTCTGGGGAAGGAATCATGCTGTTTCAGTTAAGTGATGAACTGGATAACAGCGAAAGCTTTCTTTCTTCACAAATGTGTCAAAGGTCAGGAGCTTTAGCTACAATCAAGCTCAAGGTCAAGTCCTCCCACTGTACTACCCGCCCCCCAGGCAGTAAAACTATTCAAACCAAAGACACACACACACACACACACACACACACACACACACACACACACACACACACTTAGAGGCACACATTCGTAGTTATGGTTCACTGACTGTTGAATCATTGCTGTTCCCCACCAAGTTATATTTGTTCTCAGACCTTTGTTTGAGCAACCTTATCTACAGGGGTTATGATATATTGCTTCTTCCCTGGTTCTGTTCTATTCCTCCTTTGCTTTGGCTTTCCCTTCCTCCCCTTACACACTTACCTGTTACTGTGGATCTCTGTCACATATGGCTAGTCACACAGTGGGAAGAAAAAAGTGTCTTATCATAGAATAGAGGGCTATTACTTAACTGCAAGGATATTTTCTTCTTTCACCCAAGGTAGTACTATGGAGGTGGCCATTGCCTCCTACTATAGAACAGACACCCTAAGAAGAAGGGAGCAAGAACCACATTCTTCCTCATTGACCTTATAGCTGCATCCACAGAGATCTCCGGGGACCTTGCATCTTTTTCATTGAGTACTATTGCTTCAGGGTCAGCCCAGATTTGGCTTCTTGACTGTTACTCTTGTGTTGCTAGATAGAAATAATTTTAGGCCATTCACTGAGAGCAGGGGATGCTTTCTACAATCTGACATGCTGTTTGCAGTTTATAAATTAAGTATCTTGAGAAGAAGCATCTGACTTTTCTCCAGGGCATCTTGTTGACTAGATACCATTGAAATCTTTTGGGTTCCTGGAGAGGGGCTATTTAACACATTGCATTCTGAATAAGATCCAGAATTTCTTGTTTTTCTAATCCTTGTATGAAGTATTATCTAGTAGCAAACTTTGTCCTATCCATACAGTTTTAATTTCCCTCTTTTTCAAAAACTTCTATGCTTTGGTGCACCGGGATGTTATTCTTGACTCAGAAGATTTTTTAAAAAATTAAAACAAATATTTGGGAGTAGTGTTTCACACCTTTAACCCCAGTGTTTAGGAGGCATATGCAGGTGTGTTTCTGTGAACTCAAGTCCAGCCTGGTCTTCAGAAAGAGTTCCAGGAAAGCCAGAGACAGGTGAATCTCTATAAGCTCAAGGTCAGCCTGGTTTATAGAGAGAGTTCCAGGACAGCCAGAACTACATAAAGAGACCTACCTCATCTCAAAAAACAAAACAAAAATATGGTAAATAATAAACATTTCTGTATGATACACTGAGTTTATTTCAAAGTCAGTATATTTTATTCACTTCACTAAATCTCCTCAGAGACGATGCTGCGCATGCTGGACATAAATTAGTAAATAGGATGATGTATCAATGGGGCCCCAAAATTACAAAGGAAAACATCAGGCTAAGACTCTTTACTTGTAAATGGAGTTAATCTATTTTTTCCTCTGACCTTTATCTATTTTTCCTGTTTTTGGTGCTGGGAATTTAACCCTGGGCCTCAGCATGTGAGCCACAACCCTGAACTCTGATCCTTACATTTTATCTGCTAGAGTGAAAGGAAGCCATGGTAAACTCTCAGTGAATGAATATGTATTCGGAATAAACAAATGTTTGCTGAAAGAAACCAGGGAAAATATATCTGCCTATTTCAGCACGGAAAACAGCTCAGGAGGAACATAGATATGGAAACACTGCCCTCCTTTGCCTCAGAAGTAGGGCAAAAACAAGGCCATTCTTGGCGCATGACACTTGTCTTAGCCTGTTGCTGAAATCACTTGTACAAAACCAGTGCTTTACTCTCTGCCAGGCAGAAGGTCAGCCCAAGAATGAGCTGACCTGTGAGCACAGCACCATCTCTCACCCAGGAGGCCGCTCTATTATTTCAATGAGGATGACAGGTGGGAAAATCTGGGCACCAGTTGTTCTTTTCCACTGGTAGCGTTTGAAAGGTAGCTCCAAAGTCGGGCATGCTAGCTACGTGCTTCTCCTGCTACAAAGACTGTGCACTGAAGTTAGGAGAACATGGCTCTGTCCTGTGGCCAAGTTCAGGTCTCAGAGACTATCCCAGAGCACATAGCACAAAGAGGACATAGGACTACTGAGTTCTGTTGTTCAACTTATCATGGCTTGGTTGGCTGGGGTCCTAAATCTTGATCATTACTACTTGAGTTTGTTACAAATGGCTTAAAATTAAAGACAAATGAATTAATTTAGTTTCAAGAAAATGCAAGAAGCTCCCATAAAGCTAAAATGTCCTAGCATGCCAGAAAGCAAGCAATCCTGTGGTGGTGTGGATTTTCTTAATTCGCCATGTTCCTCTGTGTAAGTCACTGCTCACACTGCAGATCCTGGTGTGTGCACACCATGGCTGGGTTCAGTTGTTCTCCCTTCTTGAGCTTTATTTTCATACACTGCTCTTCAGCACAGCACTGCTGGCTCATGCAATTTGTACAGTTAAACAAAAGCAAAATGCAACAGAAATCTCAGCCTCTGTTGTGGTAGAGGACTGCAATTTCAGGGTGCCTTGAGAGCTCAAGAGGTCTACACACTGAGAATCTGTACCAAAATAAACAAACAAACAAACAAACAAACAAACAGAATTGTGGAGCTGGAGAGATGCCTCAGTGGTTAAGATCACTTGTGTTTGCAGAGGACCTGGGTTCCATTCCCAATACCCATGTCTCATGGCTCTCAAGCATAAATAATTTTTTTTTTTGAGAGAGGGTTTCTCGGTGGCTTTGGAGCCTGCACTGGAACTAGCTCTTGTAGACCAGGCTGGTCTCGAACTCACAAAGATCCGCCTGCCTCTGCCTCCCGAGTGCTGGGATTAAAGGCGTGCACCACCACCGCCCAGAGCATAAATAACTTTTAAAGCATTTGATCATATCTTCTGATCTTCTCCAGCACCTGGCATGCACTTAATGCACATATATACATGCAAGCAAAAATATTCATACATAAAATAAACTGAAAATAAATAACTCTAAAAGACTACTACTGCCAATAATAATAAAACCAAATACCAGTGTTGTGCTGTAAAGATCTTACCTGTGCATTTTGAAGATTTTATGAATTCTTTGTTTATTATCATTGTTTGCAATGCTATTTCAGTGTTAATAGAAAACTAAATGAAAATGTCATGACATGTATGACTGCACTGAAAGCAAAAATCTTAAAACTACAGGTCAAGTCACATTTCCCTTGTTATCTTTCTGTCATTTTAATATTTTTTATTTTCTAGTTTATGTGTGTGGGTGTTTTGCCTGCATGTATGTCTGTGCACCATTTGTGGGCCTGTTGCCCAAGGATGCCAGAAGAGGGCATCAGATTCACCTATACTGGAGTTACAGAAGGTTGTAAGCTCCCTTGTGGGTGTTTGCAATGGAACCTGGGTCCTATGGAAGAACAGCCAGTGTGCCTAATTCCTGAGCTCTTACTCCAGTCTTCTTTGTCATTTATAACTACATTGATGTTCAGTTTATCTTCTCAAGAGAACAAACTAGTTACAGGGTTGAGGATATATGCTTCAGTTGATAGAGTATTTGCTGCTCAAACATGAGGTCCTCAACGAGTGTAGACCCCCAACACCCATCTAAAAACTCATGTCTGTACCCTAACACAGGTAATTCCCTGGTGATCAGCACTGAGCGGGCAAGTAGATACAAGCCCACATCTCTAACCCAGAAGCTATCTTCAATTGATAACCTCCCTCAAATGAAAAATTTGTTTTCTCCAAAGGAGTCTCACTGGCTATACAAACCATACTTAATGGCAGGGCCCCAGCAGTAGATGGACAACAAAATGACATATTTTGAAGCTTGTTTTGTCTCACAGTACTTTTTCTGAGCTTTTTTTTCCATTATGACTTCTGGGTTTGTGTTTTTATGAGATCTCTGTACACAAGTGTGTATGTGTCTGCATCTATATGTGTTGCTTATGCTTTTTCTTTGACTCTTTCCCCCCGATTTGTTTGTTTTGCCCTATTCTGGTTTGCTTTTATTTTATAGTTTTTTGGCATGCTCATTTGTTTTCTAATGAGAGCAAGTAAAGGTGTGGTTTGGTGTGGGTGGAAAAGTGGCCAAGATCTGGGAGGAGGTGGGGGAGGGGAGACGGTAATCAGAATATATTGTATGAAAAAAATCTATTTTCAGTGAGAAAAAAATATTCTTCAGCCTTGACCCATTGAGCTATTTGGGCACAGGCTTGATCCATTTAAAGGAGAGGTCACTGTGAGCATGTACATAAAGGAAAGGGGTACAAGGCTATCTGGGAACAGGCTTTTCTCATCTTTAGGATTAACCTCTGCATATCAAAATGGTGGTAGCCAAATCCACTGCTATTCATTGCTGGCATTTTAGAGCAGGAGGGAGCAGTGTATGCTATTGCTCTCATTTCTTATGTCCTATAGGTGAGGAAATGAACTGGAAGCATTTAAGTGAGCTGTGTAAGATGTCACAGCTGATTAATGGCTGTGCTGTGACTGAGTCCAGGTGGTTCCTCTCATTATTGGTCCATGGCCTTCCTGAAATTTATAGAACTTCCTGGAGACATAGGCTCTTCACTTTTGCTAACAGGGATGCTCTGCTCTGAGATGGTCCTATTGCCACACCCTTCTCCACTCAGAATTCCCTGCCTCAAGCTCGCAAGTTGTCTAATTGCAGCTAAGTGGGTCTGAGAACAGTGTATTACAGCAAAATGGATTGACTTACACCACCTTGAACTTCTTATCTTGATCACATCAACACTTTACCCTGTTTATTCAGACTGTTCACAAATAGGAAGTCCAAGAAATACTTGCTCTCTGAATAAACAATCCAACTTTGATCTAAAATATCTTTGAAAGTTTTTCTGAAGCTTTAATTACTCCATTCCTTTGGTTTGGTATGTGCAGTCAGGTTCTCTCAATTTCCCCAAATTTTTGAAAATATTTTTGATATTCTGTGTCTTTGGGTATAATACAAAGCATCAATGAGGTAAATTAGTAGATTGCTGAACTCTTGTCCCTTGACCAGGAACTATGGTTAAAAGAACAAAGCAAACTTTAGGAAAACCAGTCCATCATAATCTCAGTTTAATGGGAAGTCTCTACTCCAGTGACCACTCTTTTGAAATTACAATGTGGGCCTCAGCTACAAAAGTTGTGCAGAAATGTGTGACTCTGTTGGGAAATACACATGTGGTGCCTTAGCCACGCTGGAGGCGAGGGATCACAATGTGGGTTTCAGATGCAGTTGGCCACTGACGCTGGGTGGCAAGGACTTAAAACAAAAACAGGATGAGCCCAGAGCACAGCAGTGGAAAATTAGGTGGGTGGGTATAGAGTGGAAAATGTACTCCCTTGGGCTACGGCCTGTGTTCATTAGCACTGACCTTCATTTGCTCTAGTCCTGTAAACTGATGTTGATCTCAAAGCTTCAAGAGAATCTGAATAAACCCTTCTGCCTTGTCAACCAAGGACAAAAATGAGACCACCCAATTTAGTCATACTGTGGCCAGAACAATGTATTTTTAATCTTAACCATGGGCTCAAACTATTCCTGCTCTTAGGCACATAGATTCAAGCAATTACAGTCAACATATGCTTCCACTCAACCGTTGTGTCCATTTCCAAATGGTCATAAATATGTAGCATAAACACTAAGGTCAGGGGACATGAAATGGATGGACAGCATAAGCTAATGAGGCTCCAGAAAACGATGTTCTTTACCCCAAATAACATGGGAATGTTTGACTTCGTATCTCTTGTGTTGCATCCATATTTCTGGGGAAAATAATTTCTGCCTTCATTCCAGCTGTACAGTAATAACTGTGGTGATCGGTTACAAGTGAAAGGAACAAGACAAAACTCCAGCATACAAAGGACAATGACAACCAGAAAGCGACAGCCCCATCCTGCTCTGGCCTTGAAAGGAACTGGATCCTAGGTGGTGACAGCATTTCCAATCTATTGTCCTCTGTCTCCCTCTGCTGTTCTTCTGGAGAAGTTTCCCCTTACAACAATGAGAAATCATGTACTAGCTGCATCCATTTCTATGCTCTCCCTGCTGGCCGTAATGGGAGATACAGACAGCAAAACAGACAGCTCCTTCCTGATGGACTCTCAACGCTGCATGAGACACCATTATGTCGATTCTATCAGTCACCCATTGTACAAGTGTAGCTCAAAGGTAAGATCAAGGTCACTCCAAAGTCTTTGAGAAGATAACCCTTTCCCTCATTTACAGAAGAGAGGCCATATATTTCCTTGTCAGGTGGCAGAGAACTGTGACCAGAGCCCAAAGTATAGTTCTATGACTGGCTTGTAAAACTCATAAGGGAATCTTTCTTTAGAGTTTTTCCAGCATGCTTTGCAATTCCATGACTGTAATGGAGCATGTACATGCTGATCCTGTGGTTGGGTATCCTGTGTCCCTGACTGGGAAATTTATGAGCAATAATGTTTATTATCAACAACAGGGGTTGGAAATAGGGCTCAGTGGGTAAAGTGAGGACCTCAGTTTGGATCCCCAGCCCCCAATGTAAAAGAGCTAGCATGGTGGTACACACCTCTAATTTTAGGGCCGAGGAAACAGAAACAGGAGAACCCCTGGGGCATGCTGACTAGTCAATCTAACCCAGTAAACGAGCTCCAGATTCAATAAGAGACTTTGTCTTTAAACTAAGGGAACAATTGAGGACCAAACACTCCATCAACCTCTGACTGCCACAATCACCTTTGTAAAAAACGCACACATGTGCAGGAACACACATACACACACATTACACACATGTATCACACACACATGCACACATACATGCAAGAAGAAAGAAAAATGGAGCCTCCAAGTTATCATAATTCCTTCTAGCTGCATCAACAACAAAAAGAAGGGGAAGAAGTTGAATAAGATTTAACAGTGGAACACATTCTTGGAGGTTCCTCAAACAGTTTTCTGAACTACCCCAGAACGAGCTGTGTGGTCTAAACCTTCCTCCCTGTGCCACATTTATATTAAAATGACTTCAGAACTAAAGATGACAATTCAGTTGTTTATCATTTTATCTTGATTAGCAGTTTTGTCTTCTTTGCAGTGGGTAGAGTGTTTCTTGCACAAGTCATCTATGTCTCAGTGCTGAGAAGAGGTGTGCAAAGTAATAACACCCTAAAAGACCACCAAAAGTGTGGCTGCCATGTAGACCACCCAGAAGAGAGGCACAATGTAGGATAGAACGGATTCCAAATTAGAGTTCTCCAGACTATCATTGCCTCAGCCACGTGCACTAAATGTGTCCACACTTGGTAAATAAGACTTTGTTTAGTTCTACCTCAAAGGATTTTCACTTTAGTCCTGAGACTAAAGCAGCAACAACAAAACCCATTGAAACATTCTCATATGTTAAGTATTTTTAAAATTACCCATATAATTAAGAATTTTCAAAACAATATAAATCACTAGAATTAAGGTCATAGAAAGAAATCTTTCCATTTCAAACATGTCTGCGTTTACATTTTCCATAATGTACGTGATTGTAGCCCAAGGAAGATTTCTTATTTTAGTTTGAGGAGATAAGGGCTTGAAGGGTTCAAAATTTAAATTAAATCAATTTCACCGTTGTATTAATAAGACCTAGGACTGTAGGAAAAGAAATAGAGATTTTTTTCACTTAAGAAAATTTCCTGGTTCTTATTTATACTTGAGGAACAAAACTGAAGAGAAACAATTAGATGCTGAGCATAAGGTTTGTTAAACTTCCTTCTTGGAAATAGAGAGCAGGAGCTGGTAGAACTGGTGGGGATTGGGGGAGACACACTTGCTTAGGGTTCATTCCAGCACCACAGAAACACAAAAAGCAGCAGCAGCAACTAAAACCACTATGAGGAAAAAATAAGAGAAATATTTTTATAACCATGATTGCTCAGAAATTACTTCAGAAGAGACAGCACTCATGTTTACTGTTTGTTAGTTCATGGAGGATTTCTTTCTTTGTTGAACTGTTCTTTATAATGTTTCTTTAAAGGACAGAAAAAGAATTCAAATTTAAGAAAGTGTCATTGTGATGAAAGGGAGGATAGTAAAAAATAATAGCATTTATAAAAAGTTGAGAGTGCACGATAGAGCCCTTGCCTAGCATGTTTGAGATCCTAGGTTCCATTCCCAGAACCAAGAGAAAAGTTGAAAACAATCCAGAAAGATTGGACAAAATGACTTATGATAGATTAAAGACTATCTTAGAATGTTAACCTAAGAGAGGAAAGTTCAAGAAAGAAATGCCATTAACTCAAACTCACAGGATTTGAGAAGGACTCTTAGAAACCACTTTTAGTCGATTGTTGTTCAACGTTGCTTCTCCCAGAAAGCCACCGTGAGCAGCAGTGTAATACTGTGATAATAGAAAAAATGTTTGTCATTTCATGGAAGCAATCTGTTTTCCAACCTCCCAAATGACATTGGTTTTATGTAAATCCTGCTTGTAATTATTAACCTTCCTTTCGCAGTCACAGAAATTTGCCTGGTAGTGTTTTGGTTACCAGACCCTTTCTGGATTGAATTTTCTTTATGTATTCAGGAAGAAAATGATTTCCACTTGGAACTATTATATAGTTTTTAACTTTTACAGACTTAGGTTGATATTCCCTTTTGTAGCACGAATAATAAAAACCCAGAGACAGAAATTAGGGTTCAACCTGAAAATTAGAAAAGCAAAGGAGCCAAGCCACTAGGGAAGTCTTACCTCTACCAAGGCTAGGTAACTGCAAAACCAAGCTTCTCTCTCATTCCATTTTATATTTTCTTTAGTGCTGAGATTAAAGGTATGTGACTCCCTAGGATTGGGATTAAAGGTGTGAGCCACCACTACCTGGATTTGTTTCTGCACTGGGTACAGCCCAGGGTGGCCTCGAAATCACAGAGATCCTCTGTCTGACCTCCAGAATACAGATGAAATCTTTGTGTGGCCAAAGGAAAGGAATGTACTGCCTTGAACACCTAACCTGTGTCAGTCACTTCAACACACACACACACACACACGGATACACACACTCAACACCTATATATGTATGTAATGTATATATATATATATATATACATACATACATATTCATTGTCAAGACACCTGCCATGTAGGTATTATCATTCCCATGATGCAACAAAAAACTCACAATCCAGAAGAAAAGAGGAATTGGGTTTCTTGATGCCACACAATTTGGGAATGGCAATGTTTTCTTTGTAGATTTCATTTTTCTGTTACCTGGCTCCTCATATTGAAGAAATGCAGTAAGAATATAGGAGCTATCATTTAGAATTCAGGCCTAGGTACCTGCATAAATGTTATGCCTTGCAATTTTTTTTCTAGAAAAAAAATAATGGGTAAAGGTTTTCTGGACAACTTTCATGGGACTCTCTGTTCACCATGGCCCTGAACTTGTACTTGCCCAGTTTTAGGTCCTGTCAACTTTCTCCTAGCAATTCAGTAAAGAACTAAGATAGACTCAACAGAAAAGACCGACCTACCAAGAAAGACAGAGTAGTCACTGTTTAGATTATACCCAATGTCTTTTTTAAATAATGATAGCTCAGGAATTTGGTCCAAAAGGACCTGGACGTGGCAAGCCATTTCCATTCTTCTCAAGAATTTCAGGAAATCACATTTCCCCGAAATTCTGTGGAAAGGTCATAAAGCAAACAAGCTTAGGATCTGCAGCTAGAAGAAATAAGCTGTCTGTAAAATGGTGACGGACACTAAGGCATCCCAGACTTTAAGGCAGTAGAAATCTGGTATTCAATTCTTGATTCACAGCTTTCCAAATGAGAAATTTCAGGAAGCCAAATCATTGTTTGGTGTCTCAGTTTTTTCCTCTGCAAAAGGAGATATTTGCCCAAGGACGTGGATATGTATGGAGGTAATGGTAATATTTGTAAAGCAACTAGCACAGAGCCTGCCATAAAATAGAACTTTAATAATAATGATGGAGAAGTTGTAAGCTAGACAGGTGTTTCAACCCACTTTTCTGTTTCAGTCACTACTAAGACTTCCATAACTATTGAGATTCTTACAGTATTGAAGGACTAGGAAAGTAAACTTTCCTATGACTCTTCTGGATATGGGAGGGGTGGGGAAGAGCAGAAGAGCAAAGTAAATGTAAGCTCCTGTGCTGGGTGCTAAGAGAGAGGATAAAGCAGAAGCAGAATACTGGCTACCTTCACCAGGTGAATGGAGGAGGTGCAAGGGTGAGTTCTGACTCCTGACCAATCTGTAGTTTTGAGATCCTGGGTTGGCAATATGAACTGGCTCCATGGGTGTTTGAAGTCCAAGTTGTTGGGAAGTAGGGAATGGTGGTCCAAGGTAATGGAGTAGAACCAGGTTCTAAGGGTGGAGTGAGGGGAAACTACTCTAGGCAAGATGAGATAGTAGACTGTGAGGAAAGAAGGAGCTGAGTTGAGGAGACCAAGGCTGTAAAAATTCCCAGAGAGAAGGTTTCTCATGTCAAGGACTGAGCTGCAGGATGGGAAAGTGCTGCTAGAATCCCCAAGCCCGATTCTGTTGCTGCCCATGAAGTTCATAGGAAAATGTATGGGGTTAGAGATATGGAGTTTATAACATAGTTGATCACCTGAGACATGTGGCATAATTTTTAAAATAAGAAATTTATACTGATGGCTACTATGTTCAGGCATCATGAAAGTTGTTAGAGACAAAAATAATAGGGGAAGAAGAGGATATAAGAAAGAGAAGTGTTCTGGATGCAAATGCCTCTTCACATCTGTTTGATTTTTGGCTTGTGTGACAGTAACAGACAGCAGTTGGAGTGATGTGAGTTCACATCCAAATCTTCAAGCCACCCCTATGCTACTTTGTTTCCCTGGTTGTCATTTTGTTGCTGACCTCAGCCTGGCAAGGCAACCCTTTAAATATTGACCTGGGTTTCTAGAGATGAGCTGAACAGCCATGTCTTGATGTCGCTGGTAAAGGAAGGTGTGGGAAAGTGACATTGATGGATCTTGTTCCTGGTATATATATTGAGATCATCTTGAAGAAAGACATACCCAACTCAAAGTCATAAAACATATTTACAAGGTTAAAATAATAGAAAAGAATGTTTCTGGACATGTTCAGTTCTCATTTTAAAGGTGAATTTACTCTCCTTCCTCTGTCCCTCCCTTGCTCTCTACCTCTTCGTGTGTGTGTGTGTGTGTGTGTGTGTGTGTGTGTGTGTGTGTGTGTGTGTGTGTGTGTGTAGTAAGGAGGCTGCTTGTTGGTTCCTGGCTGCTTAGCCCTGAAATAATCACACAGAAACTGTATTAATTAAATCACTGCTTGGCCCATTAGCTCTAGCTTCTTATTGACTAACTTAATTTAACCCGTTTCTATTATTCTGTGTATCCCACGTGGCTTACCGGCTAAAGTTCCATCTGGCTCCAGCAGAGCTACATGGCTTCTCTCTGATTCCACCCTTATTTTCCTGAGTATTCAGTTTAGTTTTCCTTGCCTAGCTCTGCTATAGGCTCAAAGCAGTTCTTTATTCATTAATGGTAATCACAGCATACAGAGGGAAATCTCACTTCGTGTGTGTGTATGTGTGTGTGTGTGTGTGTGTGTGTTGATAACACCAAAAAAGCCCCACTAATTGTTTCAGTGTTTGGAAGAGGAGACCCACAGGCAAGATATAGGAAGGTTTTCATTAGGCAAAACCAAGTGAAAATGACATTCCTGGGAGAGTAAAGACGTGCACAAAGGCAGGAGAACTGAGGGCAGTTTCATGGGCTCTTAAGTAGTTAAGCCTGACTTTCACTGGAGCAGGGAGCAGATGATGAGAACAGCTATAAGATGAAGTACTTGACATATGGGACAGTCATGATAGGTACCGACTGTACACTCTGTTCACTCATCTTGTGCAGAAACAGTACATGAGAAACCGGGACTAGGCCCACTGAAGGTGAACCAAGGTCCTTCCATCCTAGAGATTTTGTCCTTCACTGTGGAGCATGATATCCTGAAAACTTTGTTTAATCATAATTAAGGTAGCTTATCTTCAAGTTGCTCTGTATTGAAGACTTGACTATTTTATGGACAGCTAATATCCTGATCAGTTAGGGCCATATATGACTCACAATGTATGTCTTACTGGGATATCCCATGCTGCCTTTGACCCTTTGTAATTATTCTTATTGGAACACGTTTGTCTTATCCACCTGGATCTCTAAAGACTTCATTTTGGAAAGTGGCTGAATGATTGCTTTCCTCTCCAATAAGTAATCTGGAAAAAGGAGCAGCAAATTGTATGCTGTTTCAGTGTGTGAAGCAACTTTCCCCATGTACTGGTAGATACAAGGAGAAGGAACTGGGGAAGTTCTAGGACTCTCAGAGAAATGGGCTAGACACCAGAGATGGGCCAGGTATTGTTTATCTACAGCATAACCCTCTCAAACCTGTTTGGGATGATGTTTATCTTGCCTGTCAGTTTGAAGAACAGACAGAATAGCAACAAAAACTTTAATAGAATCAAAACAGCTTACAGTAGTCATTTTCTCTCTGCCTTTGTGACCTTGCAAAGAAAGTAATGTTAGACCAATCCAACTTATTCCTCCCTTAGTCCTGCTAGTACTTTTCTGCTACTATCTCATAGTTCCTTCAAGTGTGTAATTAATTGTTGAACTTTCTCCCAGTATTTGCTCAGATAATGATGTTAGTAATCTTTAACTATCAGTTTAATTTTGCTCCATAGGATGATGTTAGATGTCATCTATAGTGAGTCTTTAATATTAACTGCTAATTACCAAAATATTATAAGGCTCTATATCACCAGGGATCAAGCTGCTTTGGCCCATATCACTCCTGCCTTCCATCCCTAGTATTCCAGGATCATTGAACTATATGAGCTTCCATTTATCTTTGTGGGGCAAACTCCTGTCTTAACACATTCAAAGCATCTTTTCTTTGGGTTTAGCTCAAACGTTTTGGGAAAGTAGAGCAAATGAGTCCACCTGCCTACTGTTATAATTTAAACTAAGCATGACCAGAAGAGTTCTTGCTTATCAATTTATCTCCTTGCACATCCACTTGCTGTCTTTGACCTGGACATGCCAAGGAATGTGTTCAGCATCTTTCCTTCTTGAACTATGACCTTAAACCAGACATGTTTGGGAATCTCTTCCTTATGCTCAGTGTGATCAGGAATATGCTCACATCTGAAATGCTTTCCAGTGTGAATACACATAGGCTCCCAAAAGAAACCTCCAGAATTCCTTTGTTTGGGAAGGACATTACTTCAGAAATTTCCTTGAGAGTGCCTTACCTCTACTCTTAAAAAAAAAAGAATCAAAGAAAACTTCTGGCCATCTCCTTAAGCTGTATGCAAAATGTTGAGTATGTACATTTAGCTGTATGCAAAATGTTGAGTATGTACATTTTCCTGAGGATAATTTTTATACTTTTTAAACAGAGTCTTTCATTTTTATATTTATTTAATTTTTCTTTATGTGTATGTGTGTGCCTGCTTACCTGTATGTACATCTTCTCAGGTGTCTGAAAAGATCAGATGTTGGACCTCTCTGGAACTGGAGTTACAGGCTGTTGTGAACCATGTGGTGTAGGTTCTGGGAATGAATCCAGGTCCTCTATAAGACCAGCAAGTGGTCTTAACCATGGAATCACCTCTCCATCCCCTTAGTTAGTCTTAATAGAGTCTTACTATAAAGAACACACAAGCTCTGACACAGCAGCCCAAACCTTTGGAAATGGAGAAGGTCAGGGTGAATTTGCTCGAAATGACTCTGAAGATGCTGACATAAATTGTATAAATGACATAAATTGTATAAATACTTTATACCTCTTTAAAGTATAAGCTCAGGTATAAACTCTCAGGCTCAGAAATGCATCCTGTCTCTACTTCACTTTCTTCTTCTAAGTTACACCTAGAATATTTCTCCCAAAGAAACACTTAGTTTACTCCTTTTTCTTCTACAGAGACTACATTCCTTCTGTTTAGTTATTTCCCACTGGATCCCCCATTCCATAACTCCTGTTTGATTCTGGATTTCAATCTAAAGTGACTTTCTGCTTGTTGTTGTTGGTAGAATTGCAGTACATTTGGGCAGTGGTAGTCCTCCATCCATCAGGAGAAACTCATTTTGTACTCAGATGTTTATTTGGTTTTGGTTTTGAGGCAAGGTGGTAACCCAAGCTAGTTTTGAACTCATTTATGTACTTGAAGATGGCCTCAAAGTCCTGATACTTCTGCCTCTACTAAATGCGGAGATTACAGGTGTGTGTCACCATCCATGGTTCATATGGTCCTAGAGACTGAACCCAGACATGTGGGTGCACTAGGCAAGCACTCTATCACCTGAAGTACATCACCAGGCCTGCTCCTGGGTCTTTTTATTCACACTATAGTGGTACATCTTCTTAATTGATTCTAAGCCCTCACTGCACTTCACAGTCACCAAAGGAATCCTGAAAATCATGAAAGCCTGGGCCCTACTATAGGAGTTAAATTAAAAATTGGTTTTAGACGGGGTAGTGTTGAATGATTTCCTACCAATCTCCAGGTACTGGGGATTGAACCTAGAGCCTTGTGCATGCTAAACAACTCCTCTAATGCTGAGCCACAATACCGTAAATACATATTTTAGGTTTACCAATAGATTCTGAGTTGCAGCCACTGGTCTGACCCAGCAGGAATTGGACAGGACTGTTAGAGCCTTTCAAAGGATGCTGTGGTAACTTGAGATTTGAACACCTGCAGAGAGTAATCACCTCCCTTTATTTCTCCAGATGGTGCTCCTGGCCAGATGTGAGGGGCACTGCAGCCAGGCATCACGCTCTGAGCCATTGGTGTCCTTCAGCACTGTCCTCAAGCAACCTTTCCGTTCCTCCTGTCACTGCTGTCGACCTCAGACCTCCAAACTGAAGGCTTTGCGTCTGCGCTGCTCAGGGGGCATGCGACTCACCGCCACTTACCGGTACATCCTCTCCTGTCACTGCGAGGAATGCAGCTCATGAGGCTTGTTGCTGAGTGGCTTTCTGGCTGGGACAACCACAGGAGCAGTTCAACCAGCCAGAGAAGGACTGGCAAGAAAAGAGTTAAGGCAAATAAAGATGGAGCGAGTCTCACAGGATTGTGCATATTCTAGTCCTAAAGACTCAATGTGGTTTCAATGGAGAGTGACTCTGGGAACTCGTCTTCATTCCCATCTCCTTTCCCTGCAAGAATTTCTTTGGTTACTTTTCAGATTCAGGCATTTCCCCTGTTGGCTCTGAATGTGGTTTGGGTTTCTGACAATTCTGCATTAGTGGGAAAATGTGGGGCCCTGTGTAAGAGTGTGTCAGGCTGTCCCTATTTGGTGCATTTTAGGGAAAAATTCTTTTTAGGCGATCTTTTTTACCTTGTTGTTTTGGTCTAAGAGTTGCCTCCAAAGGTTCCCAGTTTCAAGCTCCAGACACCAAGTCCATGGATATATTTAGTGAGGTTTATTCACAGCTAGCGGATACTAAAATAACTAATACACAGGTTCTTTTATGTGACTGTGGAACTTCTGACAGCTATAATTCTTCATAAATGACTTCGGGGCTATAAAGGTAGCATAAGGAATTTATTTTCTGGAGGCCTTTGCAGGTAAGTGATGCTAAACTTTTGTGAGGATGTAGGCTTTCAAGGACACACACACACACACGAATGGATACAGTACTGACTCTGGAGAAGGCATAAATTAGTAGTGGCATGGGAATACATCATATTCATAACTGAGAATTAGTCAAGCAAGTAGGAATCTATTCGTGGGTGTGCAATAGCTTCAGTCATCTCTTAAGCATCATTCTCTAGCATCCATCTGTCTATGTGAGGCTTATCCTCTGAAAATTTTGTTCCAATATATTTTTGGTCATTGAGGCTCAAACTTTGAATTCTCCCCATGTTTTGAAATAAAAATAGAGTACCTTCAAATTTTGGCTGTATAAGTATTGTTATTTCTTCTTCTTCCTCCTCCTCATCTTATAGACTTCTGTGATGTGGATATAAGATCCATGTAACTACTGTATGGACATCTCCAAGGATAAGATAGAAGTAAGAACAATTAGAAGAAAACTGAGTTCCAGAACACATGATGGGAACTTAAAAAATCAATATACTGTGGTGGGTGAACTTGGCTCTTTGTCTCAAATTTTAATACAAAATATGATTTGTTGTGGCTTCCTAGGTACTATTCTGTGAAATAGAGATGACACACCCCTTTTGATATCTTCATTTCTATCAGGAAAGATTGGGTGCCCATAAGTCAGGTCAACAGAAGCAGCAGAACAAAGTTCATAAGCAACACTGTCACTCTGTGTTCCAAACCTAATGATACTACTTTGATCTTCCTCAGCGCTGCAGGAAGTGTGACATTGGCATGCATTATGTATACTGCAGGCACCTCAATGTGAACTCCAACATGAAAATTCAGTTTCCTGAGCAACCTTGATACCACACTGTCTTGACTAAGCAGAAGTGATAGCACTCCCCACTGTTAACACAGCTATCCCATGAATTATTTTTCCTGCAGAGATGGTGGTTTCCTTCTCTCTTTGGTACTAATTCCACACAATTTTATGAAAGCCAGCAGGATTAAATTTTTATTCATGGCTTTGAAACAGATTTTTTTAAAAAAGGAAACTTTAACTTGATTTTAACCTTTATGGTGATAGAGTCAGCCAATTCACTGAATTGGAAGATGTCCTCATCATGAAAGCAAATTTAAATCAGCAATTTTGACCAGTATATGAAGAGAAAAATTGTCATGTGAAAAACTAAATTTAACACTGAATGTTAAGTGGGTATTCAAATCCCTTCCTTTGTTTAAGATAGGGTCTTGTTATGTTTCCCAGGCTGTCCAGGAATTTTATACCCTCATGTCTACCCAGCTAAATGGTTATAATTCATACCAGATAATGAAAGAATTCATTGCTGGCCAGACTTACGGTTTTCTTTCACTTTTGCTAATCAAAAGTATAGAGAGTCCTGGTGAGATGGTTCAGCAATTGCTGTCCTTTCATGGCACTAGTGCTTGGATCTCAGCACTCACATAAGGTGGCTTACAAATGTCTGTAACTTCAGCTCCAAGGGATTCAATTTCCCCTTCTGGCTTCCATGGACAACCATGAATAAACAGATACACAGACAGACAAACAAAAATAAAATAAATAAATTTAAAGCAGAAATGATACTCCTAATTGTAAAATGTCTCTTCTTGGCTTTGAAATGTCATTTGCCTTTGAGACTCTATAATATAAACCCTCAAAGTCAAGTCTTTATTTGCTTCTTAAGTATATAAGACTGTAGCAGGAAGGTGTTATATAACTCTTATCTTCTAAAACATCCAGAAGCTATGGAAAGGGACTGATTCATGTCTCATTACAGGATCTACCATTACATCTTCCTGCATAATAACAAGAAAATATTTGGAGCATTTGAGGGCCTTTGTTAAGAAGCCAGCATCTTCTTCAATTATATGGACAAAAAGATGCCTGCAAAAGCTTAGGGACTTGGTTTGCAACTGAAGACTAAATTTCCTGCTCACCACAGCCACAAATGCGTTCCTTTCCTCCACTGAGCAATAACACCCTGCTCTTTTTGAGATCTTGCATGCTGAGTAGAATGGAGAAGCTAGAAAAGAGTATGGAAAGACTAAGTAAAGTTTAATGGCAACATACCAAAGCTGAGAAAGAAGGAAAAAAATTATATTTTCCCCGAAAGACTTTAAAATAGCCCTGGGAACCCAGAGAATTAAGATATTATTGGGTATTAAGTTACTATGGAACTTGTAAATCTTTATGAAATCTTTTTAAAAAATTAAACATATTTAGCTCTATTTTAGTGTTTACCCCTAAGGATGGTGAAAGAACCAAATGAAAACATTGATCACTTAGGAACATTATTTCTGGAATGCCTAAGGAATGTTCACTTGCCTTCTCCATTTACCATGCATGAAAAAAGGAAATTCAAATGTGTTACAATTTTTACAGCTTGCATCTTAGAACTCTATATGTTAAGTAATAGTACTGGAGGAAATAATTCCTATAAATTGATCCAACTCTCATCATTTATGAGCACTTAATAATAATAAGCTGCTGTTACAATGGAAAAGATGTGGCATTATGAACTAATATGATTTTCCTCACATCCTGACTTCCCAGAACTATTTCTTATGTCCTATGTGTATAGTAAACTCTTGAACATTTTCCAAAAGTTTAGAATGAAGGACAAGTCAACCTTTCTTTGTTCTGATGAAATGATTGTTTAATTTCTCTTAAATTCAAGTGCTTACTAAACTAGCCAGTACATTAGTTATTGTTAGTTACAGCAGACTGTGTATGCATTTGGGTCAGGGGACTGTTAGAGTAAGTATATTTTTTCACTATGACCTAGGAGGGATTAAAATATGGATTTACTTTTGGTTACTTCTGTAAGATGAGGGTTTGCTTGTTGGGGTTTCTTTCCTGCCCAGTTTCCGCAGCCATTTAGCCCTAAAGAAAATCACACAGAGGTCTCCATAAGATTATAAACTGATTGGCCCATTAGCTCAGGCTTCTTATTAGCTCTTGTAGCTTATATTAACCCATTATTCTTATCTATGTTAGCCACATGGCTCAGTACCTTTTTCAGTGGGTCAGATCATATCCTGCTTCTTCGGTGATCTGGGCAGGACTGGGGAGGAAAGGGCTTCCTCCTTCCTAGAATTCCCCTGTTCTCATTGCCCACCTCTACTTCCTGTCCGGCTGACCTGCCTATACTTCCAGCGTGGCCAATCAGCATTTATTTAAAACATGATTGACAGAATACAGACAATTCTTCCACTTCTGCAGAAGCGTTCCCAGTACACAATGCCCTAATCTTGACCTCTGGCTGCTCAATGGTATAAAAGGCTTTAGTTCAGGGAAAAATAAAAGGTTGCTGTTCTTCCACCTGAAAAGAATCCTCCCTGTCTCAATCCCGTCACCCCCACCAGTCTCGGCAACCTTCCTCAGGCTTCACTGAGGCACAGCCCCTGAGCATGTGAGCTTCTTATTACAGAAGGCCATGTGTGTCGACACCAGAAGACATGAAGATGATGAATAATTAGGTCAGAGAAGGAAGCATATCCTGCTGCTGGTGTTCTCTTTGTGACTCTAGAGTAAAATGCATCCTGGTGAACAGATGCACTTGCTCCTTTTAGGATTAGAACACTGGAATACCTCGGGGCTTAGAAGAATTTTGCATGCAACTATATGAAAACACCCAAAGAAGAATTTTTTTGCTTAGTAATGCCTGTGTGCATACTACAAGTAGATACCCAACTACACTTAGTGAAAGAGGGCACTTCATAAAAAGATAACATAATATGCCAAAATGTCTATGTTAGAGTCCTCTGTCTTTCTTTAAGTCAGATTACATAAATAAAATGCTTTAGTCTACTGTACTCTAAATATACAAGATCTCAGGTATTTTCTTTTATCCCAGGGCAAATACAATTTGAAATTTCTTGTTAAGATCATTGTATATTCTCAAAGATCAACTCCATTATTCTAGGTGGGAAACAGAACATTCAAAATTGAATAACTATAGTGAACATAAAAATACACCTACCAGGTTAATCTTCAAGGGGGGATTTGTTACCTCACTTGTCTCTTTAAAGGGATTTCTCATCTTCAGAGACACCTTTCCCAAAGGTATGCTCTTAAAAAGAAATACATTTATACCCAATGCCTAACAAATGCCTGGGTCCCTTGGTTTAGTGAAGGACAACTTTTATGAATAGTCCTGGCTCCAGACCTGTCCACAGAGTTCCCTTTGTACTCACAAGTTCTTCTCTGTGCAGAAGTTCTTATCCTAATAAGTAGCAGCCCCACAAACTCCATCAGTAGCATTTTTACCTATAATTGAATCTAACCCATCTAGTCTCATTTGGTGTCTCACAATAGTCAAAACAGTAATTTAAGCTGAATGTTGTACCATACACATAATCCCAGGGCTTAAAGGTTGGAGTAGGAGGATTTTGATCAGGAGGCCAATATGAACCACATAACAAGTTCAAAGCTAGCCTGGACTATATAGAAAGACCTTGTCTCAAAAAAGAAAAAAATCAGCCTTCTGTTATCTTTTAAATGAAAGCTTTAAAAGTCTGTGCCAATACCTATGTCAGTAAGAATTCTAAATACTAGAGATGTTGAAGTGAGAAAGTCACAGCCTTGTTATTTTTTATAAAAAATAAATAAAATGCATGCATGCACATCTGTGAATGTGGGTGCAGTTGCCCACAGGGGCCAGAAGAAGACATCAGATAACCCCTGAAGCTATAGTTACAGGGGGTTATGAGCCACCAGATATGTGTGTTAGGGAACTGAACTGAATCCCAGAAATCTTCATTCTCTTCAAAATGATCACCAGAAATAATATGCCTACAACTATCTCAAAGTGTACATGCATATTTTCAAAATAATTTTAAAGTGAGAAGTTCCATCATCATATGAAAGCTCATTTCTAAACACTGTTTGTAGTTTCAAATAAAAATATTAATATTTTAGAGATGTGACCTATTCAATCTTTTATGTAGTTAATATATTTCTCCCTTAATCATGTTATTTGTAATTTCCCTGCTTTTTTGTTGGAGGCATTTCCTTCTCTTTCCCGTATTAGATTCTACAGCTATACTTCATGACTCTTTAGACAGCCATTATTGGAGGAAACTATGAAAAAGCACAATACCAGTATAGACTTCAGTTTGGGCAAAACCAGAAGGCATATAGCCCAGTGCTCATCATTTCTATAAGGTTATACATCCTCTATCTTTTGAGCTTCTAACATGTGCTCACATCACTATGCTCCTGATTCTTCTGGCAATAATCAAGATGGGCATTCAAATGGACACTTAAATGAGTGCTTACTGTTTTTGGAAACAATAGAGTAGGAATTTCTCTGGTTCTTTGTCCACTCACCTCTCAGTTCAAAATGGTCCTCATTGAATACTAAGAGTGAAAACTCTAGACCCAGCTTGCCTCTGGTCTGCTATTGGCTACATGGCTTAGAGCAAGTTCCTAGTCCTTTGTGTGTGTTGGTTTTCACATCTTTTTTTTTATTGATTTTTATTGAGCGCTACATTTTTCTCTGCTCCCCTCCCTGCCTCTTGCTTCCCCTTTAACTCTCTCCCAAGTCTCAGTGCTCCCAATTTACTCAGGATATCTTGTCTTTTTCTACTTCCCATGTAGATTAGGGTCCTCATTGTTGTCTAGGTTCTCTGGGATTGTGATTTGTGGGCTGGTTTTCTTTGTTTTATGTTTAAAAGCCACTTATGAGTGAGTACATGTGATAATTGTCTTTCTGTGTCTTGGTTACCTCACTCAAAATGATGTTTTCTAGCTCCATTCATTTTCCTGCAAAACTCAAGATGTTGTTATTTTTTTCTGCTGTGTAGTACTCCATTGTGTAAATGTACCACAGTTTCCTTATCCATTCTTTGGTCGAAGGGCATTCAGGTTATTTCCAGGTTCTAGCTATGACAAACAATGCTGCTATGAACATAGTTGAGCACATGACTTTCTGATAAGATTGAGAATCCTTTGGTTATATACCCAAAAGTGATATTACTGGGTCTTGAGGAAGGTTTTTTCCTAGTTTTCTGAGAAATCACCACACTGACATCCAAAGGGGTTGTACCAGCTTTCATTCCCATCAGCAATGCAGAAGTGTTCCCTTTTCCCCGCACCCTCTCCAGCATAAGTTGTCATCAGTGTTTTTGATTTTGGCCATTCTTACACGTGTAAGATGGAATCTCAGAGTTGTTTTGATTTGCATTTCTCTGATGACTAAGGATGTTGAGCATTTCCTTAAGTTTCTTTCAGCCATTTTAGATTCCTCCATTGAGAGTTCTCTGTTTAGGCTTCCACATCTTTAAGACAGAGATGAAAAAAATTAATAAGTTTTCTGGCATTATTTTGAGGATTAAAGATGCTAATATGTCATTGTAGGACCTAAAACCGTACTTGACAGCCAGTGAGCACTCCTGAGTAGCTATTAGCAATGATTCTTACTTATATAATACATTTTTAATAAGCTATTATTTCTCAGTTATAGATTTGTCAAGCTGAATGCTATATTTAGTGAATTTTTCCTAGCAAAAATTATTATACATAATTTTTTATTGTGTTATTTCTTAAACTTCTTATTCTTTTACTCTACTGAACTGATAGGAGAAATTAGAGCTTATTGTTCTTTCATAGACTATTTTTATCTTGTGTACTCTTTCTTCAAGTTACGTTGATGCAATGACAGAAAATGGCCTGAGATCATTTTATGTGCCCACCTACCTACATGCTGAACCACAATTCAAACAATGAAATATGCAAATTTCTCTACTTATTCTGGGAAAGGTTCTTGTTATTAAATAAGTTCATGACCTTCACTTCATTATCCAACTATTCTCCAATGTTGCCCTCACTCCTTAATGAATTCTCTTATAGATGGGTGTTACAGAGCCTATTCAGAAGTTTGCTCTGCAAATAATGTAGTGGAAGAACTTCATAAAAAAATTTGTTTTCTTTTGTTTTCTTTCCAAAGTGCTGGGGATGAAGTACAGGGCTTTTTAAGTTCTAGGAAGATGTTCTATACCTGAACCATCCTCCTTGCCTCATTTTAGGCTTAAGACTACAGAAAGTGTTCCATTTCAAGGTAAGGAGGACTAGAGTAAATAACACGCATTTATACATTTAATATTTCTATTCATTTCTAGTCAGTTTTTAAAAAAATAGTGAAGCTATTGATTGGTATCACTTAAGCATTTTCTAAAAATCAACCCAATTATAGAACATCATACAATAGTATCTCTTAGCCATATATATCTTCCATTAATGTCCATTTGTCTCAAACACTAGTCATTTGTCCAGAGCCAAAACTTTTACAGCAAGTCTTTTGTTTGCACAAACTTTAGAATAAGAAATTAAAATAGAAAAATTATATTTTAATATAAGTCACTACTCCTTATTAGATATGTATCATGAGCTACAATATGTAATTTTATATTTTCTTAGTTCTTTTATTTTTATAAACAAAAACAAGGTCTTAACACCTATACTACCAGTGTTCCATTCAGAAAGTTATTTCCTGTGCTTATAATGTTCAAGTGCATTCCCTACTTTCTTTTCTGCCACATTCAGGGTATCAGGTCTTGTGTTGAGGTTCTTGACTCACTTGGAGTTGAGCTTTGTGCAGAGTAAGAGACAGGGCTCCACCTGATACAATAATGGCAGGAATGCTTTGGGAATAAACAACCGCTTTCTTATTGAATTTAAGGACTGCTACATGAGATGGAGTCATACCTGACACTATTAAAAGGGTCAAGAACTTGTGGTTAGTTAGGTCATAGGCCCTAGGGGAGAACCCAACACTACAATTCCATTAAATGAACACAACAATAAAATTACTTCTAATGATGTATTGCTATTTTCAGGGAACAGTAAATTTCTCAGCCCTCATCAGAGAAGCTTCTCCTTGCAGGAGATGGAAATTGTCACAGAGAACCTCAACAGGTCAACATGCAGAGAATAAGAGACTGTGGAGCTGTTATACCTAAATGGGGAATACATATCACAATCCTCCCTTCAAGGCTGAGAGATCTTTGTAAAAAAGGAGGGATGGAATGAGTGTAAAAGCCAGGGTGGTTGATAATATCAAAAACTATTTTTCAGACACAACCAGACAGTTGCACAAAGGAACTTTGTGACAGTATGTACAAGAAATGCACAAAGCCAGAGAAACTCTCAGCTTAGACAGGGAGAAAGTGGGCATGAAATTTTATTACTAGCTGGGGAGCTATTGGCTTTTGATAGCTTCAGAGAGAGAGAGAGAGAGAGAGAGAGAGAGAGAGAGAGTTTTCTTTAATGACATGACCCCTGGTAGGTAGAATTCATGCCAGGGAAAGCCCCACTTCCAATACAAGATGGGCTATGAAAACTGGAATCAATGGGACAAAAAAGAAGAGGAGGAGAAATAAAACTCAAATTTGGGTGGGGTATGGGGTAGGATAGAGAAGGTGGCTGTGAGAGAAGTTGGAGGAATGGTAAATATGATTAAAGTGGAGTGTATGAAATTCTAAAACTATTATTTATAACGTGAAGACATGGGAAGGTGTGATGACTAAGTTTTGTAATAGCAGCACAGAGGAGGCTGACCTTGAGAAAAGCTTAGGATTCATAGTGAGCTCCAGACCATCTTGAGCTACTCAGAAAGGATTTTCCTCATAAACTAAAACAAACAAAAAACATACCCCAAACCAAATAACAACCAAAACTAAACAGAAAAATTAATATTAATTTAAACACATAGTTCATTCAGTCCAACATCTCAAATCTTACTATTTCAATATGTAATCAACATGAAGCATAGTAATGAGCCATTGCATATTTTTATACCAACTCTCTGAAGTCTGATATGTATTTTACTGTCAGTGCATAGCAGCTGTCACTATCCATATTTGCGAGATTTCATGAATACACTGAAGTCATTGGGAATAAAGGAAAGGTAAAGGTAGACAATATAAATATCAGCAGCAAAAATCATGGGCCAGCAAATTATGGATGAGACATAATTTGCCATAGCCCTTGCCAGAAAATATAATTCATTAAAATTGTCCATGCTTAGAAGTCTCCAGAAAGTCAGAACCCTACTATATCTGGCAGTGCCAATAAACAAATATAATTCCAAATGAATCACTTAGACTTCTTATCAATATTACCTTAGACCATATTTTGACGATGCCTTCTTGTGTACACACACACACACACACACACACACACACACATGAATTCACACACATGCACAAACATGTAGTAGGAGGTGTAGTGGGTTGCATCCCACCACTCAGCTAGCTAACCCCCAAAATAATCACATGGAAATTTTATTAATTAAATTACTGTCTGACCCATTACTTTTAGCCTCTTATTTGCTAACACTCACATCTTGATTCAACCCATTTCTGTTAATCTGTGTATTATCACGAGGTCGTGGCTTACAGGGAAAAATTCAGCATGTCTCACTCTGGTGACTCCATGGCGGCTCTCTGTGCCTGCCTTTTTTCTCCCAGCATTCAGTTCTCTTTTCCTTGTCTATCTAAGTTCTGCCCTATCAAAAGGCCAAGGACGTTTCTTTATTTAACCAATGAAAGCAACACAAATACAAAAGGACCTCCTACACCACACACACACACACACACATGCACACACATATGCACGCACACATGAGTGCTTCCACTAATATTTGTTCTCAAGTTAACAGTACTTTAAACAAAGAGGCTCTGTTCCTGTTTTATTTTCACCATAAAACTCTTATATTTTTGCTTATTGAGTTCTCCATTTTTTTTTTATTCCAAGTGTTGTGCATGGGGCCAGGTGGCTGTAGCTCAGTGGAAAAGCACACACTTGGCATGAGTGAGGGCCTCCGTTCCCCCCAGCATTGCAAAAAATAAATCCACCCCAAGATAAATAAAGTAAAGCACTGCAAAAAAGATGTGTTGTATGTGCAATTAAATATGGGAGTAATCAAGTTCCTATCCTGAAACATCATTATGCCAGCCTGTTATTCCCTCTTCCTGAGGCAGGGGGACTGTAAGGGGCAGTTGCTAGGCAACACCAACTGCTCTTCAGCTTTTCACCAGCTCTGTGAATGTTGCTTGCATGCCCAGTAAAATAATTGGGCACTGTCTTATTTAATTCACACCCCAAAAGAAGATTTTTAAAAATTATTATAATCTAGTAATCCAATTAAAATATTTTAAAGGGGTGCCCGGTGGCACAGGCCTGAAATCCTAACTTTTTTGGAGACTGAGACAGGACAATCAAGTACAAGACCTGCCTGGGTAACTTAGTAACACTGCATCTGAAAATAAAAAAGAAAAAGTTGCCTGGGATGTAACTTAGTGTTGAACTACTTGTCTGCTATGCATAAGGCCTGAGGTTCAACCACCAAAAGTAGGAAAGGAGTTGGTTTAAACCAATGTCAGAACATAGTAACTTCATTGTGTTACATCGGGTGGAATTCTGGCAGTGAATGATCATTCATTCTGAGAAAGAATGTCTTTTATTTTAGTGCTGAGGATGGAACTAGTTTCTTGTTCACCCTCAGTCTTTTGGGTATTTTTTTAAAAAGGAAAAAGTGTTTGCATTTTCCTTTTTGTTCTTCCCTCCTTAGTCTTCTTTTCCTTTTCCTTTTAAAAGGTCCCAGCAAGGGAAAGATGGGGGTGTGGACTAGGGGCAACTCAGCAGTAAGTGGCTAAGCCATCCCTTTGTTTTTGTCTACTGAATGTCTGGAAGCATGCCAGGGTGTTTGTGGAAGAAACAAAAAAGAGAGATACAAGCTTTTACGTTGAGGCTCATCCATAATTGTGTTGCTTAGTAGTAGGGCATCAAAGAAAACTACAAATACTCTGATGGCAAAAGCTCCTAGGTGCTGAAAATGAAGTCAGGATTCTGCAGGGCCCATGATAGGAAGCAGTGAGTAGGGATGACTTTTGGAAAGACAAATGTCACCTCCTTGTTTCCGTGTCAGTGAAAACTGGCCATCGTGTTGGCTATGCTGAGACTTAGAATCAATCTGGATGGCCTGTGCTCATAAACCAGAGCTTTGAGCCTCAAGCAGGAGACTGGTTTTATGGTAAGAAGCCTATGATCTCGCACAGCATTTTTACTCTGCATCAAGTATGGAACTACATATAGTAGACATGGCATTAGATTTAATCCTCTCAATAATTCTGCTACTAACCACATATACAGACACGAAACACAGGGCCTAGAGAAATGGCATCATTTGTCCAGAGGCTAAATACCAATAAAGGGTAGAAGGTAGCTTTGAGCCCATATCTCTCTTTCTGTATATTCATTTTTGTTCTGTGTGTTCCCTGATTTGACCCACAGACAGAGTACATTCCAACAGATGATTACATTGGGAGGAGGGGTTGGGTCAAGATTAATTTGTTCCAAAATCTCCTACCATTCAAGTCTTTCATAAGATGAACCTTATTTCTAAATGGTCCTTGGGAGCACTCCAAATTCTAGGAACTTCAGGGATTGTAGAGAACCACTGGGGTCTCTGTAAATTTCCCAAGAAAAATTTAAGTCAATTTTTCCTTGGCTTTGACACCAAAGGATTGGATGAAACTTGGTCTGGCTTAGGAATTTCACAATTAGGGATTGGCCTAGGGTGTTTCATGCCATTCTCTGCAATGACATGAAATAGAGGTAAGAGGTAGGAGGTCATTTCCATCACCTTCCCAGACTACACTGATGTCAGAACAGGAGGAGATCTTAGTACTTAGTGACATTCCAGTAAATGCCTTTGTACTCCACATGAGAAGCTCTGAGAAGTTCAGGCCACAAACCTAGCCCACAGTAAAGCTGTTCAAAGCGGAGCCCAAACCTCTCAGTACTGGAGCAATGGCTTTTGGGTGCCTGCCCCACTATTAAACGTCAGTTTCTGACTAGACCATCTGGTAGAGTGAATTTCCAAAGCTGAAAAATATTAAGGCACCTGCACAAGAAATCAGGCCAGTGCATCTTTTTGATATACAAAGCCCATTGTTTGACCTTTTCTAAAAAGACAAGCGCTCCAGGAAAACATTACAGATAATATTCACTTCTGCCAGCAGTAGAACAGTCACAAAGCATGGCATGTCAGCCTCCTGCTGTATTTCTAGTAAGGATCAGTTTTCAGAGCACTGTTTCTGCAAAGAATGCTACTATAATCAGAGCAAAGAATATTGTGAGATGTATGCTTGCAAGTCATTTGGTATGCTGCGTTTAGATAGTGCAAACAGTCTACTCTAATGCACAGTCTCAGATGGCTGGTGCTTAGAACCAAAGAGGCAGATGAGACCACAAGGAGTCAGATATCTTTGAACTGTTTGTGACAGGCCCGGAGAACACTTTCCCAGATGAATCTAGCGGCATCTCAACACAGATAAAGTTCTGGCACTTTGACTGCCCTCACTAGGTTTCAATACTGCTAAATGACTCCTCCAGGGAGGGATCATGCAATCCACATCATAGATCAGCATGCAAGGTTGTATATCCTTACCATTTGGATTTGCATTGTGTCTGAATCAGGTGAGGATCCTGGTTTAAAATGTCCAACTGTGTCACCAGAGTATGTGGTGGAACTATCACCATGTGAGACAGTTGTCTGCAGGAAAACCTGATTCACTCACTGGAGAAAGAACTGACGAAAAGAAACACTGTTCTTTTTTTTATCTGACTCTGAAAAGGGACCAGGGAAGAAGACATCACATTATAGCAAGTTTTCTGCACCAGAATTTATTCTGCACAGGTCTTATTCTTCGTTTTCCTATAATGTGACATCCTGACACTCCATCAGTCACACAGTCTTGACAGAAGAAACAACGGGCAGTAAAAAATGTTTTCCTACACACCTATTCTGTCAGTACCATGAGTGACAGGCTGTGCCACAATTGTATTTTTTATTAAAGGAATGAAATCAAGTCCATGTCCATTTCTATAGATGGCTTTGTGCATGTGGGAACTGCCAAGGGTTCCTCACTCCAGATGTCAAACTTAGAAAATTGTAAGGGCCCGTCGCCCTAACATAGAAGTTTAAGCTTTTCCCCAGATGTGCTCGGAGACGCGTGGAAAGAATCCAAGGCTTCACACCATCACAGTTTAAAAAGGCTTTATATTTATTCTATTCGCCTAAATTCCCTTTGCTTCCTAAGGCTTCCTAGTGACCATTTCTTCTCCCT
>JAQHUG010000396.1:380846-391730 GCA_028555095.1 Dicrostonyx torquatus | reverse complement strand
GAGGGACTGGCCCACCAACAGAGACAGTGTGCTCGATCTATTGGGAGCTCATCAAATCCAGCTGGACCAGGACTGAATGAGCATATGACCAATCCGGACTCTCTGAATGTGGCTGCCAATGAAGACTGACCTAGAAGCCAATGATAATGGCACAGGGACCTATCTATCTCTTCTGCATGTGTTGGCTTTTTGGGAACCTATTCTATACGGATGCATACCTTCTTAGACCGAGAGGGAGTGGGGAGAGTCTTGGGCTTTCCACAGGCAGGGTATCCTGCCCCATCTTAAGAAAGCAGGGGGAGGGTGGTGGTGTAGGGAGGGAGTGGGGGTCCTGGGACAAGGGGAGTAAATGTAAATTTTTCTTTTAAATTTAATAAAAAATGGAAAAAACAAAAATGAGAAATATATGTCACTGTCCTCAGATTTAGGAATTAATTTTTAAATAGCAGATATCATTTAAATCTAGATTAAGTGAAAACATCAGTGTACAGATAGGGACTGAAAGTAGGAACTAAAAAACCACTAAATCTTCTATGACTCGTGATAGCTTTTTGTTTCTAATTCTCTAGCTCCCTTACTTCCTCTTTGCTATTATTCTTGCCATTTATTTTAGTCACCATGGAACAAGAAATACATGTAACTCTAAATGAGATAAGAACATTAAACAATGCTGTGTATTCTTATATAACTTAAAGGAAATGATGCTTTAAAAGACCTAATAAGTTCATTGGCTTGCAATACAGGGTAGTTATTAAATTATTAGGCAAATGGATCATTTGTGTATTAAGGCTCTGGATATGTTCCAATCAAGTCCAAAGACACTGGAAGAATTCCCCATCAAATTAAGCAAACTATAAGTCAATTGAGCAAGAATTTCTGTAGAACACTCTGTGAAGGAAATATAAAACTGAATTAATCTAGTTTGGATTTGGATAAATGTTCTCAATATCTATAATGGAAGGAATATAATTTCTGAACCAGAAAAAAAGTGCTTGATGAAAATATTCAACCAAAATCTAATGTAGATAAAACAGGCATGATCTAAGATGTGGTTAAAGATGTCATAGCCACTGGAAGACAGAATTAGTTCAACAATTACAAAAACAACAATAACAGCAACAAAAATACAAACTTTGTTTCCTTTCCTGATAGTGTGAATGACTCATGAGCAAGGTGTTTTGCAAAGCTTTTCATTCTATGTTAGTGGACAAAACAGTTAAATCAATAGAAAATGTTCTTTGCTCTTTCGTATTGTGATCGGAAGTTTAGTTTACTTTTTAATAAAAGTATTAGTTAGCATATAAAATATGTTTAATTATGACATTTTATGCATACATGTTGCACTTGACTCAGAAAATGTTCATATAAGATTATAATCAGAAGATGTCAAAATGCTTTTTCATTCCCTTTCTAAATTAAAATATGGTAATTGAAGTAAAATTCTATGAATTCAAGGCCAGTGTGATCTACATAGTGAATTCTAGGCCAGTTCAAATTACAGAGTGAGACCTTGTCTCTAAAAACAAAACAAAAAAGGCATTGTAGACCTTTAAAATGGTGAAATAAGTTTATAAGAAAAGAAGATAAGCCTGTGTTATTATAGGGTAATCAAAGACTTTGTAGATTATAAATAAGGATGCTAAATAGCTGAGAAAAGGCTTAAGTAAAATGGATATTAGAAACCATGTGAGAATTGGTCAGGAAAGAACTCTAGACCTAAAACCCTTGATATATGATACACTCTAACCCGGGTAATAGTTATGGCCTGCATGCTTGTGGTTTTTGAGATCTTAGAAAAATACAATCAGGGAAGAATATAAGTACAGCAAAGAGATGCGTTTAAATACAACTGATAGAGAAGGGTGCCTTTTGAGGGTTAGAACTCAAGGAACACCAATGCCTGGTTCCAGGACATAGGTCTTGAGATCACGTTGAACTATTGCTATTGACAGTAATAAAACTGCCATAATTTGAGACAATTTGCATGATTATGACTAGGTAACAAAGAGCTGTTTTGTTCACTTTATTATGTTAAAGATGTGTAGTCATAAGGTCTATGGAGCTGACTAAAAGTGAATAGGTAAAGTAGACCGTCCTTTGTTTCCAAACTGGGCAGGTCCATGTCAAAATGACATGTTTATTTTTATCTCCCTAATAGAGAAACTAAAAACCAAATGAATTGTTTGTTTATTTAATTATTTGGGGGATGCACTTATACTTATTCAGGAAAAGAAGCTGCATGAAATTGTGGGTTTTTTTTTTTGTTACTTTTCATCTACAAATGAGAAGATCCAGGCTCCAGCTTAGTAACATTCTTCACATAATGTGTGGGTTGTTGAAACTGTGGGTTGTTTTAATCCTTTTCGTCGGAGGAACACATTAACAGAATGAGAACCTTAGTTAAGATGAAAGAAATGGAAGATTTCGATTTTAGATACTAAGAACTCTCTGATAAACACTTGAGCAAATTTTCCAATGACTCTGGCATTTTTCCTGAGAGCTTTCTGTAAACAACTGCAAGGACTCTGGGCTGAGGAGCAAGAGACTTTAGTCCTTGGTTACTCATCAGCTCAATGACTTTGGGAAACTCAAGCTCTCTGGGTCTGAGTTTCTTTGTAAAGAAGCAGCTCTTGATTCTTGGCTGGATACTTGTTCACTAAGATGAATGTGAAGAAAGTGGGTTCAGGCCTTGCTACAATGTTTTATGGGTAGCAATAGTGATTCTTCTCAAAAGCACTAAATATTTGACATTTTATCATTGTTTCAACAGTGCCACAGGATTGAGCAATGTGTGATGTATTTTTCTCCTAAAGTCACATAACAAGCCTATCTATCTTTACAATCAAAGGTCAAACTTCCCCATTTGAACTTTTGTGCTCTGAGGAGAGGGCAATCTGATTTCTCAAAGCTCTTTACAACAGGCCTGTACACTTACACAGTGCTAGCATATCATAGAGACTCAGTTCTTAGAAAATCTTTTTCTTATCACCTGAGGAAAAGAAAGAGGAATGACTAATTTGTTTCTTTGTGTCTGGTAGTTGTGGCACTTATTTGGCTACATATAAAATTGTCCTTCAGTGATCATGAGAAATTACTTTGAAGATCTCCTGGGACATCAAAAATCCCCATGCTCTAGTTCCTATTTAAAATACCATACTAAGACACACCCCACACTATGCTTCACATCTTCTCTAGATTGTTTATAATACCCACTACAAGGCAAAAACTATGCAAATAACTGTTAAATTGACATTATTTGAGGAATAATGACAGGAAAAAGTCTGTATGTACTAGGTTCTGACATAATGTTTTCTAAAATATTTTTGTTTCACAGGTATATACTCCTATAGACATTAATTCAGATCAGCCAGTATTTACTGAGCAGCCTTCATGATGGAAATACAAACGTCATGTTCATGAGGCTGTAGAGAAACTTAGAGACTAATGGTGCTCAATAGTGCCTCCAAAGATAACCTCACAGATCCATATCAGACATGAAGACAGAGGTAATAAGAAGAGGACATCTAGGACAAACTAGGGATTCCTAGGAGGCTTTCTGGAAAATGAAGTACTCTGGTAAAGAGGATGTCTTGGGCTATTTTATATTGCTATATGAAATATCCAGGACCAGATAGTTTATAGAATTAAAAGAATAGGTAGGTAGTTGACTCAGTCTAAAGGCCAGCTGGCTCCAGAGCTTAGCTCCAATATCTGTTCAGTATCTAGTGAGGGTCTTAGTCTATCGCTGCATTCTAACATGATCAGGGTATCAAATGATGAGACAGAACAAACATGTTAGGTTGGGTTCTTTCCTCTTCTTATAAAGCTACTAGTCCCATTATAGGAGTCTCACCCTAAAGAGATTACCTAATTCCAATCACCTCTCAAAGGCTTCATCTGCACCAATAGATAAATTTGAGGATCATGTTTGCAGTATATGCTATTTGGTGAATACATGCAAACTATAACAAGTGGTTAGGTGCTAAAGATGGCATAGATAAGTTTGAATTTCATGCAAACAGTGAAAATATTTGTATAAACATACTCCAGGTATTATACGAAGCATTATTATATACACAAATTTACTTGTTTACATGAAGTTAAAATATAATTGGAAATTCTATAGTTTTGCCTGTCAAATATGAAAACCCTAATTCTATTTGTGTGTGTGTGTGTGTGTGTGTGTGCTGGCACACCTGTGCAAATGTAGAAACCAGAGGTCAATGTTCAGTGTCTTCCTTGATCACTCCCACTGTATTTTCATTGAGACAGGATATCTCATTGAACCTAGAGCTCAATGTTTCAACTAGACTGGCTGGCCAGAAAGCCCTAGTGATCCTCCTGTCTGTAACTGCACAGTGAAATTAGAAGTTCAAGCTCACATGCCTGGTTTTTTAAAATGGGTACTTGGGATTTTAACTCCAATCTTCTTGTAAAATAAGCACTTCACCCACTGAGCAATTGTCTAGCCCTATGGAAAATTCTAATTCTAGATAAAGGGCCTGCATTTATTAAAGGCACATAAATGATAAAGGCCAGTTGTGTGGCATCACAAGCAAGCCAGACATGGCTTAGATATCAGTAGGAAGAGAACAGTTAATAGGTGTGTTTTTCTTAGAACTGTATACTTAATTCTTCTTTCCAGCAAACTTATAAGACTAGAAGATGGGGAAAACTTATTTACTTTGTGGATCCATAGTTCATGAACATTTGTAGCAAGAGCCTGTATTTTCTGAATGCTTGCATGTCAATGGCCTCTAATGAAGTAATGCCTGACTCCTTGCTTCCAGATTCCTTCTTCCATCTTCTTGTGGAAACACCACAACACTACATTTAAGAAGCAATATTCTTGTAGCAAATGTAGTTGAAAACTCAATTAACCTCCTGCTGGGTGTGTATAGAGTCTGGCTCAAGTCCCACCCTATGAACATTACCTTGGTTCCGACTGGCTACATGTCCAAAACCTTTGCTCTTTCCTCAAAGACCTGAGCAGAATCATCAGATAATTCACTCCTGTTTTATAAATTCTGCTGTACCTGGTCCTTTAAGTCATGAATATTGGTCTGGGAGGGATAAGTTTATGATAGAGTGTTTGCCACGCATGTGTTCATTCTCCAGAAGAAAATGACAGTGGCAGAAGAGAGGGAGAGACACAGATCTCCAGTCATGAGTACTGGTCTAACTCTACCCCATGCTCCAAAGGCCCGAGATCCCTCACTGAAACTAAAACATGTAACCCTTTCTCTAGCTAGAGTGACTATTTTTGGGCCTCAGTGACCCTGAGCAGTACTCATCTGAGTTTGCTTTTCGTCCTTTAGAAATATTTGCCCCTTTTGAGAGATACGAAAATCTACTTTTACCCTTTCATGTTTCTCTTTGTCTGAGAGGATTCCCACCAGGGATGAAGAGATTGCTCAGTGGGTAACTTGTTTGTTGCACAAACATGAAACTGCCTTTAGATCCCTAGCATTCATATAAAGTGCCAGCCAGGGTAGACTACAGCTGTAATTCCAGTACTGGGAGGCAGGAGGACCCCTGTGACTTATTGGCTAACCAGGCTAGCTGAATCAGTGAGCTCTGAGCTCAGTGAGATACTCTGTCTCAAAAGAAAAACTTAAATAGAGAGTAATTGAGAATGATATTTGCCAGTGGTCTCTGACTTCCACAAGCATGTGTACACAGGTACACATGCACACACAAATGATGTGGGATTACCCTCTGTATGCTGTGAATACCATTGGTTAATAACAAAACTGACTTGGTCTGATAGGATAGAACAGAGCTAGATGGGAAAAACTAAACTGAATGCTGGGAGAAAGAAGGGCAGAGTCAAGAGAAGTCATGGAGCTCCTGCTGGAGACAGATGCGCTGAAACTTTGCTGGTACGCCATGACCTTGTGGTGATGCACAGATTAATGGCAATGGGTTAAACTAAGATGTAAGAGTTATCAAATAAAAGTAGAGCTAATGGGTCAAGCAGTGATTTAAATAATATAGTTTCTGTGTGATTATTTTGGCAGTCTGAGCGGCCAGGAACCAAACAAGCATCGTTCTTACAACAAATTGACAGATGAAGATGGATGCTAAAAAGAAATCCCACACTAGCTCAGAACTGAGTATAATAAAGGATTATTTATTTAGGGGTAGACTCACAGATCACAGTTCCCTGCTCACAAAGGGAACAGCAATCAAATCCTGCAGCTGGAGTATAGAGGGAACGTGCACTTTACATCAGCATTTATAGATATGAAGCCATGCCCAAGTGGGCAAGTAACTTAAAGGCTAATTTTTGCTTGCTCAAGTAATATTATTTCCCTTCTCAGGTCTTCAATGGGGTTGAAGACTAGATAGTTGTAACTACAACTTTCCTCTCATGACTTGGCCAAGTTATTTATAATATAAGACTTAAACTCCTTAGGATAGGATAATTATTGAAACATTTATCATGTTTCCTGCTTAATATTTTTTATGCTGGTTGTAATTCTAATTTTTATACCTGATATTTGTTCTTATTGCATATGATTTTGTGTTAGGCTTAGAATGCTCTTCTTTAGATAAAAGGGGGAGTTTTTGTAGGAAATCCTTCAGCCAGTAGCCTTTAAGTTACCCACCCACTTGGGTGTGGCCTCTCATACTATAAATACCAATATAATGTGTGCATTCCCTCTCTCTTCCAGCTGTGGGATTTGGTTGCTGTTCCCCATTAGAGCAGAGGACTGTGATCTGTGTGTCTACCCCTAAATAAATAACCCTTCATTATACTCAATTCTGAGCTAGTATGGATTTCTTTTTAGCCACTAATGTTCCTTACTAGTTTTCTGTGAGCATACTCCTTAACATTGATCTCTCCATGCCTTATTGCACTGCAATTATTTAATGCTTATCTTATCTGTTAGAATACAAAAATCATACCTTTTTTCCTAATGATAAGATCTTCAGAATGCTTGAAAGCAAATCAGATCTCAGTCCACATTCGCTGTGTCATCATACATGTAAATGAAGATCTGAGTTGAATAACTATGTGCCATTAGTTTCCTTACTGCACATGGAACACGTAGAAATGGAACAGGATTATTTATATGTTTCTGTATTTTCTTATGTAAGTTAAATGCATCACATGGTGGGCATTTTTCCTGTTTTGACTGCCCAGGATACAAATCCTCATCTTCCATTGGGTGGGGTTTCCATAGGATTGCACAGTAAGACCTGATTGCTTGGGCACATTCATGTGATCCAAGCTCAATAAATGAACATGTTTGAGTTCAAATTAATGAATTTGAGTGCGTGACGAGGTCGATTTAAGTGTCATTTTGGCAGTGCAAGTGGTGCTTAGCAGTGTTCTGAGGTGACAGCATAAGAGGACTTTCCTTCTGCATGATTGCAATAATCCTGTTTGTAGACAGAGTTTTACCCTGTAACTCAGGCTAACCTCAAACTTGTGACAGTTCTACTGCTTCAGCCTCTCAAGTGCTAGGATACAGATATGAGTCTTTAGTGCTATAAAATTTTATTCATGTTCTGACAATCACTTTAGTTGTGTAGGGTCACATGAGCAGTTACGGTTAATAAGTCAGGCTGGACATAAGGCATCCACTTCATACATACAGTCAAATTGGCTTTAAGAGGCCTTCTAGAGCTTTCTTTTTCCTCTTCCAATATTAGAGAAAGTAGCTTCTTTATCAGTCTAGAGTCTTGCATGTCTCGCTAGAGCAGAGTGCTCTCCTATTCCAAGACAGACATGCAGCTTGAGCAAGACATGTCTTTATTGATTTAAAATGGCTTACAGAAAACCTAGTTAGGGCTATAGATTTGATTTTAGTTTGCTTACTAGCCTAAAAGACTAAATCCTTTTGCTGACTCTATCTGACAACTTACATCTTTGTTGTGTGATATTGCAGCAGATAGAAGGGATGTTAGTCCTTCATGACCTGAATATCACGTGTTCCACTGATGGAAGAAGCTACTCACAATGGATGGCCTAGCTTCATTTGTAGGAGAGTCATTTTGGCCTCAGACATGTTTTCAGATTGTTAGGAACAAGAAGCAAATTGTTCATGAAGAGAGAGCATGCCCAGAGATCCAATTGGCTTATGGATAGTTCAGAACCAAAGAATCATTAGGTCACTGGTTGCCACTTCAGTGGAGAAAGGATGGCCAGGAGGATGTGAAGCAGTGCATTTGTAGTGTCTGCAGCAATGTTTTTGTCAGGTAGAAAGATTCAGCAGCAGCTACCAAGAGAGAAACTTCAGCAGGATGTGAGATGTGCTTCTCTATCTCACAGTACTGCAGGCAAGTGCAATGTTTAGGAATGTATGTGACCCAAAGGGGAAAAAATTATAGACATAAAATATTGAGATTTTGCATTATTCTTAACGTAGCTCTTGACTGTGAACTTGGTAGACAATGAATACCATGTTAGGCAATCAAAAATTTGAACATACCTGCTATAAATTCTGACCTTATGCCAGTGACAATTTGGATAGGTAGGTAATCTTCTAATGTGTGATGAGCCTAAACTTCACTGACACTATAGCTGAACTCAGGGTTTCTCACTCCTTAAGGTGACCAATGTCCTTTCACATTTACTTAGTGTCGCAGTGACTTGTGCTGCAAATCACTTAATAATTTGGTCTCAGGCATTACTGTAATGTTACTACTTCAGTTCCCCATGATCTGGACTGGCTCAGTTCCAGCCTGTGACAGGTCTGAAGTGCCAAATGTTTCCAGCCTTATAAAGTTTCAGATCACTTTCACATGGCAGTTCTCACTTAATTCTCATAATAACTTTAGAGGAGTAGGCAGAGGTCACCTAATGACCACCCAGTGACCTTTCTATCTGACAAAAACATTGTTGCAGACACTACACATGCACTGCTTCACATCCTCCTGGTCCACCTTTCTCCACTGAAGTGACAACTGGTGACCTGATGATTCTTTGCATCTGAACTATCCACTCTCTTCCCCAGAGTTCCCCAACACCAAAGACAGTTTTCTTGGTAAACATAAATGTGTCATCTGGAAATGTCAGAGAGTGCGCACCTATGTGCAGCTGGAGCTGTGAGTCAGTGGGTGACTGGTCCTCTCTTTTGTGCCATTGGCAGACAATTGTTAGACATGTGCCACACAGATCCCCAGAAGCCTCCAGTAATATTGGTATCTCCCTATGTGGTTTCCTGTAACCTGTATCCACTACTATTCTCTTGAAGTACTTCCTTAAAACAAATTATTTCCATGGACACTGCTTTGAGTTTTCAGAGCAACCTAAGCTAAGCACATGCCATACATATGCAGAACTGAAGTAACACCTTGCCTTGATGTTTTCCAATCTCATCTCTTCCATTCTATGAACCCCCACTCTGCTTCCCGCTTTATTCCTATAATGCTACTTTAACCCTCCCATATTCTGCACTGACCTTCCTGTTTATTTTTCTTGTATGTTACTGTGCTTTTCTCTTATGCACAATTTTACACACACACATAAACATGCACATACAACACACACATACACATTCTCATGCATAAACACACATGGGGGACCAACACTCTCCCATTAGGGTTTGCTGCATTTGTGTCACAACTGCAGACTCTTCAGACTTTTTTGTTTTGCAAGCTGAGGGGATTTCACTAGAAATAGCAACAGTGATTAATTGACTAATTTAAGGTTGTCAAATATTAGTCTTCACACATAAAAAATTTTAAACATCATCTTCTTTTGCCACTGATTTATAAAATAAAGGAAAATTCAGCCCTTGCCCTGTTCCCCATCATCATCAAGAGAGAGAGAGAGAGAGAGAGAGAGAGAGAGAGAGAGAGAGAGAGAAAGAAAGAGAGAAAGAGAGAGAGAGAGAGAGAGAGACTATAAGATCAGTTCAACTGGTGGTTTCCAAACTAGGGTAATATCAGTATCCTGAATCTTCACTGGCATGTAATTGGACTCACCCCAACACCCAGAGGATTGATAGCACAGACAGAGCAAGGGGCTTTTTCTGTGAGGATTGTCAGCTAGCACTCTTCCCTTCAGTTCCAGTGAAGGGGTTTGCGTCTGTCTTGTCCCACTCTTTTTTTCCAACAAGACACAAAATCTCTGATATTACAAGCTGAGAAAATAAATGGCATTTTTCAACTGTTTTGTTAACAATGCACAGTCAAAGAAATGATGGAAATTCTGCTCTTGGCTCCAGAAGACCAGAGGTTAAGCAATAGCTTTGCCATTTAACAGTCACGTGGAACCAGAGAAACTTCCAGCACTGAATTTCAGTGTCTCCACCTATGTGTTTGCACTGGGAGAAGTGGGGAGAGGAATCTGACCCTCAGATAATCTGCTAAATAGACAAAGGGCAGAATTCTTCTCCTCTGGAATTTGGACTGTCCTCTAGGCCCTAACAGGTGTGGCCATGCTTTGTCACTGAGAGTTAGAAATTCTCCCTCTGCTGTTAATTGTGTGTTATTTGTATTTATTTTGATTAGGCATGAATTTATCTATCAGAAAATTATTTGCAGCTTTTAAATTTTGTGTTAGTTGTGTATGCTTTTCAAACACTTTCAGTTTAACTTATTTATTCTATGAATTAGGGCCTTATATTTTATTTTATTTTATTATTCATTTAATTTTATTTATTTTTCCTCTTTTATTAAAAATTAAATACAATCATTCCTCATTTTGCATAGCTTTCCCCATTCCCACTCCCTTCTCTCCTCCCAACACACCCTTCCCCCACCCCACTCCCCATCCACTCCTCTTAAAGGGTAAACCATCCCATGGGGAGTCAACAATGTCTGACCTCAATGCCTGGCCAAGGTCTTAGCCCCCTGTATCTAGGCTGAGCAAGGTATCCCTCCAAAGAGAATGTTCTCCTAGACGCCAGTTCAAGCACTAGGGATAAA
>JAQHUG010000396.1:345395-360217 GCA_028555095.1 Dicrostonyx torquatus | reverse complement strand
GGTGGGGTAGTGGGGGAGTGGAAGGGCCGGGAACAAGGGGAGTAAATGTAAATTTTTCTTTTAACAATAAAAAAAGGAAAAAAATAAAAGTATATAAAGCATCAAAATTCTTTCAAGATAATGATTAAAAGTAAATAATTACATACATTCTGATTCTCTAGTTTTTTTTATTATGTATACAATGTTCTGTCTGTATGTATGTTTGCTGGCCAGAAGAAGGCACCAGGTCTCATTACTGATGGTTGTGAGCCACCATGTGGTTGCTGGGAATTGAACTCACGGCCTCTGGAAGCAGTCAGTGCTCTTAACCTCTGAGCCATCTCTTGAGCCCCTTAGTCTCTAATATTAATTTTAATTTTCATCCTTATGGAAAGAATTGGTTGAAAACCTTCAACCTGGTGTTTTGACTTTTGTCTTTTTCATGAGTTACTTTTTTGTGTTCTTTTCCTTTTTCTTTTGGCAATGCTAAAAATGGAATCCAGAGCCTCATGCATGTATGAAAGTGATTCTAGTGGTGAAGGTCTGGGCAGGGTGTTTTGGGTTCTTGACATCATATTCAAGAATCAAGATGCACACATATATACAATGTGAAAAATAGCAAGAGTCATTTATTCAAAAGAAAGCAACAGTACAGATTCCAAAGGAATGTTCTATCAAGATTGACAGGAGGCCACATAAGATATTCAAGGGCCTAGTGCTTTTGATTACATAATTCAAAGGAAGGAGAAGGATAGTTATTAAGGGACATAGTTGTGTGTTACTATATTTTGATTGATAGATTAGGTGATGACATCATTTTTCTAATGTTTCTTTCATAATACATCTGATTTTAATCATATGTTTGCCCAATTATTCACAGGCACAAGATGTCAAATAGGGCATTCTCCTCCAAAGTTCACTTTAAGTACACAGTTTGATTTATAGCAAATTCACCCAAAATTATTTGAGTCCAGTTTCGTGTTTCTGGTCTCTTACTGAAGTCATAGGCGAATATACTTGAATAGAATCTGTCTAAGTTCGATGTATATTAACAGGAGTAGAAATTTACTTCACTGTTTCAGACAGAAGTGTGATACAGCCTGATGCACGTGTGTATACTACAGGTTGCTAGGTCCGTTGGTTGGAGGGGTGTGTGTGCAGGTGATGGCCCCGAGCTGTCAAGTCATCATTAAATGAGGGTTGTGTGCATAGAACAAGCCAAGTGAAGTGCGAGGTGGACAGACCTTTGGTTGCCTGCTTCAGAAGTGCTCAGCCAATGCTGTCTTCTGAACATGATGTGGCTGATGGCCCTCATGAACTAACAGCAGCTATAGTTGCCCATACAAGATCAAGGCAGTCAATATTCCAGCACAGATGGGTGAGGATCTCATAAGGCCGTACCCCTAGCTGGGAAGTTACTGAAGCTCATGGGTGCTGAGGGACAAAGTGTCTTTTACATTAGGTTTGTGACTACTGGGTGGTTGCGCATGTTCTAGTGAATTACCCCACAGTCATGCATGAAAGGTAGCATTATGCACCATTTGAACTCACAAGATTATAAAAATAAGAAGACATGAAATTTGGAGAAGGATATTTTAGGGGACTCTAGATAGAGTTGAAGGAGGGAGTAGGGAATGAATCTGATCAAAATGAAATAAATTCATATATGAAATTCTCAAATAATAAATAAATAATAAATGAAAAACCATGTGTACTCATTGAACTCCTAGCTATGATTGTTTAATAATATGACCTATGTTTTTTTGCCATGTCATTGGTTCTGATATCTCTCATTGTTTAGGACCCAAGAAATGCTCTTATTGTGAACATCAGTCATTTTAAAAAAGCAAACACTCAGTTGGGATAATGATCAGCTAGCAAGTGCAATGTTCATTAGGTCTTGATTTTCCTATCCTCTGTAGTATGTCAGGAGCTACCCTCTGTTTTTCTGAAGACCTGAAGTTTGGTATCTCTATCCAATTGTGTATATTCTGAGATTGGCCTTTCTGTGAAGTGTCCCTTGAGTATACATAGCCTGTGCTATGGCAATAAGGTTGTAGGGGAAAGAGCTATGGTTGTGCTCTACAGATAGAAAAAGTCATTTTCTATCCATTTGGTAACATGTCTCAGTAAGCCAGTTCAAAGCATCCACAAAGCTTTGGGCAGTTACATTAAGCCATCTGGTTTGTTCCCTGATGACACCACTTTCACCTGGTTCTTGACAAATCTTCTGACCCTGTTAGAAGTCTTCCCTTTGGATTTTTGTTTATTTGTTTGTTTGTTTGCATTTTGAGACAAGGTCTCATGTGACTCAGATTATCCTTGAACTCCTTTAACCTTTGCTTCTACCTCCCAAATGCTGGGATTACAGGCCTAGGCAGCATGTACATACTCCTTTCTAGTCTTAAACCAGTCTATGAACTTTTGAGCAAGGTGTTAAATTCTTGAGCTTTTCCAATTTATGAGTTCCATGGATGCATCATCCCACCCCACAAACAACACTTTTGACCTGAATAACACTCAGATTAGCATCTAAGATGAAGACAGATAATCTATTGAATGTCTCAAGGTCTCGCAGCTTTTTCAACTGAATATTATTAAAGAAAGAGCTGCCCTGGCTGCAAGGGCTGGCTCCTTTCATCATTTTACCTTTCAATACATGTTTGGCAAAAAGATTAATGTAGTTGTCGGGGGAAAGAAGCTGGTAAGCTCTAAAGAATCTAATTTTAAAATGAATTTTATATCCCTTGTCAAGCTTCCAACATTGAAAAAACAAGGTAAAATGTACTACTTAGATAGTATCTCATGCACTGTGTTCTACACAGTCTGCCTCTTTATTGAAACCTGCTGTGGCATAAGAGACTCACGGAAATATCCCTTAATGAAAAGCTATCCAGCAAGAAAGAAGTAATAACGACATTTTATCTTTTTGGCAGTCTTCTAATAAAAAAGAAATGAAAGCAAGGCATGTTCATTTTAATTGATGAAAGAAACATGGATTTCATAAAGAAAAGGCAAATAAATCCTGCTCGGAGCAAACAGCACCCCTGCATGTCTTTGTGAGAGGTGTCAAGCATTGCTCGGATCGAACATGAATTAGCTTTCTGGTAATTATCTAGTTTTATGTTTAGTCTTTTTAGGATTAGCATCATTTTTAATTTGTGATGTCATATTCTTAATGATGGGCACAATGTCTGATATTGAGTTGGTATTCAATAAATTATTCTCAAATGGGTGAATAAAAGATAACACCTCTTCTTCTGCAGTGATTTATTACCTAACTGGGGGTATAAGACAGGAATACACACAGAAACAAATTATGCTTCCTATCATTTATTCACTGTTAAATCACTCACTGCTATGTTATTAACTTTATGCTTTTTGTGGATAGTCTTAAAGATGGTGAGAATGGGTTCTGCATCAACCTCTTCCCATTTCTTTTCATGCTTCAACTTAAGGCCTGCCTTCCAACTTAGAATTACTGTTCACTCTGCTGGGCATGCTTGTTATCATCACTAGCTGAATAACTTTTAATCATCCCAGAAGAAATGAGGCCCTCCATGATTGTCTGGCTAGGTTATTTTTCTCTGATATATGTCCTAGAGTGACATTAGGAGTTGCTTTGTGACGACGATCCCTGACTATCTTTCCTGATAAAATGTGAGCCCTGTGAAGGTAAGGGAAGGCTTCTATCTTATTCTCTTCATTAGGGCTCAGCAGAGCAGGTATTCAAAAAAGGCTAACATAATAGGCAGACAATGTATTAGTTTGGTTTATGTTGTTATAGCAAAATAATTGAGAATGAGATATTCAGAAAGTAAAAATATTGATTTTTGTCTTACAGTCTGGAAGGCCAAGAACACACACAGAGTTAGTATAGAGCTGGTTTCTGGTGAGGGCCCCATGCATAACAGAAAAGCAGATGAAGATTCATGATGAAGAGAGGCATGTGATAGAATGAGAGGATGTGCAGGCTCTCTTCATTTCTTTTTCTAGCTTTCTATTTATTTATTCTTTGTGTCTTTCAAATTATGCATCTCTATACCATTTTTGTCCTGTCTCTTCCTATCTGTCCTCTGCCTTTGAAATATACCCTCAAATAAAATAAAATAAAATCTAGGGAAAACAAAATGGAAAAATCAATCTTATCATGGAAGATGTAGTGTGACACAGTGAGTCACAAGAAGTTTTCATTGCAAAGGACTCATTAGAGGCCTCTGGTTTCTGCGACACTATGGATGCTGGGCCCTCTCTGGGACTCCTCTTGGTTATCCTGTTGTTGTCTTGCATTGTGGAGATTCTGCAGCTTTGGATCTCCAGGACCAGTCCCTTCATGTTCTCCAGCAGATCAGAGATGGGGTGGATATTGGGGTGGGCCAACTCATAACTCTGGTTCTGGGCCTGGGTAGTTGCTGCTTTTGTCAGCCCACCAGCTCTCCCTTGTCCTCACCATCAGGGTGAGCTCTCCAGCATTGCCCTGGTTGGTTCAGCCCTTGCAGCCATGAGCAAGGGGCAGGGCCAGTTCTCCTACTTTCATGTCCTCAGGGTTGCTCTCCCACACTACACCTTCAGCGCCAGCTCTACTGAGTTGCCCAGATGCGGTATAGGAGTGCTGCAGCTGATGAGAAGCAGGGACAGCTCTCTTGCTCTTATGATCTCATGACTAGCTCTCCCACCTGCATTAGGTGTTGATGGGTGGTGGTGGGATATCTCTCCCCTGCCCTTGCTGCCACATGACCAATGAGTAATAGGGACAGTTCTCCTATGCTCACAGCTTTGGAGCTGTCTCAGCACACCTCTGCCAACAGGAATGGCTCTATTGTGGTGCCCAAGCAAGGGGTAGGAATTCAGTCTTTCTTTATAACAAACTGTTTTTTTATAATAACTTACTCTTCAAAACTATATTAATTTATTGATAAGGAGGAGAACCCATAGTCAGAGGTTTAAATGTCAAACCATCTCTCAGTATCATCTCTTTGAAGATTTAAGCCTCAATGTGTGCTCTAGTGGAAAGAAACCATGTTAAAAACCATATCAGGTACCTTCCATATGAATATTAAAGATCCTTGAAAGTTGGTAAGGGGCTTTAGAACCTGATCTTAGTCTTGTTAGAAATGCACTTCTTTTGAGCCAGGAGGTGGTGGCACATGCCTTTAATCCTAGCACTCGGGAGGCAGAAGCAGGCAGAACTCTGATTTCAAGGATAGCCTGGTCTACAAGAGCTAGTTCCAGGACAGGCTCCAAAGCTACAGAGAAACCCTGTCTTGAAAAACAAAAACAAACAAACAAACAAAAAAACAAAAAAGAAAGAAAGTCAGACAGAAAGTAAGGAAGACAGAAAGAAAGAAATGCACTTCTTTTGGTTTTCTGCGCAATCCAGATTGTTGTATATGCATGCTCAAGTTCAGAAGCACTATTTTTATTTTGTCAATAAAGCAGAGATGATAGACTAGAGGCACTGTCTCACCTAGGGGACTGAGGACTCTATATATGCCTGGATGACTTCAATGTAGGGACAGAAATAGCCTCAGAAACTCTTTAAGGCCTCTAGTTCCCCGTTACCAAGGTCTGAGTTCTGATTCAACCCACTTATATCTTATAAAGTAAAGAGCTAGCTTTGTTCAAAGAAAGAAGTATGTTTTCTCCAGACACCATGGAACTCTTTGAGCTTTCTTTTGGTCTCATTGTTAGGTGGATACAGGGAAGTACCAGTCTGTCTTCAGCTCAAAACTTAGATATTCAAGGCTTTGGTTGAAACACTATTGGAGAAAAGTAAAAGTGGTTTCAGGAAGATCCTATTAAGATCATCTCCACCTGATGTGATTCAATTGCAAGTTAAAAGGGGTACAGGTTGTAGAAGTCCCCAGCCTCAGGGAGCTATGCATGACTGTGAATGCAGAAGGGAGTGGTAAGGAAGAGGTCAGTGCAGGCTGCTTGTAGGATGAGATGACTCGTAACTCTCTGTAGTAGGGTTGTAGGTGGAGGTTCAGGGTTCAAGTGTCTGGAAATTTTAGAATCTAAGTATATTGTTTTCTTCTTGTGGACAAAATACCTGACAAGAGACAATGCAGGAGAGCAAGGGTTTATTTTGACTCACTGAGTGGATGCAGTCCATTATGGTGGAAAAGGCATGGTGGCAGGAACTGTTCACATTGTGTATCTCATCTAGCCAGAAAGCAGAGAGAGATGAATCTCATCTGTTTTCTCTTATTTCCCTTTTGGACCTTGGGTACCCAGCCCCATAGGACAGTGCCTCCCATGTTTAGAATGGGTTTTCCAATTCAACATCTCAGGAAACATTCTCACAGACACACCTGGAGATGTGATTTCTCTATAATTCCAAAGCCTGTCAAGTTGACAATGAAAATGAACATGTTAAGAACAAGACCCTTCTGCCTCTGGTGATTCTCAGCAACAGATGGGCTCTACTTACTCTTCCTTGTCTGTGAGCAGCTGGAGCACAAAGTCCCTTAGTGACAAGTGGATTTAGGGAGTGAAGTAAGATGAAGTACACGTTTGCCTTTGGTTCTTTTCAACTTGGCAGCTCACTGGAGTTAATTCCTCTGAGGGTGGCAGTTCCACTACCTTGAACAGAAGCACATCACCCCAAAAGTTACCCACTTCTTCTAGCCTTTAGTTATCAAAGGTGGCCTTTCTACTGCTTAGAAAAAAAAATACATCCCTGTTTTGCCTGATTTCTTCAGCTTAGGCATTTATAGCCCTGTCGAATGACTCCTGTATTTGCAAAGGTCATAGTCCCCAGATATTTAACCGAAGGTTGGATAAAAATAACTCACCATGCTCCATTGGGAAGTCCTGAATTCCACTTGCCTATCCAAAGCCTCTCCCCTGCCATCACCAACTTTCTGGGAACCATCCTCCATGATTTACACTATAGATGCATTGGGTTGTTCAATAGGCAATTGGTTGCATTATTTCTTTTGTGGCACTGGGGGTTTTAGGGTTTGTCTGATAGTAGGCAAGGGCTCTACCACTGAGCTACCGTCCTCTGGTCTCCTACATATTACTTTTTTCTTTGCCTTGTAGAAGTGTGGAAAATTGCGTGTCTTTAGGTTATGTGCGTCAGCACAAGTTAGGGCAGTCTTTTGCAGTTACCTAAACAGTGGCATTGTGTGTGTGTGTGTGTGTGTGTGTATGTGTGTATGTGTGTGTATGTTAGGGGCAGAGCAGATAATTGAAATGGAGGTAACCAGGGCTGGGAATGATAATTCTGTTAGGTCGATAAGGTGAGCCTTGAACTCTTCCTTTTATTATTATTACTGGAAGTGGGAATATATTAAACAAACATCTCTGGGGTACAATATGATTTTAATTGTTGTATTGTGGGTGTTTTGCCTGCATGTATGAATGCAACGTGCATGCCTGGTGCCCACTGGAGGACAGAAGAGAGTGTGGGATCCCCTGGGACTGGGATTTACAGATGGCTGTGTGTATTGAACGGGGATCCTCTGTTAGAGCCATCTCTTGAGCCCCACAAGGTGACATTTTAACACAATTTTACTTTCTAGCTTTTTGCTTAGTACTTTGCTTTCTTCTTGTGTAAAATGCGTCATTGTGAAGTTGAATGGGAATCTTGCACAATGAGTTTAACACAATGCCTGGCACTTGCAAAGCTCTCAATCTTTGATTCTTCACTCCGATTAAAAGACTTTCCATCCTCTCAGTTGCATAGAGTGATTGCGAGGCTGATTGGAAAATACAGAGCAGAAAGCAACGGGTTGTTTACTCAGGGGAAGGACTTTATTGTTCTAGGTCACCTTCTCAGCTGGGGTGTCGGCTCTCCTTAAGCTTGGACCTTCGGGCAAGGGGCGGGGGCGAGGACTTGCGCAGCAGCAGGAGGGCGGGGCTCAGAGTCCAGGCACCCCGCCAGCTTATAGCCGCTCTGCCCAGGCACTAGTGTGAAGGGACAGTGCTCAGCGCGGCTACAAGCAGAGGTCCTGACACAGTAGCGGGCGACGTGGGCGGCCTGGAACCTAGCGAGCACCATGAGCAACAAATGCGATGTGATCGTGGTGGGGGGCGGCATATCAGGTCAGTCGCCTTTGTGAGCTCCTGCTATGTTCTCAGACAAGTGGCCTGCTGGAGGGAGGACAGCAAGGCAAAGGGGCGGGGGCGGACCCCAGAATCCCAACTGTTGGTGTACCCGAGGCTGTCCTTGTGGGTGGAATTGAGCTATTGTCTGTCTGTGTTCTTTCTTGGGGTATGGACTCAGTGAGTCCCTGGTCACAAATGGGAAACTGGAAGCTTGTTGAGGGTTTGATATTAGACTTTGATCCTTTCCTCCAAGAATGCTGCTAGAATTTTCCAGTTGAGGGGAAAGGGAACTGGAAGGCTGGAAACACTTGGAGTTGGGAGACCCTCAAAGGTCAGAAATTGGTTCCAAATTGATCTCGACACGTTGTTTACTTGGAAAAGGCAAGCAACAGGTTTTTATCTTGTCATTGATCGAGTGGTGTTGAAAAGGAAAAGGAGTTAGATCCTGTTGCCAAGCATTGCTCAGACTTCCCGAATTCTCTGTGGCCCCCTGATTGTTCAACAAAGTTCAACACAGCTAACAGTGCCTTCCTGGCAAATGCTGCTTTTAGATCCAACTACCCTGACAATGTCTCAGTGAGTATCGTAGGGTGATCAAACTTCTACTAGGCCCAAGTCCACTCCATATTTGCTAAGAATGGGGACAAAGACTGCCCATCCATAGAGAGACTATAGACACATCAAAGATAAGAAGCACAGAAGTCAGAGCTGGGAGGGGATTATAAGGAATGGAACTCCCTAGAGAAGATCAGGCAGGCTCCAAGTCATAGGGCCAGTGAGAATAAGCAATGCTCTCATCATAGGCAGTTTAACTGGTACCTAGATTCCTAGAAGGTGCTATCAAAATCTGTAGAGAAATTGTTTAAAGATTTGCCTTCCATTGATCTTAAAGGACCATATTTATCAGGAGCTCACCTTTCTTCCTGTATGAGCACTGGACAGGGTGACCTGACTCTTTGAGAAACAGAGAGAAGCCACAAGCATTGAATGTTGTGTGCTCATCTTGATTCTATTTTCATGGAAGCCCTCCTCACTTCTGGGTCAGAGCTTGGGTTAATACCTCTGTGTAGCCAGCCATGTTGAACTTACCCATGGTAGGCAAGCAGCCTGGCACTGCAGATGCATTGATGCGTGAGCATATTGTGCTGAGGTGACAAGAGTGGACACACATTCAGCTTTCATGGCAATGCTTCTACTGTCTTCTCTCTAAGAGAATCTTGGACTTCAAAGCCTTTCCCACCTAGGTGCCACAGACGATATTACTGCTCCAGACACTATCTTGCTCAATACTCTGTCTTGTGAGAAACTAAACATTTTCTTTTCAGGCCACTAACTAAAGTCCTTTACTTTCTCAAAGTGCCATGAGGGGTTTTCTACTTTGCCCCCCCTTTTTTGGTCTTTCTGATTTATGCCTCAAACCTTCAACAGAATGTTTGGGTCTTAGTGGTGCCTACCTTTAATACCAGAACTAGGGAGGCAGAGGCAAGGAAATCTCTGGGTTTGAGGCCTGGTCTGCAAAGCAAGTTACTCAATGGCCAGAGCTAAATACACAGAGAAACTTTGTCTTGCAAAACCAAGGAAACAAACAAAGAAAACCAAAACAACAGTATGTTTGTATTTTTTAGTGCAGAGAGCAGAACCCACAGTTTCACCACACCATGCAAGGCCTCTGCCACTGAGCTACATCCCCAGTTTATATTCTCCAAACCTTCAAACTCACTGAAATTATTCATGTGTATAAAAGTTTAACTGCTTTCATAAACCTTGATGAACCTCTGCATTAACTCTTATCAACACAAGTGGCTGATAATAGACTTCCCTTTGTCCAGAATTTAGTGTGGAATGGATATTGTTCTAATGAAAGCAAGAGGTTCAAGGTCCAGACTTGCTATATCTGCTCCTTGCAGATAACACCTGCAAATCATAGTCAGATTATAAGACTATTGTGAAGGGTAAGTGAAAAATGCGAGTTCTGGTTTTGAAAAGTCTAAAATATGGCACCCAAGACACTGTGTCAAAATGGAAGACAGATGCACATGGTAGCACACTTTCAGATTCCCTGTGATGGGAAGGATGAAGCAGGAGGATAGGAGGACCAAAAGTTCAATGCCAGCCTCCTTTAACAAAACCCTTTCTTAAACAACAACAAAAGTTCTATCACTCTAAGAAGGGAATTGAGATTTCTAGAGGACAATCTAAGGAGAAATTATTTCTTATGGTCTGTGTTGTAGTAGGCTAACTATAGAGACTAAAAAATGCACCATATATTAAAACAAGAATCAGAAAGAATAATTTAATGTTTTCATCACAAAATAATAAATGTTTGAGTAGATAGAAATAATTATTCTCACTTGAGTGTTATGCTGTGCATAACTGTATCAAAACATCCTGGAAATATGTACCTTTGCTGTGCTGGGAATGGAACTCAGACCTCAAACATTTTAGTTAAGTGCTCTACCAGTGAGTTACATCTCTAGTTCTGTAAAAAAAAAAGAAAAACAAAAGAAAGAAAAGAAAAGACAGAAACTAGAAAGACAGCTCAGTCAGTATAGTATTTGCTGCAGAAACATGAGGATGGAGTTTAACCCTCCTCTCCAGGACCCATGTAAAATACAGCTGAAAATAATGTGAGAGCTTGAAGATAGGGAGTAGCTCTGTGGAATCTTATCTATTGCAGAAGACACAGCAACTCCAATCAGGAACTCACAGCACTTCAAGAGAATGGGCCCATCAACAGTCAGGTATGGGTGGAGGAGAGGTTCATGGGGCCCTACCCCCTACTGTTGTACTATTTGGTGTTGATAGATTCAGGCAAAGGTAAGATTATTACCTTCAGCTAAGTGCTCACTGGTGACCTAACAAGACTCCAATAGTTAGTTCAAATCCACTGGTCATATGTATGGCCAGATTAAAATAAATACATTACAAAATAAAACCAAAGTCATGAAACAAACTGGTATCAATGAATCAGTGAGGTGATGATTGATAGGAATAAAAGGGAGATAAAAGAAGATGTTGGTGGGAGAATGGTCACATAAATGCATATCTATACATATATATTTATATGTATATGAAGTTGTCAAATGACAAAATTTATCCTTTAAAAAAAAAGAGAGAGAGATGGGGATGGAGAGAGCTGGAGAGCTGGCCTTTGCAGAGGATCTGGGTTCTGGTCCCAATACACATATAGCAGATCACAACAGTCTATAAGTTCAGGCAAGTACCCATACACATAAAGATATATGTATATATATACATATATCTTTATATATGTATGTATGTATATATATATATATAAGAACTGAGTATGAAGGCGCATATTTGTAAGCCAGCTAGAAACCCTATCTTTAAAAGAATAGATAGTGCCTGGATGTTGACCTCTGGCTTACACACACACACACACGTGAGTACTTGTACAATCACACACACAGATGTATGCATACCACACATACACAGACACACACACACATACAAACACATATGAAGGAACTGGTGTGTGTAAAAACAGGAGTCTTTTATTTCATTTAATGAACACTTACTCCCATCTCACACAAAGGGAATTAAAGCTGAACATAGGTTGTTTATCCTGGAGCCCTCACAAGTGAATGTGAAAGACAGTCATGAACAATTAATAAAAATGGCCTGTGGTGCGTGCTTTGGTAGCACACATGCAAAACTCTAGAAAAGGTGATTGTAGGAAATATCTGAATCTGGGAAAATATGGGCAAATTTCACACACAAGAGGAGGGAACTGGGCTTTAGGGAAAGCATGAAATGGATAAATGATGTAGATGATGAAAGCATGCATGTGAGAGACCTAGCAGCATGTTCAGTAAGCACTTAGAATTGCAGAGGGCAGACAGGTTAGAAGAGCTGAAGCAGCAAGAAATATGTTGTAAGGCTATATCTCCTGGAAGTGACAGGGAAGCTTCAGCCATGATCCCTCAACAATATGGCTGCCTAATCAAAACCCGAACAAGTACAACATCAATAGACATGATAACACAGAAAGGAAACATTTCAAGAGACCCCACCCCTTAACAAAAACTATTAACAACTAAGGAATGCTCATGGGGGAGAAAATAGCCTTCCCCAGGGAAGAGTCTCCAAATAGCTTATCCACTCCCAGCTGGTCAGGTCCAAATAAACAGACTGAGCAGGTTGTATCTACACATTTGAGTATATATGTGTACTCAAATGTGAGTGCATATTATATATGTATGTATAAAACAATATAAAAAGGAGGCATGGATCTGAAAGGTATCAAGAAGAGGTATGGGAGGTTTAGAAGGAGAAAAGGGAATGGTGAAGTGATGTAATTATATTTTAATTTCAAAAATACAAATAATAACTCTTAAGGAAATAATTTCATTGTGAAGAATGAGGAAGAGGTCTGACAGAAACAAAACTGAAAGGGATGGTGACCCTGGTCGCACAGCCTGTAACTCCAGCTTTAAGTCTGGGTACAGAATAAAACTGATTTAAAAATTTTCCAAGTGTTTTTAAAGGTCACCAGAGATAAATCGTGAAGAGCCTTTTATGTTCTTATCATCTTCTGCTTTAAGTGAATGTGATACTTTTTAATTCCTAAAAGATAAATGTGAGATGACTGGGAATACGGAGAAGGTGCTGGTGTGAAAGGAACTGGAAGGAACAGAGGACAGGTTTGTGGGAAAAGTTGAGACAGCTGGAAAGGAAGTGATGGGGATACACTTAGGGCCAGAAATCTAGTAGCCGGAAACTGAAGGAGGAATTTGGTGCCACAGACGTGCATGACAGAGAGTTAAAGTCACTGCCATAGAAGAAATGGCCCAAGTCAAGTTGAGAGTGTACAATTTTAGAGTCAGGAGGTCATTGACACAATGGTTTATGTTTCCAAATTCCACTCTGTTTTTTAAACCTTGTTAATGATTAAATATGGGGCAATCTGATAATCCCCTGATAAGTTTTAAAGCTCTCAGCAAATTTGAATCCCTCCATTTAGGATAAGCAGAGAGGCACACTCAGGGTATAGCTAATTAATATATAACTTTCTTTCTAATGCTTAAAAGTTTTCAGTGCAATTAAAGTATCTCTTTAGAAATGTCTCATTAGAAGTGATTCCCTACTCATGAAGAAGGTCATCCATTTCCCAAAAATTGGCAAAGAAAACTAAATCTTCTACTTGGAGCTGGCAGGCAGCGCAGCAGTTTCAGTTTTAATGTTTGGGTTGCTGCAGTCATGGAAACTATCTTGCAAGTTTGGATACTTGCAACCACCAAAATAAAAGTTAAGAAAGAGCAACTCAAAACAGAAAAAAGAAAGATTTTGCTAGATTTGGGAAAGGAGAGGCAGCAGACACTTGCTTAAGATCCCTGGAGGACCATGAAGCAACCTTCTAAATCCAACATATGGTGGAAATTGAGCTGGCTGCCGCTGGTGGGACTAGCTTGGATAGGAAGTGCCATTCAGACTCATAAGTTATGATGAGTTCAGGGACACTGAGGGTAGAGGTGTCTTTGGGATTGACAGTCAAACCTCCTCTTTCTCTGTCGTGAAAAGAAAAAAAAAAAGGAGAAATTCTCCTTAAGCAAAATGTTCAAAAAACATCTTTAATTTGATAATGTTCTTGGAAATTTGTATATCCCAGCTAAGAAAAAAAAAACCAGAAAGGCCAGGGCAGTATTAAGTAAGCATAGATCGCTGCTGCGAAAACCGCACATGAGCCCTATTTCCTTCATTCGCCTAAGATATTTCGCATGACATTTCTCATCACTTGCTTCCTCACTTCTTTTTTCACTGGAAAAGAAGGCTTACTAACTGATAAGAATGAACAATAATTGAAAATTAATATTAGAAATGATTCAAAATGTGTACTAGGAAAATAATTCTCAGTGAGCAGGGAAGGAAGAAACTGCTTCCATGGAAAATAAAGCAGGAGAAAGACTAGTTTTAAAAGCAACTGAGGGGCTGGAAAGATGGCACAACAGTTAAGAGAACTGGCTGCCTTTCCAGAGGACCTTGGTTCAAACACTCCCAGCACCCACATGGCAGCTCACAACTGTCTGTGACTCAATTTGGATCAGGAATCTAACACCCTCACACCAATGTGCTTAAAATTAAATAAATTATTTTTAAAATAGCAACTGAAAGTAGAAAGGGGGCAATTAGGGGAAAGGAAGGAAGGAGGGGGAGGAGAGAGAAAAGTGAGAGAAAGGGTGGGATCAGATATGCTTTATGTTGTATGCAGATGTCACAATGAAACACATTGCCTTTCCAGTTGCTATCATGAAGTCACAACGGCTTTTTTTTTTTTTTTTGCCTATTTCAGAGGTTCAGAAAGAAGGCTTATGATATGCCTTTACTTTTGGGACAAAGAGCCTTTTTTTCCCCTTTTCTAAAAACCACTGAACTCATCTTAGGGAAGGCAGCTAGAAGGAGCTGGAGGGAGGAAAGGAGGGGGAAGTGACATCATTCTATTTCAGTTAAAACATTTTTAAAAACACTTCCATCATGTAATTATTACAAAATGGAGCCTTCATCTTTGTACTATAAAAATCAATCATTACCATTATATGCAATGCAAATAGTAATGTTTAAAAACAACTTTTTTACATATGTATTTCTAATTTTGATTGTAATTTTAATCTTACAAATATATGGTGAAGGCCTAGCATAACTGACAGATTATTTTTAAAGGCAAGGAAATTTTCAAAACCATCTTACCCTGTCTTGGCAGGATTTGACAGTTTTGCTTATCCATTTCCAGCTTTTATGTATTTTGTCAGTAGTTGAGGTATGGGCAGTTC
>JAQHUG010000396.1:314945-331065 GCA_028555095.1 Dicrostonyx torquatus | reverse complement strand
TTGCTGTCTCAGGTCTACTTTGGCCTAGGCTGCTGGCTTTGATGTGTTTCTGTAAATCTTGATCTAGGTCTCCTTTTGCAGAAGTCTCTGGTTTCAAGCTAGACTTGTTCTGTTGGCAATCCTTGGCTCTGGGTCTGGTCGCTGAGTCTATCCTGATCCGCTCGTGACCCAGGACTGGGTTTGCTTCTTGGCTTCTGCTCCTGGTGGAATTTTTTCTCTCTGTTTCTTAGGTAACTGGTTCTGTCCCACTCTGGTTCTGGTGGAGGTTGTAGACTCTGGTTCAGGTCGTTGGCTCAATCCTGATCTGCAGTGTCCCAGGACTGGGTTGGCTCCTAGGGCTGGATTTGCTCCTGGCTTCTGCTCCCAGTGGAGCTTGTTTCCTCTGGCTCTAGCTATGCTGTCCTAGGAGTCTCTTTCAATTCCACTCCTGTGGAATTTGTTGCCCAAGGTGGAGTTCCTTGCCTCGGGGCAACTTTGGCTTATGTTACCTGTATCTGTAAATCCTGGTCTGAATTCCCTGCTGCAGAAGTCCCTGGGTTGGAGTTGGACCTGTTATGGTGGAGATTGTTGGCTCTGGCTCTGGTCGCTGGGTCAGTCCTGATCTGCTCGTGACCCAGGGCTGGGATTGCTTCTTGGCTTCTGTTCCTGGTGGAGCTTTTTCTCTCTGTGTCTTAGGTAATTGGTTCCTTCCCTTTCCAGTTCTGGTGGAGGTCGCAGACTATGGGTCAGGTCGTTGGCTCAATCCTTGTCTGCAGTCCCAAACACTTTTTGTGACAGGACATAAATCTCTACTCTGGAGGGCCGTAAACCAGTAGACCTTTCCAAGGGGAGAGGATGCCTGTAAACAGCTGTGGGTACCTTATCAGGTACACAACAGCTTCTCTGACCAACTGCTTGGCTGTGTCCAGTCCAATAATATCATTCCACTTTATGTTGGGGTTATGGAGATAAATATTCTCAGACACAAAGGGCGGTCCTGTATCTATGAATCCTCAGACTGAATGCTTTTTTTTCAAATTTTAGTGATTTTTTTCCATCTATGAATGTGTAGTCATTTGTCTACAATGTCTTACTATAAACATGTATTTTTATCTTTGTAAAATATTGGATACAATTTATCCTGTTCTTCTAGACATCTGCCATCTTTAATTAGTTGATATGTTTTGTTATAGAAATGAAAATTGCCTTATAACCAACCATTTTTATGACTAATTATTTTTACCCATCTAGATAAGATGGAAACACAGTTTCATCCACAGCCTATTGTAACAGCTGATCAAACAGCTGTTTCATGGTTACATTTTAATCTCTTCTCCAGTTTATATTCATATCCTATGATAGATTTTAGTATATACAGGAGAGATGTAAGATGCAGCCGACTGAGAATGGTCCTTTTACCCTATGCTAGTCAGTAACAATCAAACTAGTCTTGTTAAGTACCAATGCTAAACTCACATAAAGGTGTGCATTAAAATGAGGTGTTCTCATTTCATCAAATGTGTTTTCCTACGTTGTTGTTTCTGTGGGGGACAAAACTAGTTTTCTCATTTGCTTGCTCTTTGGTTATTTTGTTTAGTCAACAAACCTCTATTAAGCACACTGTTTGCCAAACATTGAGCTAGTATAAGGAGATGCGAATGGACAATATCTTTGAGATGTACACTAAGCAGAGAGAGGCAAAGACACAGGTGAAGTTCCTGAAGTATAGTGTATTAAGAGAGACATGCTATGTGGTTTAGAAGAGAGATTGGTGGGGACGAATGGCCACTTTACTTTAACAGCCTTAGAGATACTGGAGGAAATCTTGTCAATATTTTTGAAGAGATCAACGGCCTATTCAAATATTACTCTCTCAAATATACCTTAAAGTGGGTAAAGTGTAGATCTATAGTTAATATACTTAGAGCACTGGAATTTTAGTTTGTTCTTTGACTGGAAAATGACAGTGTTGTAGTATGCTGTAAGATCCATACAGAATGGGCTGATAATGTGAGCTGCTACTGGACCACATTTGAAAATTTCTCTGGGAAACACCCTTGGTTGGAGGAAATGGACTCATGCATGAGTGCTGCCTTTTCATGAAGGCACTGTACAACCAGTGTAGTAGGACAAAGGACTGGATTCTTTGTTTCAGTCGAGGGGACTCAGGAGGGTCATCTCAAGTTCAGAGCTGCTCTCTGATTTCCCTACTGTGATTGTGTCTCAGTTGAATCCCTCTCTTAGCAAAATGCCTCCCATCTTTGTATATGTTAAGTCTTGATAAGGCTCATATATATACAAACTTTTCTCTGAGGCTGTTTGCCTGGAATCCTAATCGAGACAGATTATGGTTGAGCAGCAATTCTTGATCTATATGTTATGAGATATTATTATCATGAAGCTGATTTAACAACTTTGAAGGCAGAGGCCATTAAAGGATAAAAAAAGCCTTTGCTATTATGAGTGAAAGAAGCTGATAAGTCCCAGGGATAGTACATAGCCTCTTTCTTTCTGGGTGCCTGCTCTTCGATCCCTTAAAATTCCCAAAGCAAGATCAACTGTGGTTGCTGGTCTCTATACCAGCTCAAATAAGTTTCAGAGACTTTTTCTTTCAGCATTCTGGGAACTGTTTAAGGTAGAGATTCAGGCCCTTTGACATGGAAATTATACAAATATAGGTTTCTTCATTTATTAGAGAACTCTATAGTAGTGAAGATAAGAAACAAATAATGAAACACAATCATCATTTGTGAAGCCTGGATATATAAGGTCAAGGTCTGTCTGTGTATTCTGAACCATGATATTGTACCTAACTGTAATCTTGGTTTCTGGTAAATAGTTCTGTTGGTGCATATCTAATTATTTCCCTTATCCTACCGCCATGTTCATGAAGCACCCTATAAGAATTCCCACAGGAACTGAAAATAGTGACTATAAAATGGATGATAGAATGAGAAGGAGTAAAATGAGGTTGTGAGAGAGGTAGCTGATTGGAAGGTTTAAATGTCAAGACTAACAGATTACAGGCCTTTGATTGAAGGATGTTTATATTTGAGGTGTTTGAGCAAGAGAACTAGAAGAATGAAAATACGTCTAGTGTCCTATCTGTGTTGTAGGATTACCACAGATAAACTTCTGATTTTATTCTTTGTAAATGACTGTAACATTGGCAGGCAGAGGGCTAGGTGATACTTGGAATTGAACCCAAGACCTCATATATATTCTACCACTGAGCTACACTCTCAGTCCTGTATTGTAACATTTTGAGTCAGCATACACTGAGACTAAGAAATACATCTTCTTTTAATTCAATAAATAATTTAAGAGCCAGAAGAACATCTTTTAAAAAATGAATTTAGCTATTGGTTTTACAGTTTGACAGAGGAAAGAACTACCCACTTGTATGTTTTGGGATGACTGATAGACTTCTCTGTTAAATTCAGAAATACAGCAATCATCCTCTTTGATTTGGTTTTTTTCTAAATAATAGTGTGTGTTTCAGTTGCCCACAGTTACTGGGAAAGATAACTCCTCTGATAGTGACATTGCATAAGTGATGGACAGTAAGATGGAGAAGGGACTCAAAGCAAAGTATTCAGGACTCTGGAGTATGGATCATCATCAAGACAAGGACTTTACCTTCAAGCTTGAAGATGATTAGGAAAAAAAAACCAATGATCAGAATTCACCATTATTAAAGTCCATTGGAAAGCGCACTTGGTTCAAAAACTTTGTGTACAGGCCTGTGTACTTCTGAGAGACAGAATCAGACAGACAGACACACACACACACACACACAAACAAACAAGCAAACACACAGAGAGACAGAGACAGACACACACACACACACACACACACACACACACACACAGAGAGAGAGAGAGAGAGAGAGAGAGAGAGAGAGAGAGAGAGAGAGAGAGAATATCAATTTTTTTTCCATGCTCCAGCAAATGCAACATCCTGGGGCTAGACTATCAACATTATGCTTTCTAGCACTTTGAAGATTCTGAGATTCTGGTCTCAGACTGAAAAAACCCAGACATTGTTTACAATGTTTATTGAGGTGTTTATAAAAGGAAATTGCATAGTCCTTTTTAATCTTATACTTCAAACTCTTCAATTTATTCTACATCCAACTCTTGAGTAGCAATATATTATTCTATCTGTTTATCTGCCATCATCCTTTAATTATAAAACATCAGCTAAATGCCATCTTCATGATAAATACTAGGAATGAACAACCAGGAAACAGATCCAGCATAACAGACATACATACCCACACACAATCAGGAGAAATTATATTCTTTGTGCCTATTATCATTTTTGCATGTGCCAAAGTATTCTTTTAAAATAGAAGATTCTTCTTGGTTCCATGAAGGATCTTACATCTGAACAAAGACAGGAAGCTGAAAATCCAAGTTCTCTGTCCTCTGCTAGCCTTTAATTTTTTTTTATTCAACATGGGGTGATATTTCCGGTCTCAGATGGTGATAAGCAAATTATTTTGTGTTACCAGAAAGTGGCTGCATATAGGAACAGTCAGAAACTGACAGAGATCATGTGGTATTCTTTTTTTTTCTTTAACTTTTTTTTCGTTATTGTTAAAAGAAAAATTTACACTTTATCCCCTTGTCCCAGGTCCTCCCGCTCCCCCACCACCCCTCCTCCCTCCCCCTTCTTAATTGACGCACTGCCTGTATTCTGTTTTCCTCCCCTTATTCCTCTCTGATTTCATGGAGAATGTGTTTAAGGGAAAAGTGAGCTTTGTGGAGATAGATCAGCCTGCTAGCCCCTATACTGAACTTCCATTGGGCATGACTGAGAAATAAAGGAAAGAACAAAGCTGCTGTGATCACAGGTAGGTAAGGTAGGCAAACACATTTGGTCTGCAGACAACAAATTCACTTGGACCTGTGCTTTCTTATTTCTTGGTCTTACTTACTGAGGAGAAAATAATGAAATGCGGCTAAAACTGCTAAAGCCCCTAGTTTTTATTCCTATTGTTCTCTTTGGAGGATATATTTCAGCCACAGATATTTCTTAAATCTGGCTTCCTTCTCTAAACATGAATTCCTTTGAAAGGTGCTTGTAGGCTTAAGATTGAGAGGAAATTTAAAACCAGTCTGTAAAATGAAAAGCACTGGTGATTTTTAAAGTTCCGGTGAATAGATGTGTGCTTTAAGAGGTTTAAATATCTTTTCTTGGGCTCTGAAAAAGTATTGATTGACTCAAATTTTCAACCAGTCTTCACATTAGTGTGCTTCAATACGCAAAATTATAGTACTTTTGTCAACATTTTAAAAATAAAGTGGATAAAGACCTTAATGGCATTGAAAATGATATTTGTGGGTAATGTTTAAGGTGAGAGTTTATTTAAGCTTACTTCTAAAAATAATCACAGCTTCATGTAAAGGATAAACAAAATGCATATGCAGAATGCAATAACAATGGTGTCTGCATGGTAGTTCTAAAGGACCTTAAACACATATAGTCTTTGTGTACATAAGAAAATCACTACTAATTTATCTCCTTGAACAAATACATTTTTTTGCTAGATAGTGGTATATGTTTTTGTAAAAATAATTCATGAATGAATTATGGAAAGCCAGAAAGACATAAAAGGTAAAAACACAGATTGGGAACATCTATTTAGTTCTACACAATTGTCAAACTGAATATGATTTCTCTATCTTTGGTGTCTAAGGCCTGTGGCCCATGCAATATAGGTGTTTGTAGACCATATAAACTGTTATTTAACTAATATTGTTTTCTAAACTACCTCCCACAGTCTCAGAAAAGAACTTCCAGCTTCTTATTCTCTATATTCACTAGGCATTGGGTAAAAATCACTTCTTGTCACTTCCATGATAACAATTTCCTGCTTCCTTCAGTAATCCCTAGATACCTCTTCCATCTGCTTTGCCAGCCAGCTTTATCATCTTGCCTATTCCTACTTGCTTTGCTGCTAGAATTTACTGTTTAGTCATCAGGAATCACCTCCAGGCCAGTTTCCAAGTCAAGAACCTTGCTTCATATCTAATATCATAGGGCTGCCACAGCTCTGGGAGAGCTGATCTCTCATTTGCATACACAGAAGCAGAGATTCTGGCTCTGTGGGTGTGGTATTTGCCTGATGGATTTCTGTGCCTGCTGGAACCTCTTGTTGCCACCATATTCAAAGTAGGCCAGCAGATGGGCTTGATGTTCCCAGGGGTAGCTGTCAGCTTTTAACTGTCATGATTGGATATATAAGGAACACAGTGCGCCAGAATACAGATATAGCATAGCGATAGAGAGTAATTGCTTAACACACATGAGGCCCTAGGTTCCATCTTCAGCACCAAAACAACTAAACCTATTGTCCTCATCTCTTACACAGAATAACTAAGACTTGTTTAACACTACCTTCTGACTGAGTAGCAATAAGTCCAATACTACCACTTTTATTGGCTATCTTTGTTTCTCCTCTCCAGACCCTTATTAGAGCTCCTGGAAGCCACCTTTCTAATTCATCAGTTCTTGCCAATCCTTTGTTTCAGGCTCTGTTTTGGTACTAACTCAGACAATTATTCTGCCATATTCTTCTTGTCTCCTCCTATTAGTTCTAAAGAGTTAGGGCTTTTAGTTTCACAGTATACTGTAAACCTGTCAAATTCTCTCTCTCTCTCTCTCTCTCTCTCTCTCTCTTTCTCTCTCTCTGGCTTTTTAGATCTAGGGCTTCTTCTACATATTGCTGAGCTCCTCAGAGTATTCTCCTTGATTGACCATCCTAGTACACAATACAGTAACCTTACATTGGTATAAAGCACCACCATCCATTTCCAGAACTCTTATGTCTTCTCAAACAGAAAGTCTACCTATTAAACCCAAACTTTTTATTATTTCCCCTAAACCCCAAACAACCCCTTACAACCATTATTCTACTTTTGATCTTTATGAATCTGGCTATACTAGGTCTTCAGTATGAGTGTAATTATACAGTATCTGTCTCTGTGTCTGGCTTTTTTCACTTAATTCAGTGTCTTCAAAGTTCTTCCATCTAATCCATTCTCACATTGAATAAGAACAATCTGTTTTTAATGGTAAAATGAGAAAAAAATCTCATTTAACTTCTAGAACTCACTTTTATTCAAAAGAAAAGCAAACAAAATTATTCAAAGATAAAGATAATTACTTCACTTGTTGGCCCTTACTCCTTCCCAACGTACCTAAGCAGCCCACATTAACAATATAGCTTGTAGCCGTCCACACTTTTTTTATTCTTTGACTCTGCAGTTATGCGATTCACTTCAAATCCTTGAATAATATGGATATTCTCCCATATATTATTCTTTTCTAGCCTTACTATTTCACAAACTCAGATATCTTTTGGTCATCCTTTTGAAGTCCATTTTGGGAGTTTCTTTATCTGACAGTCCTATGCAAATTATATTGTGTCCCCAAAGTCCTGCTTTTCCATGACGACTTGTTCCATAATATTTTGCCTTCTCTACTCTCATTTCCAGTGGGAAGGGTAGTACAGTACTTGGTGCAAAACACGTTCCCAGTAAGTATCTTTTAGATCATTAAATCTTTTATTTTTTGCAGTAATGGACCTGTAACCTAGGGTCTTTGCAGGTTAGACAAATGCTATATAACAAAGTTATATCATGAGACCTTTTGAATTTTTTTAGAGATACAATTTAGGGCTTTGCTTTTTGAATTACATTTGAACTTTTTCTGTGCTGTCTTTCTTTTATGAGTTGCTTTAATAGGATTAATAAAGATTAAAGTGTATCTTTTAGGCTACAGCTGTATTGCGACCATCAAGAGACTAAGAAGGTTATTTCAAAGAAATATTCTCATTTTCCTTCAGTCTTTTTGTTCCATTTTTTAAAAAAACATTGACATCCTCAGTGGTTGATGACAGCTTATGCCTCCAATCTACCATAATACAAGATACAACACCTTGTCTGTATTTCTCAAACCGACAGAAGATATAAAAGTGCAGGTTATTACTTGATGGCTGTCTCAGCTCTTGATAATACTTTTATAATAGGCATCTGTGTACTATGTTGTCTCTCAAATTTGAAATTCATTTGTAAAATGCATTTAGCCCAAGGACTATAGATCAGTGAAGTAGTTTATGTTATGTACTAAGAAGATGACAAACATTAGAAATTGCAATACTAACCCCTAGAGAGTATAGATGGTTCTGTATGTACTAACTTTTGGCTGCCTCTGTCAGCTCCAGTCCCTACTCTGCTCCCTTGAAGCCATCTGTGGTGTTCTGTTGGGATGTTGTAATTGCTCACTCCTTACACTACACTGGGCACTGATAGCGCTGGGCTCCCAGAATTTTCTGGTAAGGACCCTCAAGGACAGACAATGGCTCCAGAGATCCTGGTACCAAGGTCACCACATTTTTCATACAGGCAATTTAATAGAGTTATTCATTTAATAAAGTTTTATTACAGTTCTATGATTTAGGGAGGCTGGGTGTTGTTAACCCAAACCAGCAAAGACTAACTTCAAACTTTCTATGTCTTTGTCTCTGTCTCTTTCTGGTTTGGTATAAACCCAAACTACAGAGATATTTATTCCTTTAGGGACTTGATTAACTATCATAGGTAAGGGAAGTTATGAATATTATTTGAGAAGAGAAAAAGGAGCAACCCAAATCTTGGTTTGGGTTCTCCTAGAAGCAAACCCTGAGAAGGCTCTGAAAGCCTTATTTATTACTGGAGTGAATCCAACTGTACCAATAAGAAATGAGGCATGGAGTAATGGTACAACAATGTGTTTTCAAGCCTGGAGCTCAATCCTGTTTGGGAGCTGAAAAGACTCTTCAGTTATCCCCAATGAGGCACTGGGGAGATTTCAAATTCAGGGAGTCCAGCAGTATGTATAGCCACCAAGAAAGCCTTCAAAGAGTGAGTTACAGTGCTCCAGGAAGCAGTGGTTGCCTTTACAAGTGTACATTGAGGTATAAGAATGGGCATCAAAATCTGTCATAACATCTTCAATTAAACTCTTCAAATGACTGGATATTAGAGATGCTCTATAACCCCAGCACTCAGGGAGTGGAGCAAGAACAGAGAGTTCAATACTAATTTGAACTATACTGTGAGTTCTGGGCCAGTCTGGAACTTGCAATCATTTTAACAAATAAAATAATAACTAATGCCAAACCAAAAATCAACCCTTGGGTAACCTGAAAAATCAATGATAACAATAATAATCAGCTATATTAAGTTCCCAAATTACATCGTAGAACTTTTCAATAGTGGTTTTGCTGTCACACCCTTCATATGCCATATAATTTCCTCATCTAAAATGTCACATTAATTGGCTTTCTGAACATGCTTCACAGGACTGTGTGATGGTTGCAAGCAATGTGAATTTTAAAAATATTTTTGTCTTTCCAAGAAGAAAACAAAAATATTAGAAGTCATTTCTCCAACTTCTTCCCTCTTACTCATCACTGCTACTCCCATTTCTGACAGCTAACTTCTTTTCTCGCTCAATAGATTTGCCTATTCTGGGCATTTAGTATGGAAGGAAACATTCACTACATGGTCTTTCATGCCTGGCTTCTTTCTCCTTAGTGAAAGGTTTTCAAGTTTCATCCATGTTTCCATGTGTATCACCACTTTAGTTCTCTTAAGAATGAACTATACTCTGTGGTATGACTAAGCCATAATTTATTTATTCATTAGTTGACAGACACCTGAGATCTTTTCACTTTCTGACTATTATAAGGTTGACATAAATATTTGTACACAATGGGTGGACTTGTTTTCATTTATATTGGGTATGTGCCTAGGATGAATTTCAAAGTAATTTGAAAACTTTACCTTTTAACTTTTGAAGGTCATTGTCATAAATTGAAAACTGTGGTATGCAATGGTTTACCAGATACCTTACAGTTGCAGGTACATTTAGAAAGTAATTTGTATCCGCTGCCTTCCAAAACGTGGGTAGAGGTGCCTGGAGTACTGAGTCATTTGCTTCTTCTATATGTTTTTCTTACATGGTTGGATGGAGGGAGGTTTACTAGGCAAGATTCTTAGGCAGCTTAGCTTCCTCAGGCAGGGTACTGCCATGAAGTTGACCTTTATCTGACCTTATTTAGCTTTCTAAAAGCTAAATAGAACCCATGAACCATGGCAAACCATGCCACTCTCATCCTTTTAAATCTTACTCTGGGACATCTTGAGTCTTGACCTAATAGTCAAATTTAAACCTCCTTTGTGTAGTTAAGCCCAAAATCCAAATAAGATCACACATTGGCAAAGGCAACACATTCATCAAAGCACTGTTTATCCATATATTGTTTGAGGTGCTTAATTGCTGGATCATGCTCTGGGAAATAATATGAAACAAGGTAAATTTACAGGAATGAAATGCAAACTAAATAGAAAATTGGACACACTTAAGTTTCCCATTCATAATTCACACCCATGGGCAATAATGAAGGTTATAGTAGCTATTATTTGTATTTTAATAAATAAATCCAACAGGAAAACCAGAAAAGCCAAGCGGCTAGAGAAGTCTTACCTCTACCAAGACTGGGTGACTGCAAACTAAGCAGCTTAAACCCTCCTCTCATTTTATACTCCCCCTAGTGCTGGGATTAAAGGCATGACTCCCTAGAACTGGGGTTAAAAGTTTAGGCCACCACCACCTGGATTTGTTTCTACATTGATCTTGAGTAACCCAGGGTGGCCTTGAACTCACAGAGATCTATTTGCCTCTGTTGTCCAAATCCTGGGATTAAAAGTGTGTGTCACCATTACCTGACTTCTAGTGGCTTTAGATTTGCTTCTGTTCTTCAGGCAAGATTTATTTATTAAAATACAAACAATATAACACTATAGAAGGTAAAACATAATAATCACTAAAAATGATTATTCCCAACAACAGATTTATGGTGAATGGTATTTTATGTCTATTTTTACCAATAGCATATATATATATATATATATATATATATATATGTGTGTGTGTGTGTGTGTGTTTATATGTATTCATATTTACAAAATAAATAGAATACCTCAATAATCACATAAAGACAAGAGTTAAAATGTTTACAATTGGATGTACATTTAAGGGTATGTCTAGAAATACACAATGCATATATTTGCATGAATAAATATTTGTATTTCTGTTTTAAATTTTTTATTTTATACACTGCATGAGTGTTTTATCTAAATGCAAATATGTACACCACAAATGATCTTGGTATCTTCTGAAACCAGAAGGGGACAGCAGATCTCCCAGAACTGGAATTAGAGATATGGTTGTGAGTTGTCATGTGGAAGATGGGAACCAAACCCAGGATCTCTGCAAGCTAAGACATCTCTCTAGCTGCCATATTAAATGTTGTTTAACATACACTAAATATTTTTCTCAGTCATAGCTTTCATATGAATATTAATGTATTTCTGTTAGACCCTGAACCCAGTTCAATTCTTTATCTGACCTTATTTAGTTTTCTAAAAGCTAAATAGAACCCATGAACCATGGCAAACCACGCCACTCTCATCCTTTTAAATCTTACTCTGGGACATCTTGAGTCTTGACCTAATAGTCAAATTTAAACCTCCTTTGTGTAGTTAAGCACAAAGTCCAAATAAGATCACACATTGGCAAAGGCAACACATTCATCAAAGCACTGTTTATCCATATATTGTTTGAGGTGCTTAATTGCTGGATCATGCTCTGGGAAATAATATGAAGCAAGGTAAATTCATCAGTTTAGGAACACAATGTAAACAGTGATATTAGATTCCAAAGTTTGCAGTGTAATCTAATAAAGACACATTGATGGTATTAAACAAAAAGCAATTAAGGGAAACAACTTCCTGGCCTTGAAAAACTGATATGTATCTTTCTCCACTCCCTCACTGAAGGAAATTTCATAAAATAGCAAATAGCTGAATGTATTTTCATTTAAATTGATATATAGTTGATCTTTGAGAAAAAATGCTTTCAATGTACTTGCTTCTTTTTTCTTGAAAATACGGAAGGCTAATATAAAGAAAGGTAGTCTGCAATTTATAAAGAAGTTTTTTAATTATGTGACTCTCGATGATTGATTTAGATCTCTAAAATGTATAAATTTATAAAAGTTATTCATGTAAAGAATCCTGCTAAAAGTCTAGTAAATGAAGTTGTTCACATGGTATTATGACTAATTAGAGATTGGTGGACCTAATGTGTGTGTGTGTGTGTATGTGTGTGTGTGTGTTGCTTATGATGTAACCCAGGACTTGACTTATCCCATGCTGACAGTCTACTACTGAGCCGACACTCTACTACTGAGCCTCAGCCCCAGCTTCTGGATGAATTATTTTTATGTGATCACATTAAATTTCCACTGTTCAAAAACAACTAAATATACACATTGGGGTGTATTTTCTTCATATGATGTTTACTTTGGCTCTATACATGTGTCACATGTTTATATTTATTTTAGACACAGTTTTCTGTTTTTCTATATACTACAGATTAAGAATATTTGATATGATAACCTTTGAAAACATACTGTAAAGAACAACAAATGAAGCTTATCATAGTTTAATTGTCTAATACTAAGCTATAGATCATTATGCATTATTTGTGTGTGTTTCTATTATACATGATACTGTACTAAAGATATTCAGGAATATCTTTTACAAAATTGTAAAATACCTTTTACAAAATTGGCATTCTTTCCTTAAATATTGAATCACAAAGTAATTATGTCTGGTTTTAAAACATTGGCAGTTTAAGACTTCTGACACATCCTGGAAAATTGCTTTTCTAAGAACTTTCCTAATTATCCTTCTGGCTTGTTTTGTTTTACTCTTGGGACCATTTAATATCTTTTTTATATCTTTCTCAAATTGAGAATGAAACTGGTATTCACAAATTGAGAGGTGAAATGGTTATTTTTCATTTATAATTACTAGAAAACACAAACATTTTTCTTGGGTCTATAAATAATTCAATTATATTTCCTGGGAGAATGATTTTTATTCCTTTTCTTGACTTGCTTACAATTGTAGCATGGGGCAGAATCCGTCCTCCATTTTGAATAAATCAGCTCTTATTTATCTTTCTGTACTGACGGATAGCAAATCTTCAAAGGGACTTAGTCAAGTCTTTGTGTTTCTCTCTCAACTTGCCAGAGCCTCTACTCCCTTAAGCTTCATACACGTGCTTCTGTGAGTCTTCTGACCATGACTGGTGTATTGCTTTCATGCCTAGATGTATGGACAATAGACACAGGGTGATGCCTGATACTTGAATTAAAATGCCCTAATCTGATAAGTAGGTTTCCTTGAATGGTTTTTTGCAGTACTATTGTATGTATAATATAATCTATGATTCTATCATATTTATATAATTTTGAAGAAACTCAGTGCTTTTAAAAAGTCACCTTTATGTTTAGTGGTTATGGATCAGCAGTTGAATTCTTGCTTAGCATATATAAAGCCCTGAATCCCATCCTTAATGCTGCAGAAAGAGAAAGAACAAAACAAAACCTGACCTCACTAAGTTAATTTCCAAGTCTCTGTGTATTTTTTGCCAAGTAGACAAATGTTAAAATTGATAAGTAATTACTGGTTTTGTACTTGGTCAAAGGCAATGGAACTGAGTAATAATGGGTTAAAATTAGATATAGTGAGACTCAGAGCCAAGGATATACGAAAGAATGAACCCCCACAAAGATTCAAAGAATATCCAGAAATAAAGTCTCCTGGAGATCAGCAGAAATCCAGAGAGAAAAGAGGAAAAGGAAAAAAAAATCACAGCATCTTGTCTGAATTTAAAGTTTTTCGACTAAAATCTTTTTGCAATTTTGGGTGTGAGTGTTGACACTACCATTTTCAGTTGGCAAAAAGACTTCATCTAGGAAGGATTTGTCAAGAATGAAAGGCTCCTGAGATCTGGATTATGTCTCCCTTCAGCAAGGTGGAATGGAGCCGGCCTCCCTTTGCACATGGATTCACATTTCAACTTACAATGCTAACTGATACGATAGTTTGGGAGTGTACCCAAAAACTTTGGAGTGCAAAGAGTTTATTTGAAGTACTTGAAAACACAAGTGTGTGCAGGTATTTGTTTCTGTTCCTTAAACATGCAAAGGCTCTTCTCTTCCTAAAACCTTTGCAATAATTGTTCCAATCTGTAGGAGGTCCTTCTGTCTATGTGTTGCTTTCATTAATTTAATAAAGAAACTGCCTTGGCCTTTTGATAGGGCAGAACTTAGATAGGTGGAGTAGACCGAACTAAATGCTGGAAAGAAGGGAAATGTGGCAGATGCCATGGTTCTTCTGCCCAAGACAGACGCTGGTTGGACTCATGTTTGTAAGCCACAGTCAAGTGGTGATACACATTAATGGAGATGGGTTAAACTAATATGTGAGAGTTAGCCAATAAGAGGATAGAGATAGTTGGCCAGGCAGTGATTTAATTAATACAATTTCTGTGTGGTTATTTCAGGGGTTAAGATAGCCAGGTGGCTGGGACGAAAAGCAGGCCCACTTTCTCCTTCAACACAACCTTGATACCATGTGTTGGACATTAACAACACAACTTTCCTTAAGAAAGAGGCTCTTCAACTTTGTTCCAGTACCCCACTCTGGTTTATCCTTCACTAATTACTTATCTCTAGTAGTACTTCATAGACAGACATTTGTTTAGGTGGCTTATTAATTATTAGTGTATATGTGGTGTTTATACATGTTCATGTGGATTGTGCATGTGTGTGGGTGTGCACACACGCCTGTGTGCATGTGTTTGGAAGTTAGAGGTTGATGCCCAATGTCTCCCTTAGTTACTCCCCACTTTATTGGTTTTCTTTTTGCCTGTTTACTTATTTTGGGAGTCATTTTTGAAAATGTTCTTTTATGTGTGCTTCTGTGCAGGCATCTATGAATGGTGGGTACAAGTAATTCCAGTTTCAGGGACTTTGATAGCTCTTCTGACCTCTCTGGGCATTGCATTCATATGGCATACACTCATAGAAACACATACATACAAATAAAAATTTTAAAAGTAAGTCTTTTGAAAACAATATTTTGTTAGTTTTTTGAGAGTTTCATATACTGAATTGTAACCATGTTCATTCCTATTTGTCCCCCAACTCCTCTCAGAACCAACACTACCACCTCCCTACCAAGGTACCCCACCTGGAAAGTCAGGTCCTCTATTTTTTTTTTGTTTTTGAGACAGGGTCTGTACATAATAGCACTGGCTAGTCTGGAACTTACTGTATAGACCAGACTGGTCTCTAACTTACAGAGACCTGCATGACTCTGCCTCCTAAGTGCTGGGCTTAACGGAATGTGCCACCATCACCTGTCCTCTATTTAAATTTTTTTTTTAAAAAAAGCTTTAAAAACACATTCTTATCGCAGGAAATGACTCAGTTATTAAAGTACTTGTTGCACAAACTTGAGGACTTGAGTTTGAATAGCCTGAGATCATGTTAAGCGGAGCATCTGTAACCCCAGAGCTCCTTCTGCAATATGGGATGAAGAGACAGGAGATATCCCACAGTCTTCAGGCCAGATTGCCCATATTATGCACAGTAAACAGCAAAGAGATACTATTTCAAGCAAGATGGAAGGCAAGGACCAAAGCCAAGGTTGTCTTCTGACCTCAACATGTATGCTTTTGCATTAAGACACATGGCCATACACACAACACACATACACACACACACACAATACACATATGCTATCATATGCATGCAGAAGATTTTAACAAAACAAAAAAGATAGTTGGAGAAGAAAATTTGGAAACTGAGAAATTTTCAAGACATCTGTGGTGTTGCATTTAATGTCATACTAACATTACAATAAGTTTTTTAATATGTAAGATTTAGAGTAGAAGCGTGTTCTGATGAGACTAATCAGAGTAAGTTGATGTGGGAGTGTTCCCCTGTATTTTGTATTACTCTTATTGGTTGAATAAAGAGCTGTCTGGCTTATAGATAGGTCAGCCCTTAGGTGGGCGGAATAGACAGAACAGAAGTTCTGGGAGGAGAAGAAAGGAAATGGGCCAGACGCCATGAGGCTCCCGTCGGAGATGGAGGTGCCTTAGGACCGTCCGGTAAGTCACCCACCTCGTGGTGACATACAGACTTTTATAATGGGTTAGTTTATGA
>JAQHUG010000396.1:287754-302840 GCA_028555095.1 Dicrostonyx torquatus | reverse complement strand
TAGAAATACTCTCTGCTCACCATCCCTTAACACCTCAATATTCCTGAAAACATAAGAAATGTCAGCCTAGCCTGCCTAATTAAGACTTGCATCTTTGTGACATTACCAAATACGTACAGTTATCAATGAAGTTAACTTACTGTAATGATAAGGTTGCATGTACTCACCGGTTTCCTAGCACTGCTGTATCAAAGAAACACAGAAGAGATGGCTTAAAAGAGCAGACTCAGATCAATGTGTTGGCAAGGTTGGTTTCCCCTGACACCCATAAGAGGACTCTGGTTCTTGTCCCTCCCTTAACTTCTGATGGCTTTTGAGAAGTATTTGGCACTTCTTGGCTTTCAGGGACATCAATCTGATCCTTGCTTTCATATTTATGTGGTATTCCTGTATACAGGTCTTTATGTCTAAATTTCCCTTTTTAGTTAGAATTAAGATTTATCCTAATGACTTCAATTTAATTTGATAATTTCTATAAAGACTGATTTCAAATAAAATTCCATTTTGTAGTTCTAAGGGAACTGAGTTTCAAAACATGAATTTGGGTGGAGAAGTGGAGGAAATAGACACACTATTCAATGTGTGATGGTGTGCTACCACAATTTACTCATCAACAACATGGTTGTCATTCACCTAGCTCATGGCTCCTCAGGTGAGAGCAAATTTTCCTTTCCTGAAGATTCTAGTACAGGACTTGGCCTCAAGTCTTTCAGAGTCCTGGACTCTCTGCTAACTCTGGTCAGTCTTTGTTGCATCACAAGGATGGGAAATAAGAAGAGGAATTCTTGGTCCTTTCTTCACAGGACACACTATTTTTCATTGTTATGTTCTCATTTCTCATTTTTTCTGTAACTCAGTTGTACCAAGTGTGCTTCTAGTTCCAAATATAAACACGGCATTAGATAAATAGTGGAACAGACTCTAAGATGTGTATACTTTGGCAGTTTCATCACTGTGTTCCTAAACTCAGTCTCAGAAGTCCTCTCTCATCTCCAGTGCCCAAAAGATGAGTACTGGCGAGAAAGAAAGTAGGGTTTTTTTAATCTGGAAAGAGAAAGATTAATATCTTCATTACCATCTTCCATTTCTTTGAAAGACATGATGAATATTTGTATGTAGATCAGGTTAATGGCTATGAACAAAGATTAGCATTGTCTCAGGATCTTGTGCTGGACCATCTGCCCTAGACTTGAGATGATGAACCTTTTGTGACAGCATTCTTTTATCTTGAGGATGAAATGATTCCATTTTAAATCAGTTTCATGGTCTTGGAAACATGATGAAAATAAACAAGATCACAGGAATACAATGTGAAGAACATTGTCTGAGGAGGGGAAAAGGAAGAGGAATAAAGATGGAGTCACTTATGATAACAGTGATAACATTATAGTGTACTTGTGATGTATAATCTTTGTTGTTAACTTGACTGCATTTAGAATTACCTAAATTGGGTGTGTCTATGAGGCTATTTCCAGAGAAGGTTCACTGAGAGGAGAAAGACCCACTCTCAGGGCACATAGCACTATCCCATGGGTGCCAAAAACTAAATAAAAGGCAGAAGCAATGGAAGCTAACAGCATGGCCACTCTCCTTTCTGTACTCTAGTCAGCCATGAAGTGAACATCTCTTTTCTGCCACATACTTTCATTTTTATGATGTTGTACTCAAATACACAGGGACCATTAACAGGCCCCTCTGAAATCATGAGCCAAAGCAAATATTTTTCCTGCCTAAGTTATTTCTATTTAGCATTTTGGGCATTGTGACACAAAATTCTCCTCAACACAATCTTAGGTAGTGACAGAATTACTAGGTAATCCGGTCTTAGGGACCCACCATCACATTATGTGGTTCATTGCTGAATGAAGCAATATCACTTACCATACAACTGTACCTTGTAGTTACCCTTTCCTCTGTGCTTATGCTTCTCCTGTTGAGATTTGCCATTTTCTAGAGGCAAGACATGGTTTAGACATGAACTCCTCAGCATCTAGATGAAGGACAATGATGTGAAGAGTGTTTAGATTATCCCTGTGATGCTAGTGATGGAAGCCAGGATCCCCCAAGTTCCAAGCAATTGACTTCCAAGGAAGGAGATACTTGTCTAGACAGGAAGTGATTTGGCAAATACATGGCCAGCTTTAACCACATGATCCAAATGGACCAGTTACTTTAGTATGTTTTCCAGGATATGTAATAAGAATTTTCTGCTCTTACAAAAGTACTTATATTTTCTGTTTCCCCATGTTATAAAGAGATATTACATTAAAACATATAAATAGCCAATATGTATCCTAGTGGAGTTGCATGATACATTAAGTCTCCGACAAGTGCAGCTGAATAAAACCTAATTTAACTTTTCCCCAGAATTTTCTTACTATGAAAAATTATAGAGAATTATATAGCAAATGTTCATGCTTAATGAACTATATTCTGTAATGAATTTTTTGCTGCATTTGCATTATGTGTTGTATCCATTCTATTTTTCCAATCCTCTGTCCATCTATCAACCCTTTTTCCCTATAAAAGCATTTCAAAATAAATCACAGAAATAACATTTTGCTCTTAACTGTTTTGATGCATGTCTCCCTAAACCAAATTGTTTAAATTGTCCATCCCCTTCCTCCAGAAGCATGCATACTATACATGTTATATTCACATCTGCAGATGCCACCTCCATTTCAGATTTTGCAGAGTACATGTTTTGGGGTCATGGAGATACCATTTGTGTAATTGCTACCTTGTGTGATCATCATGCTGCCCCATTACATTTAGTCACTGACCAGAAGGAGCCACATCTAATTGCATCATCCTGTGAGAAAGTGAAGAGAGGCTCCAAGAAGTGAGTACTTGTTCATAGTTATGCAACCAGAAAGCAGCACATTGAGCCAAGAGCTTGTACTGCAGAAGAGCAGTAAGGTTTGCCTTTATTTCCAGTCAGTCCTCTTAGGCTTAATCCACAGGCAAAGGAGACAGTTCTGGGGCCCCAGGAGTAGACGGGTGGGGGGTTATATAAGCCAAGAATAACCTTACTTCCTCCATTCAGTTTTTATGCCACACTCAGATTTCTTTTCCCTGGCAATGCTTGTGTTTAATTATTTTCTAGAATTCTTAATCTTTTATCTCATGTCTGATGAAGGGGAAAAGTAGATCCTTCACTCCCTTCATACCAGTTGTGATAAACACTTATTTGAGAAATCCTGAGTCTGAAAGTGAGTATCCAGGAGTCTTACAGCTCTCCAGTATTATAGTCTGCATTAAAGGTGCTTGCAATTCTAAAACTTGTATTGGTAATCCCGTACTGAGCCACAAAACTTTTATCCTCAGGGCATCATGGAGGAAACTTCTTTTATACTTAAGACAGTTTGAAGGCTGGGGATGAAGTCAGCATGAATGAGGCTTTGGGTACTATCCTCAACACCACTACCCCAATCACCACAATAATACATAAAGCAAAAAACCCAGTGATTCTTGTGTGAGTGTGTGTGTGTGTGTGTGTGTGTGTGTGTGTGTGTGTGTGTGTGTGTTTGTGTGTGTGTGATATTGGGCCTTGCAGTGCTCAAACTCAAGATCCTCCTGCCTCAGTATCTTGAGTGTTAGGATTGTGTGTGCTACCTCACTCATAGTAAAAATCAACCAAAGAAACAGAAAAGCTCACAGTTGTTTTCCAGAAGGGTATATCTATTTCTACACATCTTAATCTGCTTCTGAAGATTTGAAGCAGGTTAATTAAAAGCTATTTACTGGTTTTAAAGATAAATAATTCACATATACATGAGAAAGAAAATCTGTAATTTTGGATGTGCTTCCTTTATTCTTGGAAGATAGCGTGGAGATAAAGCAGCAATACATTTTGTCTGGTGCATTTGTGAGGCACAAAAGATACTCAGCTGCTTTTCAATAACAAAGGGTAAAGAAAAATGTTTCTTTGTGAAGCAAGACTCATTATGATGGTTGACATTTCCTAAAAGTGCCATCATTTGCATATAAAATGTAATGAAGAAACAATTTTTATGGTTTTAGGTATATTCTGAAAGGCCTTTGCAGACAATCTCATTTGAGTATCTCAAAGCAGCTGCATCTGGAAAAAGGTTTCTATGGCAACTTATGGAAGCTTGATGTTTTGTAGCCCTTTCAAGAGCATAAATGACTCCTTAGCCTGAGGCTTCAGTGAAGGTCTCCTGTATCATACAAGCCATTGCTCTTTGTTTTTGTGTTATGTATTTTGAATGTCTTGGAGAAAACAGGGCAAAGGTTACTACTCTTCAAAGATTTGCGGTCTGTCTTTTTTATCTGTATTAAGGGGTAGAGAACATGTAAATAACATCATTCTAAACTGTTTCTCAGTGGCAGGCATATGTGTGTATGCATGTTCTAGGTTGTTTTAATTTTGCCCCAAATTGTGATGGGTATCTTGCCAGGGAAGAGTTATTCTGAATAAAATACAAAGAATTATTTGCTCAGAGCTCTTCTCAATGTGTACTTCTTGCTCCAAATGTATTTGGATCTCTCCCCAATGAACATGCCCCAGAGCTTTGGATACTGTCAGACTCCGGGTGATTGTCAATAACGGAAATCTTCCGATTTTAATTCAAATTCTGACTGCTTCAAGAATTCAACAGTGAAAAGCTTTTGTTATGGGAAGGACTATGGTTAATGGCGAACACATAGGACCTAGAACCAGAGAAATAGTTTAGGCCCAGTTCTGCCTTCACTAGGTGTGGAATTCTGAGCAAGTCTTTATTTCCTAATCTGAGAAATGGACACAACAATGATGACCTTATTGAAGGTTGAATGTGTGGGCATGTTGAAAACTACAGTACCATACAAATGTGACGTGGTTATTATTATCATTTGGCTGTCTCTTGTTCTTTTGCAAAATCCAGGGGTATCTTACCATTCTTGATGTGACAAAAAGAAATAAGTTTCAACATACCTAAATATTTTAGTTACTTAGACAACATGAAAAGGCTTAGATATTACTATACCCATTTATTTCTGTATCAAAAATCATTTCTATTAAGAGTCATCCTTGTTTAAGGATATTAAATACAACCATTCAACAAACACATTTAAACACCAACTGTATCCTGTCACAGGAAGAGAGAAAACATAGATAATTACCATCTTATCATCCCGGAAATGAGCTTTCTGAGCTCCATAGGTATCCTGGTGACACAGGAAAAGGGAATGCCATCCAGTCTCCACTCTGTCAATCAAGCCATTTGCGTCTTTGTGGATGTCATTTGCTTCATAAAAGAAGACTTTTTAGAACTTTACCTGCCAGGAACATATACTTTACTTTCTAGTTATTTGCACAAAGGCAAGGAATAAGTTGTGCTCAGAAGATGGGAGATATCCAAGGGGGCGGTTCACTGTGCTTCACTGTTAATTAGCACCTTCATGTTTCACTACGTCATGTGGGATTCGAATTTAGAGTCAGTGTGCTGAGATTGGAACACTGTCTCTGCCACTTGCTAACTGAGCACTCCTCGGCCTCTCTGTGCTGGACTTTACATTTGCCTACCTCCCTGGAGTAGCAAAGCTGGCTCTCAGTCACTGCTTCACCTGTTAGCTGTTTTAGCCGTGGCCTCCCCTGCATAGTGGCTTTTTATCATCTCACTTCTTCCTACTCATGCCTCTTTCCCTGAAAAAGCTGGACTTCGAACAGAGGATGTTTTTCTTCTTACTCCAGGCTTTTTTTGGGTATATTTGTGTTAAATAATTAAAGAAACATATTCTTTGAAGACATCAAAGAACTCCAGTGCTTTGATCAGAAGTTTGCTTGGTTGTTTCTAGAATTTCCACATAAAACCATTGCTTTGCTCAGGGGCTGGTGGCACATGCCTTTAATCCCAACTCTCAAGAGGCAGAGTTCGAGGCCAGCCTGGTTGTGAGAGCCAATTCTAAGACAGCCAAGGCTGCACAGAAAAACACTGCTTTGAACTGCCCCAGGCAAACCACACTGCTTTGTCAGAAGTGACAGAGGTGATGAGGGCTATTTGCATGTTATTGTTTTTATAAGTCCTATATCATTTGTCAGGGTTACAAGGTTAGAGGTACTGTGAATTGTCAATTTTTGTTACCAAGATTGTTTCTCTCCTTGTCTCTGTCTCTCTGTCTCTCTCTGTAACTTTAGATTGCAAAAATCTTTATGTAGTAATAAAGTACAGATGTTTTATATTCCTTTCAAGACAATCAGTTTCCTATTTTAAAGTGTAAAAGCTTGTTAATTATCATAGATTAATCTGAAGGACATGAAACACATTGGCAAAACAGAGAACAAGGTAGATGGGGACTCTGACTTCATGAGTCCCACAGTTTTGCAGTCTCCCCCAGAATCTAACTCAAGCCATTTTCTACAGTTCCAAACTGGAAACACAAATGCTAATGATGCTGCATGTCACTGATTTGTAGGTCTTTAAAATGATTTCAGACATGGTCTCACTGGGAGACTGGACTTGAACTTGTGAACTGTCTGCCTCAGTCTTCAGATCATTGAGATTGTGGGCTTACCACCAGGCCTGGCAAAATGCAATCTTTCTGCAATTTCATAGCATTATATGGGTATTTCTATTATTTGTGTCTTCAGGGCCTATATGGACTATTTCTGAAAGAACTAAGTAACTACTTTTGTGAAATATTAATTGACCCTGCACATTAAAATCAAACTTCATTAACCCTGCAGGAGTGCACAGTGATGATAACCTTGCTTTGGAATTCTTTTCAGAAGCCAAACATCTGTTCAAAAGGAAAACTGATTGTGTGCTGGTTCCTAATATTTAGACAGAGAGCAGAATGCTTCCAGATAATTTCTAAGAATTGCTATATCACGTTATTATATTTCTAAGGATTGCTATATCATGTTATTATATTTTTAATTTTCCTTTTTTTGAACCAAGAATGGTGGCAAAGTGGTGAGGTTTTGGGTTCAACTCTGGTTCTACTAATTATGTAAACCTATCTGGTTGTTGAAATTGAGGATAAAAATATCTCTCCCCCTTGTGTTGAAGACAAAGTAGGCTTTGTAGAAAGCACTGAGCACAAAAGTAAGTGCTCTATATTTTCGGTAGTAGCTGATAGTATGAAGCCCTTAAAAATATTATTATATTATATTCAGAAACTGCTTCATGTTTAGTCAAGGACAACTGTCTTGTCTAGTGTTTTGGGGGTCAAAATTGCTGATAATTTATGAAGGTTTTAAAACAGGACTTTTCTGGTCTTCTCAAAGAATGTACTATTTCTCATATTTTGCTTCAGTGACAAATGTTTTAAAGCTTCCAAACCCAAAACAGAATGAAACCCAGGAGAAGAATGCATTATGAGCCAGGAAACTTGGGAGAGTTAGCATTTGCCTATTGTTAAGTAGTCAATTCCCTGTCTCTTTATCTGTCATCACTGTGGCATCCCTTGACAGGTACCCCTTCTTCACCACCTTATTCACATCCTGACTGGACCCTGACTGCTAAATGCAATGATACCCTAAGCCATCCTCATTTGTTCCAGTTAAATCAATTTTTGTATTTTTAATTTTCCCTTTTTGTGAGCTGATGCCTAGCAGATGTTTCAAATGTTCCCTCAAGCATCCTGAACATAAATTTTAAAAAAGGGATTTCATAAAACATACTTACATATTGCTTAATAATGTTTTTGTCATTTTGTGCATAATTGTAATATTAAAAAAGGTAGAGAGAAGTCTATTTTATGGTTTGTTTTAATAACTGTCTATGCTTCTTGTCAGATATTATTGAGCAGCTGTATTCATTAAAAGACAAGGGTACCCTTTGTGGAATCGCATATGCGAGTGTCTGGGAGTCAGGCTGGATTTCTTTCCTGGCTCTTTTGTTTAAGCCTCATTATGCTGCTGAGCTCTATGTGAACTTGCTGGTAACTGCTGTTTCTATGGCTGCGTGTTTGATATCTTGGAGTGATGCTTGATAAGAAAAAGATCCTTGGATTGTCTGCAACTCTGAATTTTAGTAAAAAAAAAAGGTTATAGTTTTGTCCTGTTATGGGGGTAAAATTGGGAAACTGGAGTTAAAACTTCAAGCCCTGCATTCCTAAAACTGAGTCGTGAGATGCTTCTGTGCTACAGGTTTGACTGTTTGCAGTGTGGACTCTGGGCACTTACTCTGCCACCAACCAGAAGCATTGAGCCTGCCTCTGGGGAAAGGGATGGAAAGAGACATTAAGTCAAACAATGAAATTCCAATCCCTCTGGAAAATAGGTTTCCTCTGTGAATATCACTCTTTGGCTCATTATGCTTCTGCACTGACACAGATTATGTCCAATGGACTCTTACTAACCCACAACAGTCAAGTGTGTCTTCAAAACACATTGGTCCTGATAAAGTGAAAAAGATTCTTAGAAGTGGGGATTCTCACTGTAGTGCACATTGAGAGATGTCACTAGAGATGAGACTGACCTTGAGTCAGACACAGATGCTGGAAAGGAACTGCTTTTTCACTTACTTTCAATGTAGCCCCAGAAAGAAAAAGAGGCTAGCATGCCGGGTGGTGGTGTCCACCTTTAGTCCCAGCACTCGGGAGGCAGAGGCAGGCAGATCTCTGAGTTCGAGGCCAGCCTGGTCTAGAAGAGTTAGTTCCAGGACAGCTAGGACTGTTACACAGAGAAACCCTATCTCGAAAAAAAGAATACAAAAACAAACAAACAAAAAAAGAGGTTATCAAAGAACTTTAGCTCACTAGCCTGTTGGAGTGCATTTATCAAAACAATGTACTTCTCACATGAGCTAGGAAAGTACATCAATACAAAACTACACTCTCAGCATGAACTGATACAAGGAAACATGACCATAGTTTACTGGTAGTGAGCATTAGGTGTGCTGTGGTAGTGGGGCCTAACATCACATAGTTATTGTTTATGAAAGAGGAACTGTTTCATGTATCTGTGAGGTACAGCAGCATTTTGGCATTTCTTTGATTTTGTTTGGTTCTGTGAAGCAAGAAGTAAGTTCAATTTACTATAAGAGCATCTGTTCTTGGAGTCAGCTCTTGCTGTATTTTGTGAGTGCTTGTATTTCATATTTTTATATTTGGCAATGCTATGAAGAGAAACCTTGGGTTTCCCACATGCTAAGCAAATGACCTACCTTTGATTCACAGCTATAGCCCAAGAGTAGATTTAAAGATGTGGGACCTTGTTTGTTTTCTATTGAGAGACAGAATAGGGGTGGATTCAGGAAGGAGGGTGACTGGAGAGGAACTGGGAGGAGTAGAGTGAGAGGAAAACATATCAGGATATATTATGTAAGAAAAAAAAATCAATTTTCAATAAGAGAGAAAAACATTCCTTTCAAAAGTCACTTCATACACAAAAATGAGTGCAGGGATTTACAAGCTATATATGGGATGCATTAGACAAACAACTATACACAGGCACTCAATAAATAATTTTGACTAAATAAACAATTAAAGTACATTGATGGAGCCATTTCATCCTTGATCAGGCATGATCAAGCATATCTGAGCAGTGACCAGGCATATTTGAAATTAGCATGTATATAGGGTCAGTTTTATGACCTTAGCTTTGAAATATTTTGTGAACTGTCAAAAGTCCATTTCCCAGTAAAGTATAGGCCCACTCATGACTGCTGAAGGCTTGTTCTCTCAGAGTCAAACTGAAAATGGAGTATGTGGCTAGCATTGGACCTTTTCGGTTCCAGCATATGAATGTTCTTGATTGTGCTCCTGCATTAGGTTGTCTGACCTATAAAATAGTTGTTAAAATAGGGATATTATTGGCATAGTGTAATGGAATGTTTACTCAGATAGTCACTAACGAACTGTATTTTATTCTTTGTAGAAGTATCATGTGGTTTCATAGATGGAGACAGGAGGCCACTACAGAGAATTCCATGTATGCCTTAAGTTGTGTAGTAGAGCTTTGTGATTGTGACTGTTCTTGTTGGCCAGTAGCACGAGGAGCGTGTCTGCATTCTTGTAGCAGATTTCTTCAAATGCTTTCTTATATCTTTCCCCAGGTATGGCAGCAGCCAAACTTCTGCATGACTCTGGCCTCAGTGTGGTGGTTCTGGAAGCTCGGGATCGAGTGGGAGGCAGGACTTATACAATTAGGGTAAGACACGAAGGATCGGGATGAGCAAAAAGGTCTGAAGTATGAGTTGTGGTTTTTCTTTTTCTTTCCTTCCTTTTGGTTTTTGAGACAGGGTTTCTCTGTGTAATAGTCCAGGCTGTCCTGAAACTTGCTTTGTAGACCAGAATGACCTCTAATTCACTGAGATCTGTATGCCTCTGCCTCCCAAGTGCTGGTACTAAAGGCTTGCACCACCACTGCCCACCCCTGAATTGTGTTTTCAGACATTTGTATTCTCCGAAAGTCTTTGTTACTGACTTTCTAAGAGGGGGTATCATGACTCCAGAATTTTCCTTATAATGCCTCTCTTCTTCTTCTTCTTCTTCTTCTTCTTCTTCTTCTTCTTCTTCTTCTTCTTCTTCTTCTTCTTCTTCTTCATCATCATCATCATCATCATCATCATCATCATTGCTCAGAATGTTCCATCCAGGAACTTGCTCATGCTAAGCACATGAGTTGCACAAACTGCTTTTAATTTGTCTCTCTTTTGACTCTTTCTTCCTTCTCTATGTTTTAGTCTTCTCAGTTCATAATTAACATTGTAGAACTAGGAATGGAAAGGAGGAAAATGAAGAGGTAGATGTAGTATAGCAGCAGCAAGAACACCATCAGAAGTCTGGACTTCCCATTCCTAATTTGGAGGCTCCTCTAGAACAAACACAGTCATTTCAACTATCCAAACTAAATTCAGGGGTGCATGGGGAGTCTCATTTTAGTTAATTATTCATTTATCTATTTTAATTTATTTTGTTTTTAGACATCAAATCATAATTATGCTACATTTATGGAGTACAATGTAATACATATCCAATGTGGGTGATTAAATCAAGCTCATTAACCATCATCTCACTCACTAGACATTTTTGTGGCAAAATACTTGAAATCTACTCTTAGGTTTTTTGAAATATACAGTGCACTATTATCAACAAGGGCCACGTAACTATGCATTACAGCTCAAAACTTACTCCTCCTATCTAGCTGAAGCTTGTATGCTTTGGCCAGTCACTCCTCATTCCCTCTGTCCCTAACATTCACACCCATGAAACCTCTAGTACACACCACAGTATTCTTTACTTTTATGAGTTTAACTCTTTTTAGATTTCACATATAAGTAAGATTATATAACACTTACCTTTCTCTAATTTATTTCACTTAGCATAATGTTCAGCAGATGTATGTATGTTGTGCTAAATGACAGAATTTTCCTCTTTGTAAAATGTGGATAGTGTTCCATTGTGTGTATCTATGGTATGTTTTACTTGTCCATACAGAATAATATTCTTTTTGTGGTGACACATGACGCGTTTGGGGGAGCAGGTACTAGACAGCAAATGATTAAATGCACACAGACAAGTCATGCCATTACTGATGTCACTGACTCGTAAGTTTCCAGTTTGGCTGAGGTGTAGTCAGAGATATTGGGCTCTGTTGTGAGTGATGGATTCTGATGTGTCTTGCATTTTCAGTGGTCAATTTTCTTTTAAGTTAAAGATTGATTTAATAATTAAGTCATGTGAATCAGGCAAAGAAAAGTTGAGACCAGAACTCAGTTTTCCACAGATGCAGCTCAAAAGGACCTGTTCAATGTTAATTGCTTATTTCAGAAATGTTTATTTTAGAAATGTTATTTCAAACAGTCATCTTTGTTTTTTCTCATGAAACAACAGAATAAAAATGTTAACTATGTGGACCTTGGAGGATCTTATGTTGGACCAACCCAGAATCGTATCCTACGGTTGGCCAAGGAGCTCGGATTGGAGACCTATAAAGTGAATGAAGTTGAGCGTCTGATCCACTATGTAAACGTAAGCCTAAAACAGACATGGAAGGTTTTCAGCCCCTCTCAGAATAGATTCATTATGATCAAAGATAGATTGGGTGGCAATTCTAAATCTAGTTAGGAAAGCTGTTGAAAAAAATCATACTTTCATCTAGTAAACTATATTACAAATTCAGTAGAAAAATATTTATGATTCGCTTCTTAAATATCTCTATTTAAATACTTGTGGCACTTGCATGTTATGTAAAAATCTGTTTATAGTTTTCAAATGTTTCCCTAGACTTTCTGTTACAAACAATGTTTGTAATATGACTCCTCAAATATTCTGATATTTTTGCCATTGCATCCTACACGTCAGTTAAAGTTATTATTCTCTGGAAATTGATGTAAAAGTGGCTCAATAATCAAAGCCCTCCCATGGCATGGAATCTCCATTGACTCCCCTCCCAAGATTTACCTGAATATGTTGTGTCTCTCTTTCTTTCCTAGAATCATTTGTGACTCCTCGTCTCCTACTCCATACCAATACTTATTCACCTCTCATGGCCTACAAGTTTCTTCTTCTTTTTTCTGTGCCAGCCAGGGTTAACATTTACCTCATCATATTAATTTCCTTGAGTTCATCAGAGAATCTGTGTGTAGTACACATTGCTGAGGGTTTGAGGAATGGACCACTTTTGAAAAACAGAAACTCTGGCAGACAAAAGAGTCCTTGAGGATTTCTCACTGACCACACCTTTCTGTGGATTCCAGTTCTCCCATCAGGACTCTTCCTGTCTCATACCTCCTTATTCCCCCATTTTTTCCATAATCCTCACTTTATTCCCCAAGCCATTGATAATTTAGGCTAAGCAAAGAGTCATCTATTCTAGGCATCGCTGTGGAGTCCCACCACAGAAGAACTACTAGAAGGTTTTATTTATAGTCTTTCTATTTAGGACAGTCTAATTATGTAACCAAGTCTTGACCTGAACTCAAGGCCCATCTGAGATTAAAACTGTGAGCCACTCCAACTGCTCTGGTAGAGTTTTTTTTTGTTTTTTATTTATCTCATTTCTGTTTTCTTCAGTTGCTCCCACAGATGGAAGGAAGCCATAGAAACTTATTGCCAAGGGAAAGCATCATTCCCCCAGAAAAATGGAAGAAAGAGGAGCTAAGAGAGTAGCTTGAAAGTAGAGCATATGCTAAGCATGTATGATAGTATGTTTGCAAGCACATGCTTAACATGTATGAGAGTGTAGGTTTGTGGGAACATGCTAAGCATTTATGAAGCCCTAGGTGCAAGAGCACTACCTAAACTTATATGATAAGGCCCTAGCTTTGGTCCCCATGACCATCCAAAGTTAAATCAAAATGATAAAATGAAGAAACTACTAACAGTTTTGATTTGTATAACAATTTAATGGCCTTATATTTGTGTGATATGATTAAGAAGCACAAGTAACAGACCAGACATTATAAAACATTTAGTAATATAAATATGAAGCAGCTATTTAATTTGGTGTAATGGAGTATAAAATGATTGCCCTTCAAAAGACCTTGTTTTATAAGCCTTTTCTTTTTTTGATATGAAAGAGTCACGAAAAGGCGGCATGGTGACAGTATGACTTGCTTACCAAGGTAGTCCTCAGTAAACTTCCTATGGTAGCTTCTTTGATTTTTAAATGTGTTGTCAAATTTACCATTTTAAAAAATGTCTTCCTTACTCATGACTTGCAGAAACTGAGTCATTGCAGCACCAAGATCTATTAGGTTTCTGCAGACAAAGGAGGTGAACGGAGCGCACATTGGCTGTTCTCTTTGCACTTTGCAGGTACTCCTTTCCTCGGAGCTGTGTCTAGGAGGCTTTATTTCATTCTGGCAATCTGTATTACAGCTATAAGATTCTTTCTGCTTAAGAAAGAATGCTTCCAGTTATCAACAGTGGACATGATGTTGCCCTTAATTCATTTGTTTTTACAGTGAATGCCAAATGTGCTTCTTTCTTAAACTATTCTATTAATTATATTTATATAATTTATATTTATATAATTATAATTATATATTAATTATATAATTATATTTGCTCAGTTGAGAAAATATAAATAATGAAACAGTGCCCGTGACTTAATACAGGGCGAATATATATGCCAATATACTCGTTATAAAATTTAAAGTGACTGTTGCTGTTATTACACAAGTAAAGCATGCCTGCTATAAGAAATAATGAGATAATATGAGTACATCAAAACACTTTACAAAGAAATCCTCCATTATATTTTCTTGAAAATAAAATCACTCTCAAATATTCCATGGCTTCCTCGATTTTCATAGTTCAGCACTGCTGCTGTCTGACCTCTGCTGGAGGAAATGGGAAATATCTGTGAATTTTATAAAGTCACATGCATATGCATAAATATATGTTTGGTATAACAACTTTATCTCTCATTAATTCTCACTAGTGCGAGAAAAACTGAGCCAATAATGACACTGGAGGTCTGCAATGTGGATGATATGCCATACTGGGCTCTCAATGGCTATGTCAGTGGAGACCTTCATGCTAAGAAAATAAAGAAGTCATTGATCCCAAACTAAAACTCGTTCCCTATTTTGCACCATTCTTGTCCTCGGGCATGTGACACTTTTCATATTTTTAACCCATAAAAAAAGATTCTGGAGCACCTGCTGAGTCACCCATACCAGTAAGTCCCTTCCAGCCTGGCCAGTCAGGGACCTGGGGAGTGCTCTGGTGGCACCCCGATCCCTGAGGCCTCCTGGCCCCACGGAAGGCTCTTCCACTCAACCGGCCCTTTTCCTTATTCAACCTTTCTTTCCCCAAAGCATCCCCTTCGTTCAGCGGGCTGGGTACTAGGAGAGAAGCGGGTAGAGAGACCTAGGGTACAAGAGTGCCTTTGTTCAGCATAGTGGGCAAGCCTGCCCTTTTGGCTCAGCTTACAAGCAGATTTACCCAGCACCTGCTGAGTCACATGGACTGCCTCCAAGCAAATTTAGCAAGTGCCTGCTGAGACATCAGGACTGCCTCCAAGCTGATTTAACCAGTGCCTGCTGAGACAGACGGACTGATTTAGCCAACGCCTGCTGAGCCATCTGGACCGCCTTCAAGAAGATTCAGCCAGTGCCTGCTAAGCCATACAGACCACGCCTGCTGATCCATCTGTACCACCTGCAAACCGACTTATCAAGCGCCTG
>JAQHUG010000396.1:250099-285414 GCA_028555095.1 Dicrostonyx torquatus | reverse complement strand
AAACTGAGGGCTGAAATCAACAAAATAGAGACACAGAAAACAATCCAAAGACTCAATGAAACGAAGGGATGGTTTCTTGAGAAAATCAACAAGATAGAAAAACCCTTATTCAAACTACTCAAAAGGCAGAAAGAGAAGACTCAAATCAACAAGATCAGAAACGTAAAGGGGGACATAACCACAGACAATGAGGAAATTCAGAGAATGATTAGGTCTTACTACAAAAGCCTTGCAGTCTGGATGGCTCTGCAGGTGGTACAGATAGATCACCAGGCGTGGTCTGTATGGCTCAGCAGGCACTGGCTGAATCTTCTTGAAGGCAGTCCAGATGGCTCAGCGGGTGTTGGTTAATTTGGTTGTCTCAGCAGGCACTGGTTAAATCAGCTTGGAGGCGGTCTGGGTGACTCAGCAGGCACTGGGTAAATCTGCTTGTAGGCTGAGCCAAAAGGCTCCAGTGCCTTTCTTCATCCCCACCTTCCATTCTATCTACTCCCCTCACCTAAGGGTTACCCTATCAAAAGGCCAAGGCAGTTTCTTTATTCTACCAATGAAAGCAACCCAAATACAGAAGGACCCTCCTACACTACACACACACACACACACACACACACACACACACACACACACACACACTGACAATTTAATATTGGACCAAAATTGGTTCCGTTCCTACTCTCTTTGCCTTCCTTTCTCTCCCTGTGATTTTACCTTCTTGCATGCACTCTTGCCATGACTCCCTCTGTTGTATGACATTGTCATTTCAGGGGTCATGGCAGGGGGCTCAGCAGAAATGAGAAAATGTTAGCACAATATTCCTGACTGTTCAAAACCATATGATAAACAAAACTCTTTTTATTTGTAAAGTACCCTCAGGTATTTTATTATAGCGACAAAAGCACACTAACACAATATTAACTCACCACATTTCGTACCTAATCCAGGAACTTAGTATTAAAGCTGCTCATTCCATTGAGACTGCTGGTACTCTGTGTCAGATGAGATAAACATAGGAGTAGATATATATATATATATATATATATATATATATATATATATATATATATATACATGTAACATACATTTGTATTTCTATTACATAGTATAAACACCAGTTAGAGATTAGAGGAAGGATTGTTTTACATATATTGTTCTTCGACAGAAGGGAGTTAATAAAAGCATACATTTAAGAGAAACCTATGTGAAGTAGGTGTTTTGGGCTGTGTAAGAGTGCCACTGTGATAGTGAATGGCATTGAACCTTTGGAATAAGGAGGATGTAGGTCCATCTAAGGTCAGGGTAGCTATGCTGCTTCTATTTGGGGAACCCCGTATTTTGCCCTGCTTAGTTCTGTGGCCTTTTATCCAGAGTCCTGTTGACATCTTGTCTATGTATCCAGGCTGGACTAACGTTTCATGACTATGGAGCTCTGGAAGAAAAACCAGTTAAAAAAAGAATAAAATGATTAAATTCAGTATTTATCAAAACCTTAAAGTGCCTAAACTTTGTGGGTATTCCTATCAACTTGCCATCTGCGCTCCACTCCAGCCACTCTTGCTATTAGCTTTCAACAGGATTTTGTAGGGTTGTGCAGTCTGACCTCCAAATTCATAATCCCCTTGTTTTAATCTGGAATGGCAGGCATGGACTACGGCTTCTAGCCTGCCATTGTAGTTAAGTTGTGGCCTTAAATTTTATTATATTATTCACTCATTTTTGAAAGATCAATGTTTATTTATCTATTCATTTTGGATTTTTGAGACAGAATTTCCTGGAATTCACTATCTAAACCAGGCTGGTCTCAAACTCATAGATTTTGTCAATGATGGGTTAAGGACATGCACCACCACACCCAGAACAAGATTAATATTTATCTTTAATTATGTGTCTGCAGGCGTATACATGTGTATATGTGTATGCATATGAGTACAAGTGCTCATAAAAACCAGAAAAGAGTGTTGGATCCACTAGAGCTGGAGTTCTAGACAGTTGTGAGTCATCCAATGTTGATGCTGAAAACCAAACTTTGGTCCTTTGTGGGATCAGCATGTGCTCTTAACTGCTGATCCAAATCTCTGGCCACTATTTACTCATTTTAAACACGGAGTTTTACTAAATAGCCCAGGATGGCATTTAATTTGACATGTAGTCCATAGTGGTCCTAGATTTATGATCTCTTGCCTCATCCTACAAGTGTTGAGATTAAGGTGTGCAACACCATGTCCAGCTTCACTCTTCCTTCTTGTGTGCCAGTATATTGCCATCTCCTGGATTTTGAACTCTGAAGCTGAGTAAAGGAGGCTGTCTAGTCTTGGTCCTACGGAGGAGGATATGACAGTCTCATGTCCCCTTCCCTTTGAATCTGGGAGGCCTCTGTTACTGCTAGAAGGTCGTGACAAAAGTCATACTGTTTCAATTTGGGCACAAGCCTTAGGAAAGTGGAAGATTCCACTTCTCTCCAGAATACTCACTCTTAGAGTTATGTAGATCATGAGAAAAATCCAAATAGTCTGAAAGTGCCAAGCTAGGGAAGCTTCATATAGGCATCCTAATTATCTGTTCCAGTTGAATATAGCCTTTGAGTTTTCCATATAATGGTTCTAGAGTCAGGAATGAAGCTATCCTGTATGCCCAAGTTGAGTCAGCCTTCAAAAGACTCTAACTACACCATTATCTGATACAGCTTCATGAGCAACAACCAGACAGCTGTGGCCAGTTAACCCACATAGAAACTGGGAGAAATAATTAAATTGAGGATGTAAAGCCAGTTAATTGTGGAGTTATTTTTCTAAGCGGAAATAGATTACCTAAATGCACTTGTTACTACCCTCCACTTGGAAAGGCTTTCCCCTGGTGAGCCTAAGGAGGATCCTCTTCTAGCTTAGCTTATATTTTCTAACTTCAAGTTATCCCTTGAGGATATATAATATATATTAAGTTCCACCACAGGTTCAGATGTTGAAGGCTTGATGCCCAATTGATGCTACTATTTTGGCAGGTAGTGGAAAACTTAGGAGATGGAGTCTAGAGAAAGGAAGCAATTCTCTAGGGGTGTGCTATAGAAAGATAAACTTTGCCATCCCACCCCCACTTCTTGGACAACATAGGATGAACAGTTTTCTTTTATAATGATGTTCTGCCTCACCACAGGCCAAGAATCAATGGAATCAAACATGGAATAAAACCTCTGAAACTGTGAGCCAAAACCATCTTTCCACCTTAAACAGTTTCTGGTGTTTGCCACAGTGACAAAAGGCTGATGAACAGGTCTTTTCTGCTTTATTTTGCCATTAAGTGGCATTTTTAAAAACTTGAAATAGGGGCCAGGAGAGATGGCTCCACTATTAATAGTGTTCTCAACACTTGCAGAGGACTTGGTTAGGTTCTGGGTCATAACTACCTGTATTTCTGGTTTCAAGGGATCTCTCGCTCTCTTCTGGCTTCTATAGGCACTGCATGCACATGAAGCATACACATAAATAGGAAAGTAGATAAGACTAAAAATAGAAGAAATCTGAAGATATATATGTGTGTATATACATACATATAAATATATGCATGTGTATACACACATACACACACATATATATATGTATATATATACATATATATACACACATACATAAATACACATATTTGTCCCTTATCTGCTTTCTCCTGATACAAGTTCCAGTAGGCAAGAACCAAACTTTAAATATGTGTGTGTTTCCATATAAATATTTTTCTCTTTTTTAAAGGAAAATATTTATATTTGTCTAGAGGGATGTATATATGTATATATGGGTGTACATACCACAGTATGTATGTGGAGATAAGAGGTTGTTGTTGAAGTCAGTTCTTTCTATCCATCATTGGCCTCTGGGAATCAAATTTAGGTCACCAAGCCTAATAAGCAAGTGCCTTTACCCAATGAATTTAACCATCCTTTACATGCTTAGACATTTATTTCATTATGATTTTTTGAGAATTTTACACAGGACTACTGTATTTGTATAACTTCCACCACATTCTCCCCCTCAAACTCTTCCTATGTCCCCCACTCCTTCAGGCTCTTTTCTTTAATTGCTGTTGTTGTTGTTGTATGAGTGTGTACACATGTGTATACAGAAATAGAACCTGCTGAATATCTTTAATGTTCTTCCTATGTACTTATCTTTAAAGCTGACTATTTGGATTTGTATAAGTTATCAGATCTTGTCCCTGAAAAGAATGTTCCTCCCTCTTTTAGCAACCATTGATTGTTTGTAGTTCTTCATCTAGGAATGAGACATTCTAAGATTAACCTCCATACATTTTGACATATCATCTGATATTATCACTATGCAGGTTGTATTTAGGCAACCATGTTGTTAAGATTTCTTTATATACTTTTCCTTATGTATATTTTTATTATATATATTTCCTTATATATTTCATGCAAATATTATCATTATTATTACATCTATTGCTATACGTCCAGGATTTTCACCAGAACATACTTAGTAGGATATAAGTAATTGATTCTTGCACAAATAGTAGAAAGAATGTGTCTCTGTCTTTCTGTAAGCCTGTTCCTTTCAGAGCATGTTTAGGCAGATCTTGATTTGGCATTGCTCTTTGGAGACAACTACAATATTCAAGTCCCCCAAAAAAACTAGTACTACAAGATTTTTTAGTATCGTATACAAGGAACTATAAAACTTGTTTAGTTTAACATTTAGGCTACAGCTCCCCTCCAAATCTCACATGTGAATGCTATCTTCTTCCTGCACATTTAAATTATAAATAAATTGCAAATACACAGATGAACAAAATATGTCAAACCATCTATCCTCATAGAGTTTTTCTGTTAACAAGAAAAGGCATGCAATTAACCAATAAAATACATAAAAATTATTAGAAGGCATTAAAATATGCATGTAGTGGTGATGTGCCTAGCATGTTCAAGACTCTGAATTCGAATCCTAACACTTTAGAAAGAAAAAGCTTAAGTGTGGAATGAAAAATTATATAAAATTTGAACATTCATAACTTAATGTAAATGTACCAAAAACTCACATTTGTCTAAAGAGTTTTTTAAAAGTTGCTACTTAATTTGATAACTCTTATCTCTAATGAGCCTTTGAGTTGATTTTTCAAGTGTATTTTGGAGTTAAAATTCAGTTATGCATCAAGTTGCTGAATTATGCAAAAGACTTTGGCTTTAATTTCATTATTCTTCCATTCAACAACAACTAATGATTTCTAATAAGGATTTGAATTTTCAATCAGATGTTATAAATGCCTATAAACATGCATAAGATAATACCATATCAAGAGTAACATATAGTGAAAAAATATGTAAAAGGTTTGTATATATGGGTGTGCACTCACGCACACCCAGGCATTCTATTTGAGTTAGAAGGCAGCAGAGACTGAAGAGAATGGTGGGGGGGAGGTGAGGGGAATGTGATGCTCAGTAGGGAATGCAGAGAAAACCTCACCAAGTTGTTAACATTTCAAACAAACCTCAAAGAGGCAAATGAAGAAAACATGGTTGTCTGGACTAAATATTCCAGCCAGAGGGGATTAATGACAAATTCGAAGCCTGGAAGCTGGCATGTGACAAATGTTTGGGGAAAGTAAGAAGCCTGTGTACTCGGAGAAGAGAAGTTAAGAAAGAGCTGGGAAAAAGAAACAATATCTTGCTTTTAAACCATTCTTAAGCAAAGCAAAACAAAACAAAATGTAGTTGCCATCTGTAGGATTTGCATGGTATAAATATTTCATTGATAATGTCAAGCTTCAAATCTTTGACAGAACAGAGTTGTTAGGCACAGTATGCACTTTGATGTGAGGTCTGAGAGTTGTCAGACCTGGATGATGGAGGACCCAGTGAGTAGGTAATTACACTTATCATGATTACCCATTGGGGGTTGATACTAGAATATTTATAATACTCAATATAATAGTACAATTAAACTAGTTATAGGATTTTTACATTGTGTTAACCACTAAAGTCATGTAAGGAAAGTATATTGTTGACCTTTGGCATATGCAGGAATCAATTATAGAATGATCTTCCTATATGAATATCATAATCCACTGATGCCCAAGTCCCTAAAACGGATTGTATATAATGTACCCACATCCTCTTATATGCTTTAAACAATCTCTAGATGATGTAGAATATGTTATCAGTGTAAATAGTATACAAGTACTCATACTGAATTATGACAAGAAAGAAAACCTTATTTATAATTCAGTACAGATGTAATTTAAAAATGCTTGCCTCTGTTATTGATTGGCACCTCCACACAGATGTGGAACTTGCATACATAGAGAGTTGACTACACTACTTAAAAACTTTGGCCTGTATGGTGGGTGGTGTGGGAAGCCTATCAAAGGTTTGAAGGATAGAAGTAATGCGATCTGACTCTCATTTTCTTTCTTCTTTCTGAGACAGGGTTTCTGTGTGTATATAGTTATGGTTACCTTGAAATTCTCTATGTAGATCAAGCTGGCCTTGAACTCACAGAACTCTGTCTGTCTCTTCCTCATAAGTGCTAGAATCACAGGCATGTGCCACTACACCTGGGTGACTTTTGTTTCCAAAGCAAAATTTTACAGCAGTTCCTACAGGTGTCAGTAAATTCTCTATGCTTCTGTATCTGTTGAGCACATGTACATGTTTACATATATCTTTTTCATGGGTGATGAGTTCCACCAGCCACCATTCTGTTCTTTCCTTTGGACAGATATAGAAGAGGAATACATATTCTCTCCTTCAAAGAGCTTGTCTTCTTTCTTCATAAAGGCACTTAAGCAATAAGCCAGTGAAATATGATTGTCTTATATTTCAATGGAGATTGAACCTTTAAGTTTCTCACACATGTGAAATTCAGTATGGTTAAAAAGTTTGCATCATTACAATTGGTTTTCTTATTTCCTGTCATTCACTGGTAATGGAAGGAGTCTGGGGATCCTGCTTTGTTCTCCTTCTCTGAAGCTGTGCAAATTGATGCCCGTACTTGTATTAATGGGGATTATTGACTAATTGCTGTGATGAAACACCATGGCCTAAGCAAGTTGGGGAGGCAAGGGTTTATTTGGTTTACACTTATACTTCCACTTCACCACTGAAGAAGTCAGGACAGGAACATGAACAGGGCAAGAACCTGGAGGCAGAAGCTGGTGCAAAGGCATGGAGGGGTGTTCTTTACTGACTTGTGCATGCATCATAGCTTGCTAAGCCTGCTTTTTTATAGAACTCGGGACCACTAGCCCATGGTGACACCACCCACGATGGGCTGAGCCCTCTTCCATGAATCACTAATTAAGAAAATGCCTCACAGCCAGATTTTATGGAGGCATTTTCTCTCTTGAGGTTCCTTCTTTTCAACTTGTGTCTAGTTGACAAAAAACTAACCAGCGCAATGCCTGCAAAGAAAGGATGTGGTCAGAAGTCATTCAATAATTTTGAAGATGACCACTTTGAAATTATTCTTAGACTAGCCTGCCTTTTATATCATATGATGGCTACTGCTGAAACATCCTGAAAGTCTGAAGAAGTTAGTTACACCATGTGACCTGCCTTGGAATTCAAGGTCATTATATGAGGCAACATCACTAAATAACTTCTAAGTTGGAACAGCACATAAGAATGGTATTGGGGATGTCGTCTAAATTTAAATATAAATTTTAGTGGTTCCAAAAGATACTGATATTAGTATAATGACAGACTTTCTGAGCAAATACATAGAAGCTTAAAGAGGAAAATTGTGAGATAGTTGAAAATGATAATGAGAAAGAAAAAGAGACAGACAAATTTAATGGAAGCCATGAATTAACATACATCTTAATGAATGTATTACTCACCTGTGTACAAAATGCCTTGGTCTTAGTAGTCTTTTGCTGTTTCAGTAGCTCAAAGCTCTGTAGGCATTACCATACCAGAGCTCCTCAAGGCCTTGAAAAGTGTATCCTCTTCATGCTTGTCCCCAAGCAAGTCAAAAGACACAGCAATCTGTATATATATCTAACAATATGTAAATTAAAGCAATATGCATAAAACAAGAAAGGCCTAAATTTTAGATTTTGGGCTCACGACTTATTGGTTGTGTCATTTGAGGCAAAATTCTTTAAAATGAAGAAATGATATCACATTTCTGATTTCTGATAATGATATCACATTTCTGAGTTGTTAAGAGAGAGAGAGAGAGGTGAATTAAATGCCACAAAAATTATTGAAAAACTTTCAGTACACAGCAAATGTTGAGACAGTGCCAAGTATGATGATGCTGACAATACCACAAATCATGAGGACGATGATAATTGTAGCAATGATGATGACGATATTAAGATGCTTGCTGCTATAATTTGGATGTTAAGTATCCACCAAAGGCCTACGTGCTCCTCTTTCTTTTGCTCCCCCCCATAGCCACGATGTGATTGATTCTATTCTACCACACATTTCTGCCATAACTGCTGTCTCAACACAGGTTTGATTGACCCTGCACTGAAATCTCCCCAACTCTGAGAAGGAGAAATCTTTTCTTTTTATAACTTGATTACCTTGAGCTTTTTTTATAGTAAGATAGCACAATCTTTGCTTCTCATACCACTTTTTTTCTTGCTATGACTGCTCTTTTGAAACTGATATTTTTAAAGCGTGAACATCAATCAAAAATAGTGAATTTTTTAAACATCCTCCTGAAAATAATTCTTTCACATAGGCAGATATATCTGAGATATCCTTTTCATATCAGACACAATATTATTTCCAGGTTTATCCAACATAATTTCTCTGCAAATCTTCAGCATGATCTTTTAATCAGGACCTGTCCTGGGCTTTTCTTATTGTCCCAAATTTTCTTATTTCTTAATATCCCTTAAATCAACATAATTTCCATACTAACAATAAATGTTCATAGCAGCGAAGGTCCTGTGGGAGCCACCCAGACTTTTTTTCTGTGATCAATGCATACTTTGACATGTAGGTCTTATTTTCAGGTATCAAGCTTCCTAGAGGGAATCTTCTAACTAATAAAAGTGAATTGTCATTTTGGTTTGTACCTCTGCAGAAAGTCTCCTAGACAACTAAAATGAGGTCCCAATAGGCGTGGTTCACAAAGTGTCTAATGTAGTCTGAGCTATCCCATATCCATGGGATGGAGGAATCAAGTTCAAGTACAGGAGTCTTGTTAGGAAGGGCTCTTGGGAGCAACAGTTGTGAAGAGGAGAAAAAAGCAGAAGTAGCAGAAGGGAAGAAGAAGTCAGACTTCTTATGTGACTGAAATGCAGATCTCAGATGACCATGCAAGGAAGTCTGAGGACGGGATGAGGCTGCAAAACTTTCCTGAGCGCTCCCAAAGCACAATACCTTTGTACCTTCACATTCCCCAGTCACTGGAAGTGAGCTACCCAGAGGATGCAACATTTCTTGCAAAATGGATTTTCTGCAGCTGGAGAAAGCCTCTTCAGGGAGCTAAGGAGCAGGGTTGCCTACCAGAAGCACTCCTGGAAGTTTCAGGAATGAGGGACGCCCTGGAAGAACTCATTAAAGTAGCCATGACTGAGCTCTTGAGAAGTAAACTCCAATAGTTCCAGGCCAAACTTCATTTAGTAATAACTTTGCTTTCTCTGTTATCTGGTTTTGTAGTTAGAAATGAAGGTGAAGCTATGAATTCAGACCAAATACAGCATCACAATTCTGTTTGTATAAACCTGCCCTTCTGCCTAGACTTTGGAGCTCCTTGAGCTTGGTGCTATGTCTTATATAGGACCTATATAGAGAGATTTCATCTCTATATCTACAGAATGTTGTGTCATGTTTGTTTAACAATTTGTCATTAATACATTTTTAACTTTACACGAGAATAAATAGTATATTACAAGTAACACTGGATAATATTTCTCCTCCACCTGTCCAATCCTATCAGTAAGACCAAGTGCATCCTCTTTATCACTTAGTAAAATGTGATGGAGCACTTAGGTCCATGTTGCAGGTGGAACCCTGAACACTGTGCACACTAAGCAAGTGTGCTATCACTAAGGTCACTCTCCAGGCCTGGTGTTAGCTTCAATTGGATGATTATTCCTTGATTTGTCCCTCTGTATAGAATTCTTAAGGTCCCAGTTTCATATAAACAGCTAGGGTGATATGGTGATGAACAACTTGATGTTGTCTGTACATGGGTATTTTTTAAAGATCTTGGTTCTTTGCTGCTTGAAAGATAGCATGACTTTAATCAAATTTGAATTTAAAACCAACTCATTAACTGGGAGATAGTTGGCAAGCTGCTTATCCAAAGGCTTAATAATCATATCTCACTGTATTTTTCTAGTTCATGCTGTGGTAACAGGATACTGTAGACTGGGACATTTATAACGAATAGGAGGATATTTGGCTTTTACTTCCACAGTGTGGGGAGTCCAGGGAAATGACACCGGCATGAAGTGATAGTCTCTGTGCTGTATTAAGACACAGCAGAAGGAGAAGCAAGCACACATGAGAAAAATCAAAATGAACTCATCCTTTTGATCAGAACTCACTATTGCTATTTCCAACTCCCTTCCATTGACCTAATTATAGCTTAAAAGTTCAAGTTGTCTTCCTTCTCTTCTTTCCCTCTTCCTTCTTCTACCTCTTTTTCTTTCTTTTATACTTATGAGAGAACATTTTACTGTGTGTCCCTTGCTGTTCTTAAGCTGGCTGTGTAGAACAGGTTCAGACTTGTAGTGATTGTGGGCTCTGACATCTGCCAGCCTAGCATGGCCATGGCTTGAATACAGCTTGGTAGCTGGAAAGCTAGCAACTTAGAAAGACAAAAGGTAAAGGGCTTGGCTCTAGCCTTCCTTTTTACTTGTAGATTGCCCAGGAAGGAGTTGCTGGTTCCAAAGCTGGTGAGATATGCAAATGTATGGATGAAAGGTGTGGTGTCCCCAGAAAAGGAATGTGAATAGAGAATTGCTGAGGGTGGAGGAGCAATTCAGGTTTGGGCAGAGCTTAGGAGGAGAAGAAATAAATGCAAGGTCATGCTGTAAAGGACCTGAGCTGCCTTTGAACGATGATGGTGTGAAAGAGTCTGTTTCTTCCACGCACCTCCGAGAACACATTTAGGGCAAAGCACCAGTTTCTATGTTGGGGCGATGGTCCCCGACAAGTGATCATCTTATATTTGCTTTACCTATGTGCTGGAGGTATAGGTGTACACCACCATGCTCAACTAAGATACCACCCCTAAATGGTGGAAGCTAAATTTCAGTATGAGTTCTAGAATGGATATTCTTGGAAACTTTTGGCACTAACAGTAGAAAGTGGGAGAGAATTTTTGAAAGTTAATATAGTATCAGGTCAAAGCTGATAGTACTGGCATTGATCTGGGTACTCAAAGGAAAAAAGCTGAGAAGTGTCTGCCTTTTTGATATATTTGAAATGTAGAACTGATTGCATGTGAGGCTGGGAAACTGTAGCGGAATCAAGGGTGATTTTTTTCATCTAAGCAAATTATTTCTGGTAATCTATGATTTTACAGTGCAGATGTAAGGCAGAAAGAGTGGAGTTGGTGTGGGGAGGCTACGGAAAAGCAGAATGGATCAGTAAAATTCACATATTTCTCAATAAAGCCATTTCAGGAGAGAGGGGGGAGAGAGGTGAGAGACGGGGAAATTGAGAGAGAGAAATGGAGAAAAGAGAGCACTTAGAAGGAAGAAATAACAGACTGGAAGATCCTAGACTCACTGATGGCCATTGGGAAAGGTGTGGAAGCCTCTTAGCTTCCATGAAACTTAAGAAATAATCATCTTCTACTGGGAGACCTCAAACACATGGTCAGCCCATTGCAGACCCTCAGAACAAAGAACTATTTTCTCAAGGTAACCTCAGCACCAACAGCCTGGCATGGTACATATGCAATCTGTGCCATAGATGATGGAGACCATTCTAAATCCAGTGCCGCTGGGATCCCAATAGGAATATGATTTAAAACTCCCTTTTCTGTCTGAGACAGCTACCTACAACCAATATGAATATTGAACATCTCTTTCATGGTCAAGCACCCTGTCTAGTGGCCTGATTGCTATCCTAGGGCATGAGGTTGAACAAGAATCTTGGTTTCTTCACAATAGGATGATTTAAAGTAAAAGCTGAAAACCTTTTCCAATCCAATGGTCAGTGAATGGATACTTTAAAAGAGATTCCCAGCCTGTTTCACTAGATGCTGACCCTCCTTGGCAATAGTTCCACTGATAGTAATTCAGGTATCATATAACTCATCCACTAAACTGGAGCAAGTCAGTGGGTTTTAGCCTATTCAAAGTATATGAACTTCTGCAAATATTATACAACATACACACAGAAAAGTAGACAAAATGTAAGTGAGAAGTTTGATTAATGTTCAAACTCCAAGAATATAGCATGCAGAACTGGAAACAGTGTTGGCATTCCCAGAAACCTCTTCATACTTCTTCAGACTCATCACCTTGGTCCTAGCATAATCACTGTGCTGACCTCAGTCATCATTGATTGATTTTGCCTGGGTTTTATTTGTTTGTTTGTCTCATTTCTTTTATGTTTTGTTTTGATTTTAGAGACAAGCTTTCTTTTTGTAACCCCAACTGTCCTGAAACTCACTCTGTAGACCAGGCTGGCCTCCAACTCAGAGATATTTGCCTGACTCTGCCCCCCGAATGCTGGTATTAAAGGCATGTGTTACCACTTAGTGATTTCTGGTTCTTTATGACTTATTTGCAGAAGTTCTGAAGATAAAACCTGGGATTTCATGTGTTATTCACAAGCACTCTCTCACATTTATACCTCTAGCTCACAGTTATAAATATGATCTGAAGTCTAAGGGGTCAAAAGTGGGGCTTAGTAGCCCACAAATGAGCTTCAAGCACCTCTCTTCTTAGTATTAGATGCAGAATAATCTCTCTTCTTCTTCTTCTTCTTCTTCTTCTTCTTCTTCTTCTTCTTCTTCTTCTTCTTCTTCTTCTTCTTCTTCTTCTTCTTCTTCTTCTTCTTCTTCTTCTTCTTCTTCTTCTTCTTCTTCTTCTTCTTCTTCTTCTTCTCTCTCTCTCTTTCTCTCTCTCTCTCTCGTGTGTGTGTGTGTGTGTGCGCGCGCGCGCGTTCAGTGTCCTAGAGAGATCCCATGGCCTTGAACAGATTTTCACTGGTGTTCTTGTCCCTGAAAAGGGTGAGAGCCATTTCTCTAAGGTTTTGCATTTCTTACTGTCTTTGATATTTTGATTGTGTAGTCAGGGTTTTTTGTTTTGTTTTGTTTTCTAGCCACTATTTTCACCTGAACAGTCTAACACTGCTAATTTGCTGTCTCTATTGTTGAAAATCACATTATCTGGGACTATATTACTCTGTAAGGTTGTTAAAATGGTGTGTGTTGCTTCATATATTGGGGTTTCTAAAAAAAGACATGGTCTATACAAAGGGATGGTATTTATTAAAATATTTTATGCCTATGCCATTTGATCAAATAAACATTTAGGTCTCTACAAATGAAAAAGAGTGAAAGGGTGGCATAGGAAAGTGGTTTGTATCTGTGACCATTATTCTGCTTTGAAACAGCCTCTCAGTCTTGGCAGTCTGTCTTGGTGGTTTGCTATGTGATAAGACTGGAAGTGTCTGATTCAAGCATCAAAGGATGCAGGGTATCCCTTGGGAATACAATCTTATTCTCTGAAGTCAGCAGTCTAATTTAAGACTCCTTCCTGTAGAACTCAGACTTGCCTTGCCTTCCTCAGCAAGTGCATTCAAAACAGATACCGAAGGTAAAAATGACACATGAGGAGTTCTTTTGAGAAGTAGTTACATTTTTCAGCCATCTGCTTTAATTTTTTTCAGAAAAAAAGTAAATTTGGGGAATGATGGTGAAGGTCATATTCAAGAACTCTCACAGGGTAGGCAAGTGTTTTTCCACTGAGTCATACTCCCTGAGAAATTGTGATTTTGTTTACAAAAGTCATGCTGAAAGATACCTCTTCTGCAGAATTACACTCAACCAGTCATTCATCTTCCACCTACCTGACTCATCCATCCCTGTCTTCAATGCTTATGGATCTTCAGCTGAATATATTATACTCTTTTGGGAGCATTCCTTTCCTTAAGTGGCTGGAGACAGAAGAGAGTCAGCATCCAGACAATCATATCAAAATAGCATGAACAAGTTTGCCCAAATGAATATTCTGGGCAAACACTAATTTTGGCAAGATGGATTTTACAGACCTCTTCATGAAACTGAATCTTAAGATCTAGGCCTTGCGTGTTGTTTGCATCTCCCACTGGATATGAGAAGGTAAAGAATATTGGCTGAAAGATGCCATAAAAGTGTCCCACTAAGATCAGGGAAGGTGCCTGTCCAAGTGCAAAGGAAGCCACTTTTTTTGACATTCACCTTCTTCTGGCCACCTTGAAAATCAGTTTTTCAACAAACTTGAATTTGTTACAGAGAGCATGGGAACATTTCTTTTGGAGGGAAAAAGGAGAGCGGGGCTAGCTTCTTTCTGTGCCCTGTACTTTACTCCATCCGTCCTTTCGTCTCAGAATCTGTGCTGACTGGAGCACTCTGCCTCAGTGCAGTCACATAATTCCCCCATCTCAACATTTCCTCATGGACATCTTCTCTCACCACCTTATTGAAAATTGCACCCAACCCCAAGCTGCCAGCACTTTCTGTTTGTCCTCCTTACTCTTGTTGACTTTGTAGTGTTTTACTTTCTAATCCACTATATGCTCTTCTTATTGTCCTTTTGGTTTATTTATTTCCTGAGCACCTAATAGAATAGAAACTTGTGAAAGAAAAGGGATTTTTGTCTGCTGTTTATCCAGTGCCGGCAACACTGCCAGGAACATGGAGCATGCTTGTTGAGTGAATGAAGTTGGTGTGACAACCTTTTGAGCATGAGCTGAACTGGTATTTTGCTGAAAGAGGAAAAACAGCCATAGAAATGATCTGGCTATTCAGCTGATCATTAACTCCTACCTGGCTTGTAAGAATCTGAAGTGATTCCTGGATTAAATTCCTCCAGAGACCTATAAATCACCTGAGATGTTGCTCATGATCAGACACCTGAACTTTATCACTCTTATAAGCAATTTATCAATATGTCAGTCATGCACCATGAAAACTTTCAAAATGAGTTTGAGGACTGGAGATGTAGCTCAATAGTAGAGGTTTACTTGGCATGCCCCAGGACCTGGATTCTATCCTCAGCACTGACATAGAAAAAGAATGCATAAATCACAGGTTAAATTCTGATCCTACCACATATAAACTAAACAACCTTGGATAAGTTACTAAGCCCATCCTTGGAACTAATCTCCAAAATGGAACACCCTATTTATATACTGTTATTTGCTGAGTTGATATAAAAATTAAAGTAAATTTAGTCAAAACTGTTAGCTCATAGCTGTCAAGTTGTACTAAATAATTAAAAGTTTGAGAAGTTCATGATCAAGGACATTGGCCTTTGAATACGTTAATTAAAATCTTGCTGCTACTTAGTTATGAGAACTTCACCAAACAATTGTTTCATATCTCTCTGGCTCTGTTTAGTTATATCTAGTGGTCAACATTGTGCCTGTCTCCTAGAGTCATTGTGAAGTGCACAAAACTTGTGTGAAGTCCAATTAAGAGGCCTGTGCAGAGAAAGCCCAGTGTTAGCTGTTGTCATAGTTACAGCTTTTTGCAGCTCTATCTTTCCCATCTTTCCCTACTTAAGCAATGTCAGTCTTTTTATATGCTGGGATGCTGATGGCAAATTTTAAAACCACATCTACTCTATGTGTGATGCTGTCAAAAAGAGAATCTCAATGTCTGGTTGGGTGTTAATAAATATGAATTCGGTCTGCAAAACCAGCATGTCAACAGAGGAAGAAAAATATTTGTTCAAGTACAGCTTGCAGGTCTTACCCCACGGGAAAGATTATATTTCTCTTCTCTCACACTGAAACTATAGATCAAAAGGAAAGAAAGATTGATCCTGTAAATGGTAGTTGATATGTATAAACCTGGCCATTCCCTAGAAAGACAATAACTAACCTAGGCTTCCTCAGCCAGGAAGCCAAGGTTCCCATGAACATTTGAGGTGACATACTAAGAGAAAAAGGCCATCTTTTAGGATATTGATCTAGGAAAAATGAAGCCACTTATTCCTGCTGGTAGTGACTGACATTAGAATTGAGAACAAGAAGGCAATGGAAAGTTGATAGAAATATGAGGCCTGGCTCTCTAGAACAAAGATAAGGAAAGGGGGAAGGACCTGTAGGTCCTTGATACTGAATCTAGTGTCACCAAACAAACCTGCTTCTCTAAAGTAGAGGCTCCAGAAGGCAGAGTTCAGATGGTTTTCCAGTGCCTGGAAAATCTTTACAGGCTCCAAAATAAAGCTACATGAATATCAAATTATCAAATTGTTTTCTTCCTTTCACAAACTTTGCCATAAAATTTGAATCTAATTCTTCATGTCCAGAATTCAGACCCTCAGAATTAACCCAAAGAAGATTACTTTTAAAACATAAAACGGTGGTCTGGAGAGATGACTCATCAGTCAAGAGCACATGCTACTCTTCCATAGGTCCTGAGTTCAATTCCTAGCAACCACATGGCCGCTCACAACCACCTCTAGTGGAATCTGATGCCCTCTTCTGACTTAAAGTCATGCATGCAAGTAGAGCATTCATCTGCATAAAATAAATAAGCCTTAAAAAACCCTGGAATGGTTTTATAAGATAACTTAGGTGACAGTTTATCATGTTACAAAACTTTCAGTCACTGTCATTTAGTATTTACATATCCTTTGTGCTGTGTATAACCTTCAGTTTTTCCTGCCACACACAGTTGAGAGACAGATTGTAATTCTGATCCTAAAGTTAAGAGAACAGAGTTTGGAATAGCTACATATACAACACCTGCCTAGTGTGCCTGAGGTTTGCAGTTCCAGTTTACATATATATATGTAAAACTCATACACATAAAAAATAAATAAATCTTTAAAAAAGAGAGAGAACTGAAGTTTGCAAATCTTTACCCATTTGCCTTTAATCATAGAACTCCCTTTAATCATACGACTATCACATTTCAGAGCCAATTTGAATCTGCTCTGTTAACTTAACAGCCATCTTTTATCTCCTGTCATGAGGTTCTATTCCAAATTATCTCATACTTTTGTATTTTTTAAAACTATTGAGAATCTCAACTGGTTTTTGTTTTTCTGGCTCTATAACTGCTATATTAGAAATTGAAACAGAATTCTCTATTTATTTATTAATCCACTTAAAGTCACCACAATAACTATTACAAACTAACTGTTTATACATGTGTTTATGTATGTTTTATGTATATATAACACACATATATATTTATATGGTTTACATTATGATAGGAATGGTTTACATCTTGATCAGTCATTGCTAAAGGGGTTTCATGGATCCCCCAAAACATCACAGACTATTGACAAAGCAACTGGTTACTTTCCAAATCCTGGTGCTGAAGATAGCATTGATTTTTGTCATACAACATGGAGATATTGAGCTGGCACCCAACCAGAAGCTTCACCACTACTGAATAGGACTTGTGGTGCTGTTGTGTACTATGCACACTACCAGGTAAGAAAATAGTCATTACTATCACCCAGCTACAAACCCTGAGACCTATAACAATGTCCACCACACATGATATACTGGTATAATAGTAACAGAAATAGGGAAATAACGAGGTACTTTCTAAAATTATATTCAGGCCTACTCCATGAGATGCAGCCCTTACATGACCCTGCTAAAGTGACCAAGAACCTGACTCTAGATAGGTCATGTGCCTTAGGGGAAAGCCTACTACTATTATTCTGCTAATGAAACATAACAGGAAAACGACTCCTAATGACATATCACTATATGCATACATCAAAGACTCACTCAACCTTCTTAAGAGAAGTTTCTTGCAGAAGATTGTAAGTAGCACAGAGACCTAGAACTCAACAGTGTGTAGAGAGTGAGAGACTTTGTAGCACTCAGCCCTAAATGGGATGTTTTTAACCAAACCCATTGCCTCAAGGCTCAGGAACCTGTACAGATAAGTATGAAGAAAGATGTGAGATATGAAGGTCATGGGTGACTCAAAGGAAGCAGGGTCTTCCAGATGTAACAGGACTGATGCACGTGCACACAGGGACACAGTGACAACACACCTAACAGCTGCACAGGTTCAAGCAAATGGGATTCCAGTACTAGGAGGGGAAGATTGAACACAGGGTCTCACCCCTAACCAAGAAGCTGTATCCAATTAACATCTGCTTGCAAAGGAAGAAAATCTGTGTGGGAATATCAACCACAGTCCAGGGCAGGCCCTCAAATTTCTGAGTGAGTTTGGTTAGGTAACTTTTCCCACTTTTTGTGAGCTTTTTGTTGTTGTTGTTGTTGTTGATTTTTCAGTTTTTGGCTTGGGGGATTTTATTGACAGAGAGAGGGAAGGAGAGAATAAAGTTGGGCAGTTAGGGAGATTGAGAGGATCTAGAAAATTGGAGGAGGGAATATAATAAGCTCAAATTATATTGTATGAGAAAAAGTTAAGAATTTTTTAAAATGAAAAATATAAGTGGCTAGCATTTATTTACATTTTTGCATAACTTGTTCGCATCCAGCTCCATGGAAAATAGCTGGATTATTGTACCTTCATTAACATTTAATTCATTGAAACATGTTATTTGGGATGGAATATATAAAAATTTCCATCATATGGATGTATGGTTGGAAAATGGAGACTGTTCATTTCAGAAACCTTGCAAGATCCTTTAAGCTCAGTTTGACTATGGTTAGTCTCCATTAATAATGAAATATAATCTATTTATCAAGAAAAATATGGTTGACAAGGTTTAAGAAATGACATACAACATGTTTAGGATATAAAATAGGCTAAAAACCAGCAAGAAAGCAATTGCTTAGACACCTATACTTCAACTATCAAATGTAAAAATGAATAAATGGGTGAAATAAGCATGTTGAAGTATTTATAAGCATGATTAATTTTTGCTTGATGTAAACTATAAATCATTATTTTGTTTTAATTTTACATCCTGTAATTTTAGGGATCAAACCCAGTATATGATAGACAAGTATTCTACTACAGAATAATACTGTACACCATAAATATATGTGTCATAATTTCCTTGTCATCTAGAATTTTTACAATAGTGTGTGTGTATGCATGTGTGCTTAACTGTGTGTGACACTTACACCAAGCATAGTTAATAATCTTTGCTATTCAACCTGCCCTACCTCCTCCCAGTCTCCCACATTCCCTGAAGTCTCTTTCAAAGAGCTTGGTGCCCTTCTGGACTCCTACCATCTATTTGCCTATAAGTCTACTTCACTGTTTTATTTGGGGAGCCCAGAGGATAATGTACCTTAATCCCTCTGGTGAAACCCATGTGTTATAGTGCTTATTTTGGAAAACTTCTTTAACTTTCTTTGATCATAGAGATTTTGATATTAGTCAACAGTCTATATATTGGCTAATGATTATTTACTGATAATTGCCATATAGTCCTCATTCTCTTTCCACACAAGCACACGCATATTGGTACACTTGAGTACACACATGTACATACTTTTGACCTATGCAACTATGTAGAGTAAATTGAAAGTTCAGTAGCTTTCACTTGAGATTTGTAATATTTCAAAGAAGTCATTATTTGTGCTTTATCTTTTGAACCCACGATATTTTAAAAAATTACCATGCGACATCACAGGGCTATTTTGAGGACAAAACAAAAATGCTATCCAGAATTAGGCTTTGGAACTTGGCACTTTGTGAGTCTGAGCCGGGGATTACTCTGATGTCTTTTCATGAATTCTTCAGGACAGGCTGCCTTGGACAGTGCTCAAAGCAGTTACAATTGCAGGATTGTTTATACCGTAGCCAAATCTGAGCTCCAAATCTCTTGCAGTGCCTTTGGTTTTGCAGTCTTATAAGCTTCCATTTCCTTCCTCTCTTGCTTATTCCTTGAAGCTTAAAACTTTGAGATATTTTTAATGAGTCATCCAACAATAGCTCTTTCCTGTGTTTATAAGAAACTTTCCCTCATCTTCTAAATGCATACTTGCTTTTATGAATACAGCTAAATGAAATCATTATCTGCTTAGATGTATGGCACTGAGGATTGTGAGCAAATTCATGCATAAGAAATGCATGTGTATTCATTCTTCAGCTTGGTGTTCTTGGTATGTTGCTTGTTTGTCAATTTGTTCATCCAGATTGTTACTACTCACTCATAAGAAGGTCCTTGACTAGAATCACTTTGGCACTTGGCCTCCACCACTATCACCTTGCTGATTAATATCCTGTGGTTAGGGAAGCCACATACCTAATCTTGGCTTATATTTTACCAGAACCTCTAAGTTACATTGTGTCAAACAGAATTTTGTAAGAGACCTAACTGCATCCCCATGTTACACTTCCACCTGCAACAATTTATGCAAAGGAGAAAAGGACTGCAGAGAAATACACATCTCAGAAAGTGTTCAGGCTAGAAGATGAGTGTAGGAGGATCAGGCTGCAGTCATTGGGTGAAGTCCTAACTAAAGGTCATGATTTATCAGTTAACAATGCTTTGCCATAAAACTTGTCCTTCCCCCTTTTCCAGGTCAAGTTCAAAAGTAAGACTGGGGGTCTCCCTTTGTGAAATAATTATCTTGTGCTCCCTGAAACTTAAGAATAAAGAATTAGACCTTGGAGAATAGGGAATTCTACTAATGTATTGCCTTTGAATTTGAATCATGTCTCTTTTCAAAGTGGCTGGCCGATTCTGAAGGTTTTGCCATGTCTGTGTCCTTCTTGCATGAGCTACTCTATCTTTCTCTGTCTGCCTCTTGTTGTTGAGAACTCTTTCCTTTTTCTGACTCTTATGGTCAATGGATGAAAAAAAGACCAAGATGGTCACAAAATTAATACAAGAATTAGCATGAAACCTCTTCCCATTTTGCTTCTCAGTTGCCCTAGTTACAAAAACGATACAAGATGCATCATTGCTGAATGACTCAGAGTTACTGGGAAGCTTGTTCTGATTCAGTTGAAAGATACTGTAGTGTTGCACAAACTGTCTTCTGATCCAGGTTTTTAAATAGACAGAAAGTGGGTTTGCATGTATCCTTTTACGGCCACCAGCAGGTTAGGCCTCCCAGGTATGATTTGTATGTTGTCTTATTGTCAGTATTTTATGGGGTTCTGCTCTTATATCTCTATGTCAAAGTGTTATCCTACTGGGGAGAGCTAGCTAGAGTCAAAGTGATTTCATGGAAGGCCTGGGGTTGTTTTATTTCTCTGCTTTAATTTTCCTGATCTCTGAAAACTCCATTGTATCTAGACTTCCGACTCCCTAGAAGAGCCATCCGGGTTTTGTTTTGTGGCTCTTCCTTCTCATAACTGTACACCTTTGGTTTCTCATTCCTTCTAACTTGCATTGTGTTTATAATTGTAATTTTCTGATTCTCTGTGTACACACTGGCCCCTGATTCTAAGATATTTACAAATATTATTGACCACAGAGATGCCTTTTGGCATCTGTTCTCTACTGGCATTTAGATTTTTAGGTAAGGGTCCCAATTTCAGAGACAGTCCTCTTTACTCTGCTTAACACGCCACCAAACTTGTTTATTGAAAGAAGATTTTGCTGGAGATGTCTATGCCAAAAAGATGAACAGCATTCTGTGGATACAGGTGCCACAAGATTTGAGCATGTATTGCCAACTTAGGGCTGGAGAGATGAGTCAATGGTTAAGAGCACTGACTGCTCTTCTAGAATTCCCAGCGCCCACTTAGCAACTCACAGCTGTCTGTAATTCTATCCCAGGGGACCTGACACCCATGAAAAAACATCACTGCCAATAAAATAAAAATAAATAAATAAATAATTTTTGAAAATGCCAACTTAACAGATTTAACAAGATTTACACTTTTTAAAAAATGTTTTCTTCTATATTTTTGTATCTCGCAGGGAAAATCATACCCCTTCAGAGGCCCATTCCCAGCAGTATGGAATCCAATTGCCTACCTAGATCATAACAACCTCTGGAGGACAATGGACGAAATGGGTGATGAGGTAACACTTCCTAAAGCTGGATATGTATTTTTCATTATTCTTCAGAAGAAAGAAGGTACAAAGTATTGGTCATTCCACATGCATAACATAGTGCCCAGCACATACTAACAATCAATACACATCAGAAAAATAAATGAACTAATTTGTTTCTAATGTTTAAAAGAATGAGGTATCAAAAATACTGCTATTTGTATACACTTATTGAGCAAGTTGAAATGTATGAAGCCTGAAGCCTTTCTGGGATGATATTTCTAATTTAGAAAATCCCCAGGACATAGACAGTTCTTTGGTTATCCATCACACCCAAACTTACAGCTCACAAATAAACACATGGAAACATTAACTGAAAACTCTGATTCCAGATGGTTCGCTGCAGTTCTTTCATTCAAGTTAAAGAGTTTAATTTGTAAGTGATATCTGTAAGTTATTAACTTAATTCCCCTTACCTGTAGCTTCAGTTTCCATTATTGTAATTATCTATGGCCAACTGCAGTTGGAAAATATTAAATAGAAAACTCCAGAGAAGCAACATTCACATAGCTTATTACAATACATTGATATAAACATTCTGTTTTGTTATTGCTAATATATTTCTGTGCATTGTGTAATAATTAAATTTTATTGTAGATATATTTTATAAGATAAATATCTTAATTCTAAACGAAGGTTAGTATAAATTGAGTGCTATAGATTTGTGACAGAAGAGCTACACAGACAGAGAGATTTATGCTATTTGAGAAACTATTACGGGCACTTGGAAAATTAAATTTTAAATTTTTTCTTCTTTGAGTTAGAACTTTTAATCTTGTACAAATAGTTAGTTGAATGGAAAACTGTCGTTCTTTCTTCTTTAATGCATCTCAATATAGATTCCCAGTGATGCTCCTTGGAAGGCACCCCTTGCAGAAGAATGGGACTACATGTCAATGAAAGAGTTGCTAGATAAGATCTGCTGGACTAAGTAAGATCTCCCAAAAGCATTTATTGTGAAAATTCTTGGGGTTTATTTAGGTATGCCATCCAACAAGTAGGAGGTAATCAAGTGTCTGTTTTATGTCTAAAACCATACCACTGAGTACGTAAATAGTCGAAAGATCCTAAAACAAAGTCTTCCTCTAAATATATAGGTATATTTTACTTCTTCGACATAGTTTTGTACCACCAAGCTGCTATTTCCCCTATGAAGTTCTCAGAACAAATCAGAATCAGCCATTTTTTTATTAGAACATTTTAAAGTCCAGTGGTTTAACAGTCTCACAAGGTTGTTGTCATAGGGATAGTTTTGTATTCCTCACTGCTGGTGTACAGATCACAGGTATTTTTGCTGTAGTAGAATTATGTTTATTTACAAATTTTGTAGATTTCCAATAAAATAATTTGTATCTGTTCTGGAACTTCTGTTATGGAATGTTTTCAATAAATTCTATTTGATCTTTTGTCCTCAAAGAGCTTTTAGGCATCTTCATAATGGAATCAGTTATGTTTCTCTAAGTTCATACAGACCTGAGATTCTTACAAGAACCTTGACCTCAGCCTCCAGTTAGTGAATACCTATGGTGGCCAACTCACAGAAAGAATGTTGTTGAGATATTTATTTAAAGGACAATTAAGGAATTTTCTAATTATTACTAAGCAAGATACACATGAGATAATTTGCTGATTTTAAAGTAAACAGCCCCTGGAACAATTAGCCTATTCTTATTCAAAACAGAAAACATAATGTTGAGTGAGGTAACCCAGACACAGAAAGACAAATATCATATGTACTCACCCATAAGTGGCTTTTAGACATAAAACAAAGAAAATCAGCCTACAATTCCAGAGAACCTAGATAATAATAAAGACCCTAAGAGAAACATAACATGGATCTAATCCAAATAGGAAGTAGAAAAAGACAGGATCTCCTGAGTAAATTGGGAGCATGGAGACCATGGGAGCGGGTTGAAGGGGAGAGGAGAGGAATGGAGGGGAGCAGAGAACAATGTATAGCTCAATAAAAACAATTAAAAAATGACAAACATACATTCAAAGATTAGTTCTGATCATTTCTTTAGTCATAATTTATAAAATGTTCAGAAGAGCAAAGTGTATTTTCATTGGAATCATAGGTATGCAATTATGTTTTAGAAAAAACTATATCTAGAAAAAGAACACATCAAAATGAGACATGCAATTGTCTTTTGGATGGCAGAGATATGAAAAGTACTCATTGCCTCATATTTTTTATCTTATGAATTATTAATCAAAGCTCATCTAATGGGTATATATTTTATGTAATGAAACGAATATAATGTTTGTCTCTTTTAAAATAAAGAAGACAAAATTACAAAATATTATTACTCTAGACTTCTTGACATTTCACCCCTTAAATGTTCATTTTTTTTTCTTGCTGAAACTCCCAGAGTAAATCAAACAAATGATTAAGAATGGATCTGCTTGACACAGGGAAATGCAGTTTTTCTCCTTTAGCTACAGCTTCAATTGATCATCATTAGTCTTTGTCCAGAAAGAACATTTGTCTTCATGGGAGAGATAGACTACAGTCACATAAATTTTATTACTTTATAATTTTATGATTATTCATTTTATTATTAGCTATTGATAATTTCTTTAGTTAGGACATTAAAGTATTCTGTAGTGCTCAAGACTGAACCCAAATCTTCCCACAAAATGGGCAAGCCACATCCCTAGATCTATAAATTAAATTTTATCATAGGTTCTTAAGTAAAAAAAATAGATAAGCAGTTGTAGAGATAGCTCATATAGATGATTTGGGTTCACTTCCTAGCACCTGCATCAAGTGGCTCATGATCACCTGTAACTGCTTTCAAGACATCCAATATCCTTTTCTGGCCTCTTTGGGCAACTAGACATATGTGGTACACATAACTACACTTTGGATTCATGGGAGGAGAGAGACAGAGACAGAGATTCAAGTTTATTTTGAGAGTCTTGGCTTTAACCACTTAGTAAAAGGGTGTGCTTTTACCAAAAGAAGAATTTCAGGAAGACTAGAGGGTGTGTAGGGACAACTGGTGCCACAGGCTATGACGCCAAAGTCAATTCTGAACAAGGTGTTTTGTTTTAGGGGGCATAAATACCATATTTCGAAGTCCATGTTCTCATGTTTTATGATATTGAATTCCAGAAGTTTGTTAAATTGTGGTAAACATAGCCAAGGAAACAAGAAACTTGACTACTCTAGAACTTTCAGAAGGCTCTGTTCTGCATTTGCGAATCATACTCATTTCTTTCTGAACAGATCGGCAAAGCAACTTGGTAGTCTCTTTGTGAACCTGTGTGTCACTGCAGAGACCCATGAGGTCTCTGCTTTGTGGTTCCTGTGGTACATAAAGCAGTGTGGAGGCACAACCAGAATCATCTCAACAACCAATGGAGGGCAGGTACTGTACCCACACAAACTCACTACTACAGAAATGGGTGTCATTCTGCAGTCACTAGATGCTGGTGAATGGGACAGGCTTGTAATTTGTCATGCTCTATTTACTGTGGTAGCTTCAAGTAGTTTTCAGAAGGAACCATCTATTGTCAGGTATCCAAGTGGCCAGCATAATTTTAAGAGGCTCCTCAGAAATTCCAAACAGGAAAAGACAGACATGCACTTAAATTTAAAGAACATGCCAAGGTGTGGGCTGTAGTTCATTGATAGAACACTTCCCTGGAGTGGAACAGGATCTGGATCCTTCCCCAGTACTAAGAAAGAAAAAGAAATAAAGAGAAAATAGCCGGGCGGTGGTGGCGCACTCTTTTAATCCAGCACTTGGGAGGCAGAGGCAGGCAGATTTCTGTGAGTTAGGGACCAGCCTGGGCTACAAGATCTAGTTCCAGGACTGACTCCAAAGCTACAGAGAAACTCTGTCTCGAAAAACCAAAAGAGAGAGAGAGAGAGAGAGAGAGAGAGAGAGAGAGAGAGAGAGAGAAAATAAATGAAGAAAGGAAGAGGTGAATGTTTTGAAAAATGACACCACATGTGAGGATTCATTCTTCATTTTATTTATTCAATGCCCATTTTCTGAGCATTGTGTAAGGCCCCCTGTTAGGCAGAGTATAAAATGGATTTAAGTTTTTAATCTGTTTGGTTGTCTTACTCCTTTCATTCCTGTCTTCTTCACCTCCTATCCTCTCTTCTTCCTCCTCCTCTTTTCCCCCTTCTTTGTGGACCTATATGAAAAAGTATTTAAAAAGTTAATCAATGAATAATGAGCTATTCAGTAGGTAAAAGAGCTTGCTATAAAAGTTTAACAGCTAAGTTCAATCCCAAGAACACAAGCAAGAGTAGGTAAAAAGGATAAAGCTGGTTCCACAAAATTGCTCTCTGTCCTTCACACTTGCACTCACATATACACATAATGCACATACACACACACACACAATTACTACTAATAATAGTATAATGATTTTTGAATTAGCTGCTTTAAAACTTGAGGATGAGGAGGCAGTCAGGTAAACTGTGTGCATAGCCAGGTATAGTATTCAGAAACTCTTGAATGTTTGGAAACAGGGATGAAGACAGGTAGATTCAGCAAAATGGAATGACATGGGTAGCCATTGGAGCAGCAGACATATGATCCTATATAAGGTGGCCCCACCCAAAATAGAAGGAAAATGACTTAGTGCTGGAGGTATAGTGAAGGAATGGCAGAAATGGGGTTTGTCTGATTCTGAGTCACAGGACAAGTACTAGTAATGCTCAGAAAAATGATGGTCAACCTGAAGATAGAGTTTCACTAGGCCCAATGGACCAGCCAAAGAATGTAGAAGGGGCCCAGAGCAATGTGTTAAACAGGCAAAATGGAAACCAGAATTATTCTGAGAATGTTCAGCTCAGTTTGGAGCCCTAGAATCCACAGTAATATAGCTTTAATGTGAATTAATAAGCCAAGCCTATAATTTTGTCAAATGACAGTAGCCTCTAGTTAAAAATCCAACTAACAATAAAAATGTAAGTGAAAATAAATCTGACAAAAATGTATAGAAAATTATTCCCAATAACATTATGAAATTTCATATACATTAAAGAAGGGATAGCCAGGGGGAACAGCCACTTAGCTGTTTATGTCAGCTCTTATATTGACCATCCACTGTTAGTCCAGTTTTTTTCTTTGCAGGAAAGGAAATTTGTTGGTGGGTCCGGTCAAGTGAGTGAGCGGATAATGGAGCTCCTTGGAGACCGAGTGAAGCTTGAGAGGCCTGTGGTTCACATTGAACAGAATGGGGAAAATGTTGTTGTGGAAACCTTAAACCATGAAATATATGAGGTAAGTAAGAGTCTCAAAGTGAGGGAAAGCAATCAGAATCCCATGGGTAACTAAAGCATATATGAGGTCAAGGATAGCCCAGACTTCATGGAGTCTATTGACCAGAGCTACATCTGCCTGAAAGAAAACAAAAGGCAATGCTCTTATGAAACTCTTTGAGAGGAGAGAGTTGACCCTTGGGTAATTATAAAACCAAAGGAAATATTTGATAAGAATAAAGCATGGCTTATGGGCCTGGCATTATTCTAAGAATTTGGAACTTTCTTTACTTCATGAGGTTTTACATTTTAGCAGAAGACTAAAGCTATATTCAAATATATTGAAATCTAAAGTGTATCAAATAGTGATAAGTAGTGTGGAAGAATGTAGATGAAAGTTTCTGCCCTGCTCAGTCTCACAGCTCTTCAGTCCCAAAGAAACACAATGAGGCTTATATTAATTATAAACTGCTTGGCCTATTAACTCAGGTTTATTATTAACTAGCTCTTACATCTTAAATTAATCCACAGTTCTTGTCTATGTTGACTCACATGACTTGATACCTTTTCTTAGTAAGGCATTCTCATTTTGCTTTCTTTACATCTGGCTGGTGAAAGCAGACTGTGCCTTTCCTCTTCCCAGAATTCTCCTAGTCTGACCCACCTATACTTCCTGTCTGGTTACTGGCAAATCAGCACTTTATTAAACCAATACAAGTGGTAAATCTTTACATTGTACAAGAACATTATTCCACAGCAGACAAATCAAATGGGAAAAGGAGAAGTCATTCCATAAGTATGACTGGGATGATGGATCATGTTACTTTAAATAAGGTTGTTAGCAAAGGCAAAATAGGTGAACCCAGAGTTGAAGGAGATGACTCTGTGGGAAAAGAACTGCAGATGGATGGAACAACAGCCAGGACCAGTGCCTAAACTGAAAGTTGTCTGGACTGACCAAGAAATGCAAGGTGATCAAAATGTAAGCAAAATGAAGGAAGAAACAAAGAATAAAAAGAAGTAGAATGGAGAGGCAACCAGGAAGGCATAGAAAGTTTAGAACTAGGGAGTATTAAAAGATGCTTTAGTTTTTTAACGGGGCCTTTCTGGCTTCACTGTTAAGGAATGAAAAGGGAGCAAGAGTAGAAACAGAAAGAGAGAGAGAAAGAGGATTAAGAAAAACTTCTGCAGCAGGCCAATAGTATTTAAACATGTTTACTTTTATTTAAGGCTAAATATGTGATTAGTGCCATTCCACCTATTCTTGGCATGAAGATTCACTATAGTCCTCCCCTGCCGATGCTAAGAAACCAGCTGATCACTCGTGTGCCTTTGGGTTCAGTCATTAAGTGCATAGTTTATTATAAAGAGCCTTTCTGGAGGAAAAAGGGTAAGTACATTCTTGACATAAAGATGCAGCAGAGAAGGCCCAAGAAACTTTGTATCAAGATACATATTTGTATATAACTATTTTTATTAGAATTCGGGACAGAAAACTCCTGATCCTGTGGTCTCAACCTTCTGAGTGCTGGTATTATAGGTGTGTGCCACTACCTATGGCTACTGTAGGTTCTATGAACAATTCTTGCAAATAAAATATATTGACACAAACTCATGAATTATTTTTCCTTGGAATATTACCAATTCTTTCAATAATTTGATTTCAAGTTTATTTAAACCTCTCCAAATCCCCATGAAATTATGTGACTTTATTTTCTAAGATATTAAAAGCATGAATTTATAAAACATAGTTTCATAAATGGAAATGTAGCTCAATAATTGAATGATTTCACAGCACATGCAAGACTCTGTTTTATCCCTAACTTCACATGCCCAAAAAGTGGCAATTGTGAAATTTTTCAGGCCATGTTTTTTTTTTTTTTAACTCCAGTTTAGTTTTTATTGGTTTTCTTTTTCTCAAGAGAAGTTAGAAATCTCAGGGTTTTTTTGTTTGTTTGTTTTATTATTTATTTTTAAATTTATTTATTTATTTTTGTTAAAAGCAAAATTTACATTTACTCCCCTTGTTCCCGGCCCTCCCGCTCCCCCACTACCCCACCGCCCTCCCCCTGCTTCTTTAAGATGGTGCAGGTTACCCTGTCCTATGGGGAGCCCAAGGCCCTCCCCCCCTCCATCTCAGTCTAAGAAGATGTGCATTCATATAGAATAGGTTCCCAAATAGCCAATACATGCAGAAGAGATAGGTCCCAGTGCCATCATCGTTGGCCTCTCAGTCAGTCCCCTCTGGCAGTCACATTCATAGAGTCCAGTTAGGTCATTTGCTCATTCAGTCTCAGTCCAGCTGGATTTGATGAGCTCCCAATAGATCAAGCACACTGTCTCTGTTGGTGGGCCAGTCCCTCATGGTCCTGACTTCCTTTCTCATTTTCTCCCTCCTTCTGCTCTTCCACTGGACCTTGGTAGCTCAGTCCCTTGTTCTGAGGTGAATGTGGTTCTCTGGCTCTATCTCCATTCATCATGCAAAATTTCTATGGTGACGCTTAGGATATTCAACAAAGTAACTATGGGACAAGTTCAGTTCAGGCACCCACTCCTCTGCTGCCCAAGTACCTAGCTGGGACCTCCCTATGAATGCCTGGGATCCCCTCAAGAGACAAGTCCCTTGCAAATCTTAAAAAGACTCCCGTTAATGTAGATATCTTATTCCCTTCCCCAATAACCATCCTTCCTGCATCTCCACCCTCCCCCAACCCAGGCTCTCCGCAGTTCTTCCTTTCTCCCTAGTGTCAAGATCCTACTAAATTAAATAAAATCCATTTCTTCATCCATGTATACTTATGCTACCACACCAGGTAGGACAGTGAATGGGAATGCTCACAAAAGTGCTACATTGTGCATTGTTCAAAACACTCTTGATGTGTTGGGTTTAACACACCACTAGATATATGTGGGTACCAACCACCTGAAATGTGGCTAGTGACACTAAAAACTGTTTTTGGCATTTTATTGATTTAAGTAAATCACCACATGCAGCTAGCATCTACTCCTTTGGACAACATGTACAATCATTTCTTTTTGTTCTCTGATCATGTATACTTAACTACCGAGTGAAGATTAGGAAAGAAGAGCAATCCCAGTGGCTGAGGGTAAAATAAAGGCCAGGGTGGACTAGCATGGGAGAAGACTGTAGACATAAGACTGTTCTGGAAATAATTGAGAATTGTGTCACATTTTGGTGTCAGGATATCATTTCCTGTACACAGTCAGCCCTCTGTATCCATGGGTCCTGCTCATGCACGTCTAGCCAGCTACAGCTGAACAACACTCAGAAGAGAATTATACCTGTCCTGAATATGTGTAGGTTTTTTGTTCTTGTTAGTTTTTAAATCATTCAGTATAACAATTTATGTGGCGTTTATATCCTATTAGGTATTTTTAGCAATCTCAAAATGATTTATAGTGTATAAGAGAATGTGTTTAGGTTCCTACCTTACATAAGAGACTTGCACACCCAAGGATTTTGGTTCTCCTGTAGTTGGAGACTGTTCATTCGTTCCTGGCTGCTCAGACATGAAATAATCACACAGAAACTTATTATTTGCAATACTGTTTGGCCAAAGCTAGCTCTTATAACCTAAACTAACCCATCTCCATAATCTGTGCATTACCATGAGGTCGTGGTCTACCGGCAAAGTTTTGGCAGACTCTGGTGAAGGTGCCTGTCTCCTATGGCGGCTATATGGTTTCATCCATGTTTGGATTTCCCACCTGGCTTTACTATGTTAAGCCATTGACCAAAACAGCTTTATTCACTAACCAATAAAAGCAACACATATACAGAAGGACATCACATACTAGTTCTTGAAGTAAAATTTCCTAGATAAGGAGGGACAGACACACTAAAAGAAAAGCTGCAAGAGGAATGACTCCTCATGAAATAGGAGCATGTAGTCTCTTGTATTTACATTTCCATTTACCACTCTGATTTTGTTATTTTTGTTCAAGACAGTGTTATACATAGTTGGTCTCAAAATCACTATATAGCTGAGGTCCCTGCCTCTACCTCCAGGTGTGGGGATTACAGGTATGTACCACCACACCCAGTTTGTTCACTGCTGGGGAACAAATCCAATGCCTTGTGAAAGCTAGGCAGGCACTGTACCAACTGTGCTACAATGTCTGGACCGACTCAATTTCTTTCATAGGACCTTGATTACCTAGCTATCTCCTTGACATCAGTTTAATTTGCTTTCATACACTTAGAGTATAATGTGTTATGTTTGGCCTCCAAATTTCTCAAGTTGAAAACTATATGTTTAATTGCATTTGTTGTGGGTGAAACGATAGGGTAATGAACATGTTCATTCATTTCGCTGTTTTCTAAGATTTCTGTGGATCCATGGTTATTGAAGGAGAGGAAGCTCCAATCGCATACACATTGGATGATACCAAACCAGATGGCAGTTATGCCGCTATAATAGGGTAAGAAACAATTATAGTATTGTAACTGTATTTGCTATTGGCAAGGCAATAAAATGCTGTTGATTAAGGAATACAAAGCTTTGTTAAAAATTTTTTTTACTTGATAGTACTAATCTCCGAATCCAGTGTTAGAAGTATCTTATTGCTTCTTTTTAATTAATAAATACCTAGATGTCAAATACCAATGACATTTAATTTTGTTATGTCTATTTTCTACCTCATATTTAATGTATTAGTAGATATGTTTGGGAGACATCTTTACATGATAGACTGATCTTACTTCAGTGTATTACTAGGAGGGGTGTTTTACTAAGTAGTTTGTGGGCATCCATGTTGTTTACTATGTTTTCTCTTGCTGTAGCAAAGTTCTTAAGACTGGCCAACTTATGAAGGAAAGAGCTTCACTGTAGCTCACAGTTTTGGAAGTGCAAGCGCATGGAATCAATATGTACTAGGCTTCTGATGAGGGCCTTATGCTACTCCATACAAGGCAGAAAAGTGGGAGGGAGTAAACATTTGTTGCAAAATCACATGGCAAGAGTGGATTCAAAGAAGCAAGCAGAGAAGCCAAACTTGCTATATAAAATAGCCCACTCTCCTAAGAAGCAATACACTGTCATGAAAAACATATTAGTCCTTTGAATTTCTAACAATGTAATGTTCTGAAAGGCCCTACCATCTCCCAATGTCACTATGATTTCAAAATAAGTTTGGGTAATGACCATTCTATCTAATTCACAATAAATGTTACTTATAAGAGTGAGCTTTTTCTGAGTCCCACTACGAAGAAGTGAAGGCCATCCCTATCTTCACCTTGCCAGAGAAGACTGGCATAGTTAAAGGGTGTTTGGGGGCCAGTGGTGGATATAAAGATATATTTACCTAGAGTAAAAATTGAGATGACCAGCAGAAGACGAAAGCAAGAACAGGTAGGACAAAACAAGTTGTTAAGCAGAAAGCAGTTGTCAAGGTGGAAATGTGACAGCATCCAAAAAAAACCTGAGTGTTACAGACAGAACCAAAGGGCAAGAGGGCAAGGAAGGACTGAAGACCTCAGACACAGCCGTAAGTGAGCATTTGAAGTCCAAGTCCTTTCCTCTTGGTCACCAGCTTGCTGGAGGACAGTGGCCCAGCCACCATATCACCCTAGGCATAAACCATGGCCAGCCTTTTGATACCTTGCTCTCCCAAAGCCAGAAAGTGCTCCTCAGTGTCGGGAATGCAATATAAAAACAGGGATACTATGAACATTGTTAGTATATAAATGGTTTCTTCTACATGGTGCACAGAGTATGTGTAGCTATAGAAATGAAGCTAAGATGAAAGAAAGTATTAAATCTCCCACTTTTTCTTGTTTGTGTTATCAGATTTATTCTTGCTCACAAAGCTAGAAAACTGACACGACTTACCAAAGAAGAAAGGTAACAAAATGTTCTTTTCTTTCTTTCTTTCTTTCTTTCTTTCTTTCTTTCTTTCTTTCTTTCTTTCTTCCTTCCCTTTCCTCTTCCTTCCTCCCCCTCTCAAGTCCCCCCTCCTTCCTTCCTTTTCTCTCTCTACTTCCTTCCTTTCCTCCCTCATTTGCCCTGCTTCATCCCTTCTCTCTGCCTTCCTTCCTTCTCTTCCTCCATTCTATTTTCCTTCCTTATTTCCTTACTTCTTTTTATTTTTTAAGTTGATAGGAAAATAATTTTTTAGAGCAAGAACACTAAATAGGGAGTGTGGCTTTTCAAGTAAGTTGCCTTTCTTTCCTCTGCCTTCTTGTCTCCCTCCTGTCTTCTTTCATTTTTGACTATTTAGTTGTCTTTAAATGTTTATTCACTTTTACCTGACAAAATACCCCATAATATGTGCATTGCTAATGTGATGTAACTGCTATGTTAATGAAAAGGTTCTTATATGACACAATGCTTATTACTTAAGAACTAAATATTCAAATTACTGCTTATCAAGTTATTGTACAAAGACATTATGCTAAGAACTATGAGCAGTATGAAAAAGGACATAATGAAAGTGCTGAACATTTACTTATGGAGGACATAGGTAGACAAATTGCTAGGTTAGGCAGCACTGCATAACTGATGCAAAGCAAATGCAGATTATAGGTACAGAGACTAATTTCTCTGGAGGTTATTTCTTTGGGCAATTTTTCATTCACCATTGAAAAATATATATTTGTAATTTTATATATACACACACACACACACACACATACATACATACACCAACACCAGAACTGATAACATATTTAATGACTCAAAGTCTAAATGACTTTACAATGCATTCTTTCAGTTTGCATCAGCTTGTTCCTCCCGTAACCAGTGCTACCTTGATGCATGGCCAGAGCTGTGGAAGTCTGACTGGGCCATAGATTATAAAATACTCCCAATGGAATATAAGATCCATGGAAGTTAGGAAGGGTTATCTGATTGACTTGCTACTTAATCTTCAATGACTTGAACAAGTCTTTTCCCAATTTGTCTTTTTGATCATGTCATCTTATACTGTAACAGCGGGCAAGGTTATTTATTTTAACAGTTTAATAAATGATCTGTCATACACAGAAAAATTCTATTCCAACATATTGGTTTTGCTTTACCTTTTGCTTAGATTTTATTTTCTAAACGTGTGTGTCATGTGGGTGCATGTGTGTATGTGTATGTATCATGTGTATATGTGTGTGGGCATACATGTATGTGTGTATGTGTGTGTGTTCATGTGAGTGCAGATTCCCTTGGAGGCCAGAGGTGTTGGATACCTCTAGAACTGAAGCGTTGGGCAACTATGAACTGCCCAGTGTAGATGCTGGGAACTGAACATGGGTCCTCCAATGAACAATACACACTCTTAACCACTTATCTATTTCTCCAGCTTTCCAGTATTTTTAATTAACCAATTTTCCACTACTTTGGGGCTAATAATGAGAGAGGAGTTAGGTGACTTGCTGCCTAGTTAGGCTGTCCTCTGACTCACTACATAGCCCAAGCTTGCCTTAAAGTCCCGGGCTTCCTGCCTCCATCTCTCAAGTGCTGAAAATCACAGGCATGCAACACCATGCCCATCTCTGGAGTCTATCTGTAAATCTTTTTTTTTTCTGAAGTATATTTTGATGTAAGTGTTAATATCATGGAGCGTGGAGGTACTCATGAATACTTATTAATAACCAAAGAGTTATTGATGCCTTCTAGGGGAGGAAACCCTTGTTTTCTTTACGGATGTAGACTCTAGTAAACTAACCATGGTCTGGTGACTGAGCCCACATCCATGAATAGATAGCTAAATTACTAAATTGGACTTCGTGAGTCATTTAAAAAGGAGGGGATAGGGAATAGATATGGGAGGAGTTAAGGGGAAGATTGGAGGAAAGATATGATCAAAATATATTGCATATATGTAAAAACTTCTCAAATAATAAATAAAACGATGGATGGAGATAGAGCCAGAGACCCACATTCACATCAGAGCAAGGGACTGAGCTACCAAGGTCCAGTTGAAGAGCAGAAGGAGGGAGAAGATGAGCAAGGAAGTCAGGACCGTGAGGGACTGGCCCACCAAC